>JAYESA010000015.1:163734662-163915227 GCA_036927795.1 Iris macrosiphon
ACATGCTTCTCCAAATTCAGTCCAAAGATGAAACATTAAAGTTCAATCACCAAAATACAATAGTAGACCAAATGCAGTTGCCATAAGACTGACAAACTCACTATCATTTCAATATTACTACACAATGCTAAGTTATACACATCAGATGCTATATACTATACAAACACAACTTTTGAAACCAGCTGCTATATATTATACACTATCATTTCATCTTCTTTGCACTCGATTGTTCCAGCTGGCACCAGGGTTCATGACATGAGCAAGACTAGTTTGGTTCTGTTGTAGGCTTCCCTTATAAACGTCTAACATCAATTGCAGACTCGAAAGCAAATAAAAAAGACATGATATCTCCAGCAAGGATGGTTATACAAGAAATTTTTACATTAATAACAAATTCAAAGTACATATCAAAGTCTTCGATAAAACCACAGACAAATTACAAAGAACAAATTCTTACAAAAGTCTTCAACTTCAATATATTTCTGTACAAATCAAAGTAGCTTGAAAAATGAAAATCAAATTACAATACTAAGTTTGCAAATCTTTGACTTCAATATCCCCATTCCACACTGATCTTTCACTGAAAGAACTGGCAGTCTGTCAAAAAAAATGATCAAATGCCTTTTTCAAAAGCAAAATTAGAACTGTTGGGCTCAGAGTATCAAATGTCTGAAAAGAGAAACAAATGTTACCTGAAAAGAGAGAAACAAATGACAGTATCAATTTTGTTTCGGAATCCCCCTCTATTCTCTAGATATGTTACAGCTGTAGTAGGTTGCTGAGAGTATTTGCTGACTTTTCTTTCTTAATGAACCAAGGCAGCATCATAAAACAGGTACACAAATTAGAAGCTCAACTTCTCAAGCATAAATCAAAGCAATACCCTGGCTACCACACAAATCAGTTTCTCAAGTACAAAAATTTACTTCAGTATACAAACTAAAAGAGATTGAGTACATAATTAATGTCTGGCAAACACCATCCCAGCAAAAATAGCCTGGTCACTAATCTCACTCCCATATCATCCCCAATTTGGAAATATTTAATAAAGAAAAGGGCAAAAATATGATACTATTAGTTTCTCCTTTCAGAACATTCAAAACTTCCTTTTGTAACTACAGTCTCACTTCATAGCTCCTTCCATGTTCTCTCATCTCTAAACAATTCCTGCCCGCAGAAGTTCCTGACAAATTCAAAGATATTGAGATCGTGAGTGTTGAGTTATTTTACTAGAAACTATGATATACTGAGAGGCATCTCGATACTACAAACTATGATATAAATCACTAGAACCCAATATACGCTAGCGTCATTACTAGAACATAATACAAAAAGCAGGAATTACCAAATGACTAGTACAGAGGACATACCGAGAGGCATCTCGATGACTAAAATTCATTTGTCTACCAAACATATTAGGCTTAGGCTATGTTGGGTAAAACTATTAGGCTTAGGCTATGTTGCACGGATAAGGATTCAACCCAACATGTTTCAGACATGACGATACGGATTTGGCACATATTTTGGTGTGTCCTACAGTATCTTGGAGTGTCCGTGTGTCACGTCCCAGTCCCAAAATACCGAGGGACCAGACGCGTGATAATGGCCAGCAGTACGCACCGATGGACAACCCAATTTAATGGATTCATCAGGGCATACTTAAGCTGTAATGAAACAATAAGCAGGTCCAATAATACAGGTCACAGTCTATACTAATCTCATCCACAACAGATAATCACAGATCAAATGCCAGAATAATGCAAGTAAATATAATCTAGCATATCTCAATAAAGAGTCTCGGAGAACCATCCGAGAACAAGTCTAATACAATAATGCAATAGACTAGAAGTAAAGTAAATAGGAACAGAAGTAAATGAGTATCTCAAACCAATACTCAGGAGAAGTCCTCTGGTACGATCCCGTCCTCTGGTCCTGGTACTGCTCCAATGTAGGCACCTGCTTCTGCTCCTGCTAATGCTCCTGTACTGTACAACTCTGGGTAGATCTCGTCTGCAATATCTGGGGACATAATCCGGATCCAGGTCCTCAGGGGACATAGCAAGGTACAAGAAAGCTCATGCCAAAATAAATGCAGTGCAGCAATAGATAAATAAACAAAGCAATAGGGTAAACATGTAACCATCTAAGTGATATGCAATATGAGAGCATCACGAGTACTCAGGCTGAAGCCACTACAAGCTCTGTGTCGGGGAGCCGGTAGCAGTGATATCATGTGGTCGTCTAGCTCAGCGAAAGACTGAGACGCCAGCAGTCGTCTAGCTCAGAGAAAGACTGAGACGCTGTCATAATATATAAAATCAACCTGTAGCCTGTGTGTCTCTCCCCACCCAATGTAACCATACATCTCATGTCCATGTGGCCCCATGTCCATGTCACGCAAGATCATAGCTAATGCAATAAGTCATAAAGTATCTAAGAATATAATGTCCATGTCCTGCATCCTATACAGAATCACCACGAATATCTCGGGAAAATCCTGTCTCATGAATAGTGTCAAGTGTCCTGGGTCATATGGTACTTGATAAGACAAGTACGAGAATAAAGTGTTACGAATATCCATCTCTAGATGACAGTACCCAACACTGCGTACAGTGTCGGCACCCGACTGATAATCGGACGCTAAGTACGTCACACGGTCCTAGGTTAAGCATGCACCACAATATAAATAAGCAAGAAAATATGCAACAAGAACTGCAAGGTTTGGCAAGGTACACTTGCCTGGGGTCCTGGCTCCAACTGTAGCTCTGGTCTCAGTGTGATATGCAGATACTGCTCCGGTTGCTGAAATAAACATCACCATTAGATTCAGAAAATATCAAATAGCTAAAAACGCCTGTCCTTGAGTCCAATTTGGACACAAGGGCAAAAATGACATTTCCGGGCCAAAGCGGGGTCCACATGTGGGCCACTTTGCACCGAAAAGCGCGTCAGGGTCAAAGGTCTCCAAAATAGTCAAACTTAGTGTCAACAGGTCAGGAACGATGATACGAACCCAACGGAACTTCCAGAATTGGATTCCGATGAGCCGTTCTCAAAATCGCCCTTCGAGTGGAGCTTGTGGGGCCCACGATACGCGATTTTGTCAACGTTCTCAGAATCGAACCAAACTTGGGTCACAGGACCAGCGTATTGCTACGAGTCCGATGGCGCAAGTTTCGTTTCGATCCGACGTGTGTACACAAAGTTACGACGTGTTCCAGAAAGAACGGATACGGGGTGTCGTCGGCGGATACGCGTTGATTCCGGGGTGCACGCACCTCTGAATCGACTTCTGCGAAATCCCACACGACCGTATCAACGTCGCGCACAGTTCTGTAAAGACCGCGCGCGCCCATGTTGTCCCGTTTGGCGGGGCGTACTCAGTTCCGGGGTGAAACAGGGCGTTGGTTTTTCTATTTTTGGATCGCGGTGTGCGATCACTACAGGACGCGATGCCCCGAGCGGTTTGCACGGGCACCGAGAAGGTCATACAGGCTACGCGATACATTTTACGGAATTGAAATCCGAGCTACGAGCAAGAAGTTACGGGTACCTGAATATGGTATAAAAAATCGAGATATCTCGTGTCCGACACGACGCGAAGTGTCCTGTGTCGAGTCCTGTGTCCACCCTAGGTTTTAGGGTTTCTGTTCCTGCTTCGTGTCTGTCGGTGACTCGTCGGAGGGCTCGCCGGGAGAGGCGCTGGGCGGTGGAGGTACTGCGGTCGAGCTCTGGCGGCGAGATCGGGGTCGGCTGGGCGAAGCAGCGGTGGTTGGGAGTTGAGGGGTCCGGATGAGTCGAGGCCGCAGCGGGGAGGAGGCACGGCAGGGCGGTGCTGACCGATGGCGGCGGCGCTGCGGTGGGGGAGGCCGGCCGGATCTGGTGCTGTGGGCGGCCGGTCGTCGACAGGGACGGAGGGAACAGGCTCGTGGTGGTCCTGGGTTCGGCGGAGAGTTACTGGAGGAGGCGGCGGCAACTCAGGGCGGTGCCGGATAGGGGGAAGCTCGGCTGGGCTCGGGGAAAGCTCGCCGGACGGAGCTGGCGGAGGTGAGCTCTGCGGGTGGCTACGCCGGCGGAGGAGGAGAGCAGCAGCTAGGTTTCAGGGAGGGAGAAGGGAAACGGCGGAGGAGGAGGATGCCGAGGGAGGCGGCGCCGAAGGCGGAGACGGGCCGAGGGGTGCGGGCCGGAGGGTGCGGGCGGGTCTCCGGCGACGTGGCCGGCGCTGGAGGCGGGGAAGCGGCTTACGGTTAGGGTTAGGTTTAAATTTAGGGATAATTAGAAATTAGGGATTTTCTTTTATTTTCTTTTTCTCTTTATTCTTTGTGGAGAAAACTTAGGGAAAAATATGTATTTATGCAAACTGAAATTGGACTACGGTTAGACCTAGGATTTGGGCTGGGCCAACGCTCCTTGGGCTTGGCTTCGGCTCTCATGGGGATGTCGGGCGTTGACACGGGTTTAATTCTACATCGGTTTATTTATTTAATAGTTTTTTTAGGGCTTTATAAATGATTCCGGAGTCCAATAAATTCACCGAAAATTACCTTATGTCCGGTTTTCCGTTTTACACCGTAAAATATTATTTTCATAATATTTTAATATGAAATAACCGCACTTAAAAATCACGGAATCAACAAAGGCCTAGGGTTTAATTTTCGAAAATTACAGAAAAATTGGGGGAAATCCAAAATTAAAATTCTGAAAAATCAGGGGGCTTACACCGTGTGTATTCAATACATGTGTCTGACACGATACAATACGGACGCGACATAAATTTTGGAGTGTCCGAGTGTGTGATGGATAGTGCAAAAAAGTGTGTTTTTCAAAACAACTAGCATAAGTTTCATGTCTTATAAATTTACCTATTAGGTAAGCAACAAAGTGTAGGGCTACACTGGCATATCTCCAAATCCCAGAGAATACCTATAATCAGATATAGTTTGCAGTTCCTGGTGTCAAAGTTTAGTAGATTGTTGGGTGATCATAGTTAATAGGATGCAAGTAACTGACGGCCTGAGGATGCAAGTAACTGACGGCCTGAAAAACATCCTTTGTAAGTAGAAATTCAGAGACGCTACAATAGATCGTTAAATGTTTTATGCAATTCAACTATTTTTGTTAGATAGTTAAGATAAGCTTTATACCGATCATTTCTATTCGAGATTGCTTTACTGAAGAATAATTTTAAATTTCCTGGTATTCACACAACTACATAATCATTTATGTCCTAAACTTTAAGGCAGGAAGGAGAACAAACTACTATCCAAAATGACTCAATAGAAGTACTGCAAATGTTGCCATCAGATTCAATAAAAAAGAAACAGATATAGCATACCTCTTCATAATTACTCTCCCCAAAGGTCAATTCTATCAAAGATCACTCATGTGGATGAAGATATCTTTTATTGGGGGATTTTCCATGTAACTTCTCAAAGGTACATTTAATTCCTGATCATACAAAAAAATTATTTGTGGCAATTGGTAATCGTACAGAAGATATTGACATCGACACCAAAATATCAGTTGTACCATAAATTTGAAAGAGACAAATATTGAACTCACTTTCATTAAAGCATTAAGATGCTTTGCAGCTCTATTTCTTTCTTGTTTAGCATAGCTTGTAATGCCTAGGCCATAAAAGAAGAGGAAAGAAAATCAGCTCTATGTTTGATTCACATAACCAAATTGAAATTGCCACAGAACTAATATCTGATAACACGAGAAAAAACTGTAGATAATTTACTACCCTTTCTAGGAGAAACAATCCTTGCTTCTCTGTGCTGAAGATAGTATATTGATTGAAGGCACTACAATTGGTAGCCTCAGAAATGCTCCAACCTTTTCCTGTTTTCCTAGGGGTTTTGCCTGATGTTGAACTTAAGAAACTATATCTAAATTCAACCAAGATATAAGCAGGGAAACCTTATTTTCTTGAAGATTCCTTCTCCTAGGAGACTGGTCCTTAAAGAGCTGAAGGAGAAAAAATAGACTAGGAAGAAAGGGTTATCTGTACATAGAGGAGATAGGCTTTGCATATGCTGTAATTATATGTTGGGCATCATAGAGTAGGGCTCAACGGTACAGTGACAAAAAAGAGAGCCTTTATTCCCAGGTATTTGTTTCTCCATTCAGTTCAGTAGTGAGATATTCACAATTAAATAAACCATTTTCTTGCATGAAATTAGCAAAAGTCGAGAAGAGGCTTACAAATGGGAATAAAGATGCAACAGATACCACTACTATATCTACATCAGCTCCATGCTACACTTTGGGTAAAACCATTTCAATAATACAAAGCTAAGAGTAGTCCAGTACATTAACTGATTCATTCATTCAGAAGCCAATGGCTGCTGCGCCAATGGGTTTGTGTCGGGACTCCCAGAAGCAGTCTGGTGCCAGCCTTGCCGATGATTTCAGGGGCTCTGACTTGCAACGAGTCAATACGAAAGGCTCATACTATTATGGTATATATTGTGAATGGAATTTTTTGAAATAGTTTTGAGCCAACAATTTCAACTTGTACTACATTCATTAATTGAACTATAGACTTCAGTAAATTAAAATTACCTAGTGAGTTCTTGGAAGTGCTTGTGAACCACCCGGATCAGATTGACCACTGTATACAATATTGTTTACCTGAAAGTTCAACATATTCTCAATTAACTCATTAAAAAGAGACAAGGATAAAAATTATTGAACTTATACAATACCTTAGCTTTGCTACACCCAGTCCTGTAATGACCCTTTTTTCCACAAAATCCGCATGTTTTTCTTTTTTTAGTAGCCTCTTTTTGAGACAATTCTAATCCGGAAGATAATCTGGAAGGAAGTCTTGGTCGCCCTTTATGCCTCTGAGATGTCGTAGGATCACGAATATTAATTTCAGGAATTAAACTTGATGAATTTTGGGATACGGTTGGTGCAATAGGATCAACTTGGTGATTCATTCCTTGGGATGGCACATCATCTCCTTCAGACAATCTTAAGTTATCATATTCTTCTAACTTGCTTGTTAGAAACCTATCAAATTCAGCAGCAACATTTACTTCTCTCTTTTGTCGCCCGCCCAACAAGATATGTAGTTATTGTTCCTTCTTTGTGCACTTTATCAGCCCAATAAATCTGGGCATCCTTCATTTCTTGTTTGAAAATATAAAACAAGGCTCTTGTATAGCATCTACTAGCTTGCTCCACAAGTGGTCATTCTAAAGATAGTACGGGCCTAGTATCGATAGTTTTGAAATCTTCATCCTCCTCGGCTTTTCGACGACTTGCCAATGCCTTGTCATATTGAACGACAAACTCAGTTAAGGGTGTACTTGCATGAACATATGTATCGAAAAAAGCATTTATGCTTTCCGCTCTTTGACTCTTACGCGTGCCTGCAAGAAACTTATCATTCAAATAACAAGGTAACCAACTAGCTCGCCGCTCCCACAACTTTGGCAACCAACTTTTTTCTCGTAGCTTATACGTTTCCATCATCTCTTTCCAATAATCTTCGGCTTCACATATACTTCTACTACTTCGTAGTCTATTGAAATGCAATTCAAACTCGGATCCGTGGATAGCTTTAAGATGGACCATATGCTCTCCAACATTCTTGTCTAGATGCCAATCACAATATCGGTGTATAGTATTTGGAAAAACTCTAGCAATTGCATTCCCAATAGCTGCATCATGATCAGTAATGATAGCTCCTGGTGCTTTACCCCCCATACATTTAAGCCACTGCTCAAATAACCACACAAACGTCTGCTCTGTCTCATCAGCTAACAATGCACATCCGAACAAGGTAGATTGTCGATGATGATTGATACCAGTAAAAGGAGCAAATGGTAAACAGAAATTATTAGTACGATATGTCACATCAAATATAATTACATCACTAAACTTTTGGTAGTATTCTTGTGATCTTCTATCAGCCCAAAAAATACTTCTTAATGTGTAGTCATCATCTAATTCAATGCTTGAGTAAAACTTCGGATCTTGGTCCTTTTTTCGATAAAATGCTTAACAATTTTAGCACAATTTTTGCCCAAATTGTTCTTCCTCTCAACTCTTAGGTGATCAAGGACTTGTTGTGGTGTAATCAAGTATTGTAGGTCAAGCTCGAAGGAATTGACCACTCTTGCAATGCTTGCGTTAGATATGCCTTCGCTATGAAGCTGAGTAATTAAGTTCTTCACTACTGGTTGACGGTGGACCTTCTTATAAGACCGATGCTTTATTGCTTTCGATGGAGTGGATAACTCGTGATTGTTATGTTCAGGAACAAATTTTCCAACTCTCCATCTTCCTGACTTTGTAAGATAAATCTTGATCATTGCTTTGCAATCAACCCGTATCTCACGACGATGATATACCTCTTCGTCCATAATTGGTTTCTTTAAGACTCCCTTTTTTCCTTCCTTGCTACATACAATTAATCTGGATATGACTAAATTGGGATCAGACCTAGACTTACTAGTGGATGACCATCTAGTTCCAAATCCCATCTTCAATGCATACCCGTTATAAAAATTGTACGCATCCTCCTGTGTAGCAAACTCCATTCCTATCTTCGGCGTAATGGTGTCCAAATCATCTCCATCTCCTACACCATCTCCCAAATCAACACAATCTCCTACAAAATTAAACACAATAACGAATAAAAAAAATATGAATAACTTTTTCTTCAACTCGCCTATAGTGTGTTTCTTAGTGTATGTCGGACACGGCATTCTGGAAAGTACACCAAGCAAGTAAATAGCAATAGATAGGAAAGACTGGATGCGTTTGGTATACCAGCAGAGGAGAGGTGACCCTCTTCTCTATAGCGAGCATGACACCCTCCTTCGTCTTCAGCCTGATGGCTTCGATGGTGTACTCCATCTGGAACAGCCTCCCCACCGGGGGAGAAGGTGTTGACTCCTCGATCATACTCGGTCCTTCACATACCGAAACCTAGATTTTTCAGTAAATGAAGAGGAATAAAGAAAATAGGGTTTGAAAGGATTCACTTTTTAACCTGGGGAGAAACATGGTTTGAAGAAGATGGAGAGAAACCCTAGAGGCGGCCCGGTGGAACCCGAGGGGTGGGGGAGGGGAAAGCCGAGGGGTGGGGGAGGGGGCTCTGGGTGGAGTGGGGTGGGGGAGGGGGCTCTGGATGGAGCGGGGTGGGGAGGGGGCTCTGGAACCCGCGGAGGAGCTTCGGGCTCGATCGGAACCCTAGGGCACTGGTGGAGCAGGGTGGGGGAGGGGGATCTGGATCCCGCGGAGGAGCTTCGGGCTCTGAAAGCCGAGGGGTGGGGGAGGGGGGCTCTGGATGGAGCGGGGTGGGGGAGGGGGCTTTGGAACCCGCGGAGGAGCTTCGGGCTCGGTCGGAACCCTAGGGCACTGGATGGAGCGGGGTGGGGGAGGGGGCTCTGGAACCCGCGGAGGAGCTTCGGGCTCTGGAAGCCGAGAGGTGGGGGAGGCGGCTCTGGATGGAGCGGGGTGGGGGAGGGGGCTCTGTCGGAACCCTAGGGCACGGTCGGGGTGGGGGAAGCCGGAACCCTAGGGCACGGTCGGGGTGGGGGAAGCCGAGGGGTGGGGAAAGGAAGGAATAATCAAGTGTTGTGAGGTATGGTTGAGAGAGTAATTAGGGGACTTAAGTGCAAATATTGAGAGAGTAATTAGGGGACTTAAGTGCAAATATATCACTTAAGTGTCATTTGTAAGATGGAGGGCTGGGATGGTGCCACTTCACCGCCACCCTCATTTGAGAGTGAGGTGCCATCTCACCTCCCTTATTCTCTCTCTCTCTATATATATATATATTAGATTTAATAAGCCTTGTATATATGTGTGTGTGTGAGAGTAGGGATCGGGATTTCCGCTCTTAAGCATTACTGAATATTTTTTGAAATAACACTTGTTGGATTATATTTTTGGACCATTTAGATTAGATCAAAATCTCGAAAAAAAATTGATGGTTTAAGAATCTAATAACACATTGAACATGTTCCCAGAAATAGCAGTTCTTGGATTTATTTTTTTATCGTTTAGATTAAATCTTCGTTCGACTTCTCAAGGGCCTGTAGAGCCAACCGCGCCTTGCTGCAACGACCATTGCCCAAAACTCGCTCCGCCTTGTCGCCATCAGTCTACCAACGAGCCCGCCTTGGTATGAAGTAAGGAATACTCTTGATTAGTTGTTGCACCTTACAAACACTCAGGCCACAAGGGGCATGGGAGGAGAAGACAAAAAACACAGAGATCTTCATCAACTCTCCAGCTGACTCTATTTATAGGGAAACAAGCCGACGGTAAATCTGTCCTAGGCTCCTCGTTCGGCCTAATAAGAGTAGTTAATGGCAACCCAAGTAACGATCCCAGAGAAGACCGCATACGGTGAAGGCCAGGATGGCCAGATAAACTTCTCCCTGGGTCATGCGCTGATGACGCTTCGGGAGCAGCACCAAACTCTCACAACACGGGATTCCAAGCGACCAAAGCACTGACTTGAAAAGGCCTCAAAGCGACAAGATTTTAAGGCATAAGCCCAGGGGCCAATCAATTCTCCATGCTCCTTTATTCAAAGTATTTCATATCGCTGAAACAAAAATTTGAAAACTTTGAAGGGGGTCTTACAGAAGCATGAAAAAAATCTCATATCCATATGCCAAAATGGAGCCATATGACCACGAGCACATAAGCTATAAAGAGGCATCCACTCAACGTTATACGCACGGAGCCATGCGTCGTTCATACCCAATGCCTCAGTGCCATACGCCATCCTACATACGACAAGGAACATAAGGCGTTAAGAGACTCAAAAGCCGTCAAATCAACCTGACAGATTGTATCCCGCAGATATGGAAATATCCATACAACAATGTCACGTCCCAGTCCTAAAATATCGAGAGACTGGACGCGTGATAATGGCCAGCAGCACGCACCGATGGACAAACCCAATTTAATGGATCCATCGGGGCATACTTAAGCTGTATTACAATGTTTAGGGTTTAATAATCTCATCCACAGAACAGCATGAACTAAATAGCAAACTAGAATAAATGCTGAAAATAAAATACTGTCGAATATTCAGCAAGAAATAATACCGAGTCGGGTGGAGACAAATCCACTACCGATTAATGAAAAAGTTATGACAAGAAAAATAACTAAAACATGCTAGAAAGTAACTAAGTATAAGCAGGGCCATCAACTGCAATCGTACCCTCGTTTGGTGTCGGTCCGTAAAGTCGCTGGTACTCCTCGTCTGCTAAATTTGGAGAACAAAACCAGGTCCTCGGCGGGACGTAACAAGGTACAGAAGAATACGAGCCAAAATATAGTGAATGAACATGCAAGATAGACAAGATATTTAACACAAGAGGAGCAAATAAGACACAAGAAATTACTACGTCTAAGACAGTGGCATACCGATGTTGCTATCAAACATGACTACAAGCAAATCGGGGTAAATAATTAAACCAGCTAAGTGATATGCAAGTGAGAGTTTTAGTCATACTCAGGCTGAGACTACTACAGGATCAGTGTCAAGAAACCATAGCAGTATTTTTTCGAAGGGCCAGAACTTGTGCCAAAGCTCTGTATCAGAGACTAAGACACCTCCATATGACATTATTTATATTATAATCAGCCTTGATATGGTAATACTCTCCCCACCCAATGTAATCTCATGTCACAGTTCTCAATGTTCATGTTACGCAAGATTAAACTAATGCAATAAGTCAGGATAAAATCTAAGCTTGTAAAGATGTCATAATCCTGTATCCTATACAGAATCACCTTGAATATTTCAGGAAGATTCTGTCTCATGATTTGTGTCAAGTGTCCTGGGTATAATGTACTTGATATGGCAAGTACGAGAATGTAAATGTCACGATATCCATCTCTAGTTGACATTGCACAACCCCGCGTATGGTGTTGGCACCCGACTATAATCGGACGCTAAGCAAGTCACACGGCCCTAGGGTTGAGCATGTACAACAATCACAAAAAATAAAACAAGAGAACAAAATGAATCAATAAGATGCAATTTATGGCAATGTACACTTGCCTGGGTTTCCGGCTCCAATTGTAGCTCTGGCTTCAGCTGGGATTTCAGGCAGTACTCCGGTTGCTGAAATAGATATCACCATCAGATCCAGAAAATATTAATCAGCTAGAAACGCCTGTCCTTGAGTCCAATTTGGAGACAAGGGCAAAAATGATATTTCAGGGCAAAACGGGGTCCAACTGTGGGCCGCTTTGCACCGAAAAATGCGTCAGGGCCAAAGGTCTCCAAATCTGTCCAACTTAGTGTCAACAAGTCAGGAACGATAATACGAACCCAACGGAACTTCCAGAATTGGATTCCGATGAGCCGTTCTCAAAATCGCCCGTCAAGTGGAGCCTGTGGGGCCCACGACACGCGATTTTGTCAACGTTCTCAGAATCGAACCAAACTTGGCTCACAGGACCAGCGTATTGCTACAAGTCCAATGGGGCAAGTTTCGTCTCAATCCAACGTGTGTACACTAAGTTACATCGAGATTCAGAAAGGTCGAATACGGGGCGTTGTCCGCGGATACGTACTGATTCCGGTGTGCACGCACATCCGAATCAGCTTCTGCGAAATCCCGCACATCCGTATCAACGACGTGCACGTATCGGTGAAGACCGCACGTGACCAAGTCGTCCCGTTTGGCGAGGCGCACTCAGTTCCGGGGTGAAACAGGGCGTTGGTTTTCCTGTTTCTGGATCGCGGTTCGCGATCACCCCAGGACGCGATGCACCGAGCGGTTTGCACGGGCACCGAGGGGGTCATGCAGGCTACGCGATGCAACTGACAGAAATGAAAATAGGTAAACGAGCAGGGAAATACACGTACCTGAACAGGGTCCGAAAACCCGAAATATTTCGTGTCCGACACACGTGTCTAGGGTTAGGGTTTTGGGGTGCTGTCGGAGCTCCGGCGGCGCTGCGACGGGGGAGGCTGGCCGGAGGGGGCTGGGGCGGCGCCGGCACCGACGAGGCTGGGCGGAGGCGGCACTGCGGGCATGGCGGCCGGAGGGCTGCTCCAGGTCGGCTGCGGCTGGGAAGAAGGGGGAGGAGAGGGAGGCGGCTGGGGGCGCACGGCGGGGAGGCGACTGTGCGGCGAGGGACGTGGCGCTGGCGGCGTTGCGGTGTCGGGTTGCAGGTGGCAGCGTCGGAGGGGATTTGGCCGGAGTCGAGGGGGAGAAAGGGTTTATATATGCGGGGGAGCGGGGAGCTGGTGGGGCGGCCGGTGGAGGGAGAGGAAGAGGGAGCGGGTCGGCGGCGGCCATTCCGGAGGCGAGGCGACGCGGGGAGGCGAGCAGGCGGCGGGTGCGGCCGGCAGAGCGGAAGCGACAGGGTCGGGTTCAGAGCGGTTGGGGGAGAGAAGGAGATGCGGGTTCGGGCGGTCGGGCGGACGGGTCGGGTCCTAGCGGATCCGGCCCGATCCGAAATCAGATAAGCGGGTCGGGTTTCGGGTTAATGGGTCGGGTCTGGGTTGGACCCGGATCCGACCCGCTAAGAAATTGGTTTAATAAAACCGGTTTGGTTCAACTTGGTTTGGTTTGGTTTATTTCAAATAAACCCGGTTTATTTTGGTTTAATTAATTAATTAGTTTTTAGGGCTTTTAAAATCCATCCGGGGTCCAATAAATTCCCGGAAAATTATCCTATGTCTAGTTTTTCATTTTACACCATAAAATATTATTTTCATAATATTTTAATATTATTTATTATTATTTAAAAATCCTTTAATAATTAAAACACTTGAATTTAATTACAGAAAATTCCCAGAAAATTCCAGAAAATTGTGAAAAAATCCAAATTTAAAAATTCTTGAAAATCAGGGGGTTTACAAACAATGACACTTGTGTCATAAATATCATCACACTCTGCTGCTTCCCGGAGAAGCCAAGCCACGTGACTCCATCATGGCCACCCACCTAGGCTAGTGTAGAACCACGGCCGCAGAGCGTCATATATTCCCCCCCTGCTAACAGCGAGCGGTAGAGGAAACGAGGAGATCTCCCACATTTATGGCAAGGATACTGGCGTGTGTTCCGAGCCACGGAGAAATCCAGCACATTTAATGTACATATACGGCTCACATTCCAAAGCCGAAAACGACAAATCGTTCTCATTTAAAAGGGATTTATTATTCTTCATATCATATGCCACGTGTTATGCCGTACACGTCTTATGTGGGCGTTCAAAGCCCCTCTATGCACTGAGTTCCACACCCGCATATATATTGACATATACGGTCGAAACATACAAATATGTTTTTGCCTATTGCCAACGTATGAAGCCATGAATTGCCAAGGGTTATAAATATCCCGGGATCGATACTCGGCAAAAGGATCGAAAAAGTTGTTGAATAAGTTCAACACAAAAGTTTTTGAGAGAGTTTTTTGTAGAGAGTTCTTGAGAACAAGGAGAGAAGTATTGAGAGAGCAATTGTAATTCCTTTTCTTCTTCATAGTGGAACTGAATTACCCTCATCCGTGGAAGTAGGCATCTTGGCCGAACCACGTAAATCCTTATCTTTGTGGTTGTGAACTCTCTGAGGTATTTTCTATGATTTTTCTAGGTCTATTTCAGCTGTGCGTCCCAACAATTGGTATCAGAGCAATGGAGTTCTCATAAAAAGTTAGTTGGGTAGATTTTTAAGATGTCTCCGTTAAGCAAGATTGGGAAGTACAAAATTGAGAAGTTCAATGGGAATAATGATTTTAGCTTTTGGAAAAGCCAGATGAATGACGTTCTCATATCTCAAAAGCTTCACAAGGCTTTATGTGGAAAGTCGAAGAAGCCCACTGACATGACCAATGATGATTGGGATGACATGGATCTCGAAGCATGTGCCTCTATTCGCCTATGTTTGAAAAGATATTTCGTCTACTCTGTGAAGGACGAAACCACCACCGCTGGGCTCTGGCTAAAGTTGGATTCACTCTACATGACGAAGACTCCTACCAACCGACTTTATATGTTAAAGTCGCTCTACAGACTGATGATGGAGGAAGGTACGTTAATTCGAGATCATATTTCTAAATTCAATCGAATTGTTTCTGACATAAAGGATGTTGACATATAGGAAGATGATAATTATTTTGGCACTAATCCTATTATTTTTTTGTCCGATTTCTATGATAATTTTATTCAAACATTACTATACAGGAAGGACACAATTTCCATAGAAGAAGCTACAAGTGTCTTATTGTCTAATGAGGTGCGGAGGTTGGCTTATAATGGATAAAACGGTGGAGACCAGACCCAAAGTTTGATGGCAAGAGGGAGAACAAATGATAGAGCATCTTCCAGCAGAAGGTCAAGATCCAAGTCCAAGATACCTATTGAGAAGGTGAATTGCTTCAACTGTAATGAGAAATGACATTATGCAAATAAGTGTACTCATCCAAAGAAGAGCGAGATACTATGTTACTTTTATTGATAGTTATACATGTTATGTTTGGCTGTATTTTATCAAAACCAAAGATCAAGTGTTCGAAAGGTTCAAGCAGTGAAAAGCGATGGTAGAGAACAGAATATGCAGAAAGGTAAAGACATTGAGGTCTGACCATGGTACTGAATATACCTATGGACCTTTCAAAGATTTATGTGCTCAAGAAGGCATCGTGCGACATTGGACTGTCAGAAATACGCCGCAGTAGAATGTGTTAGCAGAGAGAATGGACCGAACCTTGCTTGAGAAAGCAAGATGTATGCTTTTCAATGCCGGTTTAGACAAAAAATGGTGGACATATGCTATACACATGGCGCGGTACTTGATTAATAGATCACCAACTCCGGCTATAAACTGTAAGACTCCATATGAGAAGATGACCGACAAACCAGCAGATTACAGCATTTTGCATGTGTTTGGATGCAAAGCTTACTATCTTGTCAACGATAGTAAGTTAGATCTGATAGCCAAGAAGGATATTTTCTTAGGATATGCACAAGGAGTGAAGGGATACCGTCTGTACTGTTTGGAGGATAAGAAGTTCTTATCAGCAGGGATGTCACCTTCGATGAGTCTTCAGTGTTGACTTCAAGCAAGAAGAGTGAGTCCGATAAGGATAGTGGTGAATCTAGGAAATCTCAAACTATTGATATTGAGTCATCTGGGGATGCATCAGATGAGGTGAAGGTTTCTGAAGATGTTCATCAAGCCACACAAGAACAACAACCAGAAGAGGAACAACACCAGCATCAAGATTCTTTGGCTACTACTAAGCCAAGGAGACCGGTCAAGCCAGTGCACATGCATGGATATGATGAACCGGTCAAGCACTATGGACAGTTGAATATGGTGGCATATGCACTGCCAGTGGAGGATGACGAGCCTATCACCTTCAAACAGGCTGTTAAAGATACTAGCAGCGAGAGTTGCATTGTAGCTATGCATGAAGAGATTGAGTCTCTACACAAGAATTGTACCTAAAATTTGATTTCATTGTCCAATGTCAAACAAGCTATAGGCTGAAAGTGGGTGATGCTTCTCCACAGTCAGGTGGATAAGTGATGCTTGAGAGCCCTTAGGGGCGGGATTGACAATTGGTTAATTTTATGAAGCTGTGCAGTTGAAAAGTGTGTCGGCTCGATTTTGTGACAAAACCTTGCCGAGGTGGAGATATGAAAAAAAAATATTTGACCATATCTTTGAAGAAGATTGACTTTGATCTTTAACCATATTTTTGAAGAAGAACAAATCTTTGACAATGTGGAGATATGAAGAAAGATATATTTGACCATATCTTTTGAAGAAGAATGACTTTGACCTTTGACCAAATCTTTGACAAGAATAACATTTGATTCCTAAGCCTACATAATATTGGATTCCTATTCCTACACAATCAGGGGCGGAGGCACACTATAGGTGCACTGGGCTACAGCCCAGTGCAAAAAAAAAAAGCTAATAATTTTTTTTTTAATGTAAAGTGGTCAGTCCAGTGCAATGAAGTCAGTCCAGTACAACTGTACAAAGAAATTCGACCGGATGTTCAAGTTAGCAAATAGCAACTGTATGTTCAAAACAAAATTTTGAAGTGAGCAACTAGGGCCCGACCTCTCCAATCCAAGACTCTATCTCTCTTCCTCTCTTTCCAGACTCCCTCTTCTCTCTTCAGTGTTCTCCAACACGGCAACATCCCGACCCTGAGTGATCGAGTCCCGTCGTCCCAACTTCCAGAATCTCGGCTGTAGGGCAGCAGCGGGCCAGCTGGTGCTTCCCCTTTCCAGCCCGACCGCCAGGCTGCAGCAACGCAGCTCCTCCTGCTCTCGATCTCGGCTCTAACCTCTCCCAATCTCCCTCTTGGCTCTTCAGACTTCAGCTTCTTCATCTCCTCTGGACCTCTGGTAAAACCCTAACTAACCCCCAAATTTTTTTTTAAATCATAACCCTAATTTTTTGTTGCTTAATTTTTTTGATCTTAAATTATTTTTTCTTGTGTATTGCTGCTAGTAGTTCCCATTAGTAGTTAGAATTCCATCCTGGATGACTTTATAATATATTATGATAGTTATATGTCAATGTATGTTGCAAAGGTCCATTTCATTCCCATAATCAGATGGTATTCTTATATGCAATATCTTCTTTCTATTGTATGATTTTTACCTGCTTATGCTTTCCAGCATCTTACAAATATTTGTTCGTTTTAATAGATTGAAGACTCCATATGTCAAACTTTTAAGCATCATTTTGGTCATCTCTGTTGGGGTTCTTTTAACAGATATTTTCTTATATGACAACATCTAGTTTGTGTTTGAAAATTTCTTATTGTAAAGATATTTGTGTTGCTTGATAGTGTAATATGTCTAAGAATTTAGATCTACACTAATTATATGGTCTGGCTTTCAAAAAATTTGTTTTGATTGTGCCTGCTAATTAAAGAGTTCTTTGTTGCATATCAAGTCTGTATAAGTCATAATAAGTCTCAAATTTCTTTAGAGCTGATACAGATCTAGAAAGTAAAAAATGTGGTAACCAGCACTTTTGTTACTAAAAGTTTTTCTACCTGTCTATGATACTTGATGCACCCCTAACTGGTTCAAGAAAATTAACATGTGTGGTTATGAGATGGTTCAATAAAAAATTATCAGTCAAACTTGCAAGTTGTTTCTAAGTGGGGCACCCTTTCTTAAGTTTATTGTCTATGATAGATCTCGAATCATCGAATTTATAGAGAAAATTTTGTCGAATTTTTGACATAAATTTTTAGAACCTTAAGTAACTATTAGCTAGCCCACCCTATAACGAAATCTTGCCTCCGCCCCTGTACACAATGTTGGATTTCTATGTATAGATATATGACATGCTATATAAAGAGGCCAAAGATTTCTCCAAAAGTATCTCAAGAGTGCTCATGTAAGTTGTTGAATATGTTCAACACAAGAGTATCTCAAGCATGCTCAATGTAAGTTGTTGAATAAGTTCAATACAAGAGCATCTCAAATTGTAAAGTTGTTGAATAAGTTTAACACAAAAGTTTTTGAGAGAGTTTTTTGTACAAAGTTCTTGAGAACAATGAGAAAAATGTTGAGAGAGCAATTGTAATTCTTTTTCTTCTTCATAGTGGAACTGAATTACTCTCGTCCGTGGAAGTATGCATCTTGACCGAACCACGTAAATCCTTGTTTTTGTGGTTGTGAACTTTCTCTAAAATATTTTATCTGATTTTTTTGGATCTTTTTTCGCTGCGCGTCCCAACGTAAATACCCATCGACAACTAAGACATGAGTAATCAATACATAAAAGAACAAGATCACATATATTATTAGACCACAAAACATGCATCTATCTCCTCATCTATTGCAATCGACCGCCATCGATGCTCAGGCCCGGCCCTGGCGCAGGGCAGGCTGGGCCACTGCCCAGGGCCCAAACTGAATAGGGGGCACCCTCATGCTGACTCTTTGTTTCCATTAATGCATCTGTTAGGAAAACGAACAGACTGGTGACTCTTGAAGAAGGTCTTCCACAGCATGGTGTAGGAGCTAAAATCTGGAAAACTTCTGCTGCTGCACCTACCACTGAGTTTTTTAAAAATTTCTTTGTCAATAAATACCTTGTCACTGAGGATGGATGCTCCACAGGTCAGTCATAGCTCTAATTTTCCTTAATCTCTATTTAATCATACATTATCCATTTGGAAACTGATTTCTTGTTATATTCTACAAAAAGCATGAACGAAATAGTGAGATCAAGTAATCTTTGAAGTTTGAATATTCTGCTAGTGCAAGTTAATAGCATAGCTGATATCGTGTAAAACTGTAAAAGTAAGATTTATTAGGGGATATACAGCCATGTACTTGTATAGTCTATTATAAATTCAAAAACTTATTCATATTTTTTTGTTGAGAAAAGTTATTCGTGCTTTTGGTCTTTTATAAAAACAACGGAGTGATATATAAATTAATCTTCGCATGGTGGTTAATTTTTTTATTTGCTATAGCTTGGTGGTAACTGGTAAGATGCCAGTCCTTTTTTTATATATAGTATTAGCTTCACGACCAAGAAGTGGAGAGAACCAAGAAGTGAATTGTTTACCAATCTTGGATTGTAAGGCATTATATGAATAAACTGTTGCCTCTAAGAGGATGTTATTAAAATCGGACCGGCGGTTCAACCGGATCCAGCCGGGATACTGAATATTTTCGGTTCGGTTCAAATTGAACCGACATTTTTTAAGAACCGATGGTTTTTAGAAGAAAAAATCCAGTTCAACCATCAAAATCGTGTGAACCGATAGGTCTGAACCGAACTGGTTCAACTCATTCTCTCATGTCACACAGTGACACAATCTATCAGCATCATTGTTTTGTGGTCAGTATCATTTATATATGCTGAAATATTTAATCAAATTATATTTTGGAAGATCATATTTATATATGCTGAAATATTAATCAAATTATATTTTGGAAGATCATATTTATGAAGATCATATTTAGGCAACGGGTTATTCATATTATTTTTGTTATCATGTACTTTTTGGAAGTTTTATCTTTATTAATACAATTTATTTATTGAAAAAAATAGATATTTATGAAAAAAAAAGGACACAAATTTTTTTCAGGGCCTAATAAATCTCAGGACCGGCCCTGTCGATGCTGAAGAGCTGCTTTATCAAAGTTGGAGGAGAATTTCAGGAAAGAGAACAAACAAACAAACTTGAAGAGAGAGAGAGAGAGAGAGAGAGAGCTGATCATAGTATATTGGCCCATGCATAATTTATTGTATGTGTAACATCTGTTAGTTGGCAAAGTAGAAGATGAGTAATGAGAATGAAAAGAACTAATGGTAGACAGAGGAAAAGATACACAGATTTAATTGCTATGTTACAAAGAATTATCTGATAAAAAAATAAGTTTATTGAAAATTTGATGTCAAATAATAACAGCAAAGGATCGTAAACATAAACTAAACCAAATTTTCATCAGCAAGGAAGGACACACGAGTTGCAATTAAGAACATTAAACCCCGTTGGATCTTCAAATTGAGACACTATTTGGAATTCCCCTCCCCGTGAGTCCGCCAACCCGAGTGAAATCAGAAGCACTCGGATACAACAATGTGTATGGCACCTTAACAGGCCCACTCCTGTTCTTCAAGCTCTCGTCATCATTCATGCCGACGATCCAATTCTCAATCTCCATCAGCTTTTCCCCGAACCTCCGGAAGGCGTCGAGAGCCTTGCGGTCAGTGGTCCACTCGGCGGTGTCGCGCTGGCCGAGATACACCTCGTCTGTGGAATGCCTCGACAATATTTCAATGAGTGACACACCCAAGATGGTCTGGAGTTGGGCAGTTATGGTCTTCAGGAAGGCCTTCTCTGGATTCTCAGCCAGCTCGTCGTACTCGGCTGAACCGGGTTCAGGCATGAACCTCCGGCTTATGGTGGGGCGGTTGGGCAGGTATCCGGCATAGGGGTACTGCCCGAAGTTGACCGCTGCGTGGAGCGCCGAGGCGACCCAGATGATGGTGGTGCAGGACTGGGCCAGGTCGGAAACGGTCTGCATTTTGGGCCACCAGGGCTCGTCCTTCTTGTCGCCGTGGCCGACCTCTCGGACTTCCTTCCACCACGCCTGGAGCTCCACGTCGGATTGGAGAACATCGTCGGTGGGGTAGTAAATGGAACAGTACTCCTCGACCCACGTCTCGATTGCCGACCAAATGGCAAGGCCGTCGACAGCGTAGGGGTAGTCCTTGATCAGCAGGCGAAGCCTGTTCGGGCTGTCTGGGTCTGGAACTGCTACTCCCCTGAGGCACAATAAGGCAAAATTAGACCTTGTCTACTTCCTTAATTCTCGCGGTGAATGTTCTGTACATTTGCACAAGTAATTGGTGCATTTACCTCTTTATGAGATCCGCAGGGAGTCCTTGCTCGGTGAATTTCCAGTTCTTGTATACTATGGAGGACATCTCCATCGCATATTTGCCCGGAAATACTGTAATCTCCAAGATGCCGCCAGCATTTATAAGGATCTGACGAGCCAAGGCATTGATGTTCATCGTGTCACGGTAATGAGGGCTCAAAAGTTTGTAGATCGGGTGGACAACGCTCAACTGTCGGTTCGTTGCGATCACAAATGGTTCAATTGATGCATGCGTGTTCAACCTGCGCCATAAGTTGGTAGGTAGTAATTAGCTTCGCAGAACGGTTATATCGAGCGATACATTGCAAATACGACGAGGTCTCGTACCAATGACTTATGAGCTGGTGGTAGCCAGAGTCATTCACAGCAGCATAGGCTTTCGCCAATTGCCAGATCGTCTCCCCAACTCCGCCAGTAGCCGGAGCGAAAACTTTGCTGACAGCCCCATGTCGTTCTCCGTCAGGGTGCGGTAAGCTCAACTCGATCGCCAGTGGCTTCAGGGTACCATCGTCTTCCAGCAACAGGAGGGTCCTTGAAGCGTATATCTTGTTAGAAGTGGCGTTGATGCGGTTCAAGTACGGGATCAAGGCGTCGTGATGATCCAGTATGAACAACCTGTTACTTGCCATTGCCTGGAAAAAAAAAAAAAACTTTAGTAAGAAAAGAAAACTTAAGGTGAGGAAGGTATCATGGTGCTTCGGTGTACCTGATCGACAGTTAGACCCTCGAGGTTCTTCTCGAGATCACTCTTCGTTATAGAGCTCGTATGGTTTCCGTATATCTTTGGATCAAGAGTACTGGTCGGGGGAAATTCCTGAAAATGAACGAGTTTAAGAAACCTAGAGTAGTGAATATTGGAGTTGTAACATTCTTCTTTCAGAGTAGCTTACCTTGAGATGTCTTATGATAACAGGGTTCACACCGGCAAGCATTTCTCGCCCAAATTCTTGGTCAGTCCTCCAACCGGTCTTATTATCTAGCATCATGTAAATACATACGAAGCCATTACTTGCCTGATCTTGAGTTATCAAACTAAGTAGTGGCTTCTAAGCATGGAAATATATAGTAAGGGTACCTTTAAGAACTTGGGGGAGGGGGAGCTTGAGCAGCTGCTCTCCATCAGTCCTCACCAATTCCTTTATCATCGCAAACGGGATTCTGTCCTTGATCTCATCGACCGCAGGGATATCGGGCAGAGGGATGCCTCCTTCGTAGAGATCGAGCACGTCCTGGAGCGAGTCGAACTCCATCGGGGTCACGTCGGCCAGAGCATCCAGGGCTGGGAGCAGCGATTGCGAGACCGCCTTGAGGGCATACGCCAGGAAGTCTGACATCTTGAGGTGCCCGAAGCGCTCGTCTCGCGGCACATAGATGTCTAGGCTCGAAAGCGCCGGCAGCCTGCTTTCGCAGCTTGGATCTGCAGAGGAAGGATTAAACATTAAAGAGAGAATGTGAATTGCTTCATTTTTCCAAAGAGGCGCCGGGGTCTACCTCTTTTGGCAGGGCGTCGTCCCGTCCTGCCGCGACGAGGGTAAGGGTAGTCCTTGGATCCCCCGAGGGTGGTACGGACGTAGTCGGCACCGCTGTCGGGGTCGCCAAGATCGTTGTAGTAGGCATATTGATAGACCCTGTCATGCTCCTTGAGCTCTCCAGTGACTCCGTCGCCTCGGAGATGGAGGAGCTCATCTTGTATGTACGGCCGCAACGGCTCGGGCACATTGCTAGGGAGATACGTCTGTATGACCATCAACAAAATTAAAATGTTTGGATTCAGACATTGTAACTAATAGTATTAGTGTGATCAAGAACCTCTTTTGTAGTTATGTTATGTTGAAGAAGAAGGAGGAGGACTAGTTAGTTAGTTAGTTAGTTACGTTGTTGGCGAAGAAGACGCGGTCGTAGTTGTAGTTGCCGGCGGGATAGACCCAGGAGTTGCAGACGAAGTGTACGCGGCCCTTGCCGGGGACGTCCTCGAGGGTCAGCGTCTTGAGGTAGAACTCGGAGTGGTGGTGGTTCTTCACGATGACCGCCCCGGGAACGCCCGTCTGCTTCTCGTCCCACTCGAACGTGACCCCGAACTCCGACTCCCCCGCGGCTACGGACGTCAGCTTCGGGATCCAATCCTCTATGTATGCGGGCTTTCCGACCTTCCCCCTGTTCCCTTTGCCTGCAGCAGGTGAAACAAACTGATCAACCACTGTACTAGTTGTTCGTAACCGTAATCTATGTTGCACGGATACGGATACGGACACAACTGTTTCAGATACTAGGATACGGATTAGATAGTCTGTTTTGATGCGTGTGTTCTCGGTGGTAACCAGAGTTGCGTGTGGGACCCACCTACGGGACTTTTTCCGAATGGACTAAAGAAAAGTAGTACATGATACATGGTCAAATAAAAATTCTCTGAAACTTACTCGAACCAAACCTTACATTACTAGGGGTACTACAATATTACAATTTTTGCAGTCATAATTCGAATTGATTTTGACAGTTTTGTATAAAAATTATCAAAATTTTAACAGTTTTATGCATATTCGAAACTGTCAAAAATTTTATCCTAACTTCCTAATAATCTCCAAAGTATTTTATCCCAGCTAAAGTGTGGTCAGTGATTCTTTTGCCATGTGTTTTGAGCTTTTGTTGCTTTTGTGGAAGTACTGGTCTCTAAAAACATTTAGAAGAAATAGTTTGAATTAGAACTTACTTGGATCCCCAACTGTGCTGCTGATGAGCTCAAAGGAGACCCCGCCCCCGAAGAACTCGTGGACGCGGTCGAGAAAGGAAGCATTGAAGTCATTGAAGTCCAGAACATTTTTTTTCATCAACACCACCGTCCCCTTGATCTTCACAAAATGGTGCTCCTCCTCTCCCACTTGATGATGATGAAACATCTTTCTTTGATTCTTTTAGAGAGAGAGAGAGAGAGAGAGAGAGAATGAATATGATATCTTTCTTTAAGAGAGAGAGAGAGAGAGAGAGAGAGAATGGATGTGATTGTCGATGAGTTTGAAGAGAGCAATGAGTTTATATAGAGAGAGATCATGTGAGAATTGGGAAGGTTAGGAACATTCAAAAAAGATGGTTACCATCCAATGACCATTGACCCTCCCTCGTGGTGAAGTGGCACTTGCCTCCATTTATTTCTTTACGCTACAGAATTGTTTATTAGTGACGTGTTCGTCGTATATTGTTTCTTAATATTGTTAAAAAAATATTTATTAGTTTATTACTAAATTCACGTGTTCATTGTATATTTTTTCTTAAATATATGGATAAACGAAATATGAGTCATAATACTCATATTCCTAAATAAATCATGCACATGTAGACTAATAGAAATAAACTCCTACATCACATGTGCACATCAAATGTGCACCATGTGTATTAGTAAACTCTATTTCTATTGATCCACATGTACATAGCTCATGTAGGAATATGGACACTATGACTCATATTCCGTTTATCATATATATATATATATATATATATATATATATATATATATATATATATATATATATATATATTAAAAATTAAATATAAAAAAAGTTATGATATTATTTAAAATTATATAAATTTTAATTTATATTAAAATAGTTTAAATATGATTTGAATAAATTTTAATTAAAATTTGTTATAAATATATTTGTAGAACTTAAATATATGTTCAGATAATACTAAAATTTTAGTTTAAACATAATTTAAATATTAAATATATTTAAATTTAAATTTTTTATATATATGTTTAGAAGAATTTGGATACAAGTTTCCTTTTTCTGACTTGTCCTCCTTTAAATTTGTTTTTAAATATATATTTGTAGAACTTTCGGTTGTGTGAAAGAAAAGAAAGAAAGTTAATTTTATAATTATTATCTTCAACAATTTTTTTAATAATTGATGGAGGATTTACAAACGGTTTAGACGACTCAGTTTTGAACTATTTTCGAGCATTCTTAAAAAAAGTGTTGATGTTTTTGCCTTTGGACTATATAAGATAGTCCCACATTGGTTACACCATCAAGTGTGTATCTCAATATAATGCTTTGTTTGTGTTGAGGTGTGCACATGGGATGTGGTGAGGCACATGGGTGTCATGTGGAGGTGTTTTATTAGGATGAAGAATGATTAACTCCTTAATGTAAGCATTTATGTTTTTTTTGTCATTCTCTTGGAATTTATTCCATATGAGCTAATTTTCAAAGGGACTTAGCAACTCGGACTCGGGCTCAATGGCACAAAGTGACGCTATATTGGATCACTTTGCACTTTGTACGTCAGTATCGTCGCATGACGCTCGTGCGCTCCTTTTATGAGCGGTTTCATGCGGGTCCGCTGCTATCAGATAGATTTAATTAGTTATGAAAAGATTGAGTCATTAATTTAAATCTGATATTTGTGGGATTTGAATTTAATTCAAATCAATCAATGGGATTTAAATTTAATTCATTCCAATCTTGTGGGATATGAATTAAATTTATTCCAATCTTTTTGTAACTAATGGGCGGTCAGACTTCTCTATAAATACTCTCTTTGTGCCTACATTGAGGACTTACATCGAAATAGAGGAGACAAAGATAGTTGCAGCAGCCGCCATTGCAGTCCAGAAAGTTCGTGCGAGTCCAAGCAAGGAGGTGACAACAAACGTTTCAGAAGTTCTACGTGAACTTACTGGTTCCTGGGAGCAGATCGTGTGGGACGAATCTTGTTTTGAACAACGGTGATCTTTATTACCCCAACAAGCAGGGTTTATTCTTCTTCTTCCTTTTCTCTTTTGCAAATTGTAAGCTCTGTTATGTCCGTTTGCAACTGCGATTGCAAGAAAAAACGAGAAGATAGTTTTCTCTTATTCTTTTGTTATCTTGTTTCAAGTTGTAATCAGATCATATTTATAATCTTCTTGTTGGATCGAGAGATATCAGGAAGGGAACTCTTGTGTGAACTCCCGATCTTGACTTCAACTTCTGGTTCCTTCATCTTTGATTAAGCCTCGGGAATAACAAAAAGTAGATATATAAACTGTCATGTAAAATCAATCAATCTATTTTATCAACTACAAAGTAGTTTTGTATACATGTATTTTATATTAATTTATTGCATAAAGGAGTTGCACAAAAAGTTATAATTATTTGTGTTTTTTTTTATATTTTACTAACTTTTATATGCTATTTTTTTTTTCTTTTTCCAGGTGAAATATTTTTTGTGATAAATTATTGATATTGATATTATTATAATTTTTATTGATTATAATCAATAGTTATATTTTTTACATTTCTTTTATAATTTTCGTGAACATTTTTATTATAGATTTTGTGATAAATTAATAGTAATTAATTGTTCACATATTGTTTAAATATTTAATGTCCATATTTTTTAAATGTCTAATTTTATACTTGTCATATTTTCTAGAATTAATTACTATTATCTTCCATTTCCTAAGCCTAAATCTACTATACCATATTATTTTTTTAATTACTACTATCCCATGTATTTATAGTTTGTTAATAATAATTATATTTATCCTTCAAAAATTTTACCTAATTAAAAGGGTGACACTAATAAAAAAAATAATAAATGATACAAATAAACTATTAGCAAATGGTGGTAACAAAAAATGTACCTTTATTTTCTAACGTCTTTGTGGAGCGTCACACCGTAAATTTGGAGTATAATATTAGTATTATATTATATAAATTTCCTGTGGGTGCATGTTTCTGAGGGAGTGGTTGGTCATAAGTGCTCCCAAGTTCCTTTATCCACTTGTTTCTTTTTTAATAAGTAATATGACTTACATTCTTCGTAGTTTGTTTTCTTGTGGCTTAAGAATTTTAAAAATAAAATTGATTTTCTGAACACTAGTCAGTATATATCACCATCTATGGATGCAATTTCAAAATTATTTAAGGACTAATCTAAAATTCGAAGAGAGAGAGAGAGAGAGAGAGAGAGAGAGAGAGAGATGGATGACACTTCAAGACTATTCAACGATTAATTTAACATAAGGAGTAGAAGAGAGGTCGAGTTGACATTTTCTTCAATACTTCTGGTGTCAATCCCGAGACCAGGTCTAAGTCAGAATGTATATATGCTTATGTTCCAATAATGTATATCGACTTAATTTGGTGATTTTGATCTGTAGCTGCAATTCATCTCAAAGGAAGGAACACTTCTTAGAAAAAGTAAAAATTGACAATAGGTGTAGTTGACTGACTAATCGCCTAGTAAGGAGAGAATTCCGACAAGCTAGCCTATGTATATATGGAAGAATCTGCCATGTAAGGATGATCTAGGTTTTCATCTTCAATGCATGGGCAGTCATTGTTGATATTCAACACGCCATACACTTCATTAGTATTTGGAATATATATATATATATATATATATATATATATATATATATATATATATATATATATATATATAATTTGATATCTAAAAAAATATACAATTTCAGCCGCACATTATTTGAAATAAATGGTTCAGATTTGATAGAGTAATTTGTATTAATTAGCATGTATGTCAAATTAAATATTCCACTAATTAATACATACTATTAATTAGCATTTATGTCAAATCTGATCCATTCATTTCAAATAGCGTGCGGCTGAAATTGCGTGTTATATATATATATATATATATATATATATATATATATATATATATACACACACACACACACACACACACGCAATCTTAGCCGTACGTTATTTGAAATAAATGATTCTGATTTGATAGAGTAATTTGTATTAATTTGCATACAACTATCTATCTATATATATATATATATATATATATATATATATATATATATATATATATATATATAGTTAGATAGATAGATAAGTTAGATAAATAAATAGATAGATACATAGATACATAGATACATAGGTAAGTAGATAGCTAGATATAAATAGATAGATAGATTTATGAATAGATAGATATCTAGATACTATATATATATTAGATGGATAGGTAAATAGTTTGATACATAGATAGATAATAGATGGATAGTTAGATAGATAGATAGGTAGTTGATGTCTAGATATAAATAGATAGGTATCTAGTTAGATAGATATTAGATAGGTAGATACTAGATAATAGATAGTTATATATATAGATACTTAGATAGATAGCTAGATAACTACATAGTTATTTAGGTAGATAGACAGTTAGATATCTAGATAGATATATTTATATATTTGAGAGTAAGGTAAGGTAAGGTAAGGTAAGGTAAGGTATATAGATATAAGGTATGTGTATATGTGTATTGTGTGTATGTGTGAATATAGATACATATAGCTATGTAGATACTTATATGTGTTAGATATATGTATAATAGCATGTACATATAGTTATATAAAGGTATAGAGACTAGATATAGATATATATGTATTGAGAATGGGTATAAGGTAAGGTATATGTGTGTTGTGAGATATATATATATATATAGGTATATGCCTATATGTATTAGATATCTATATTTTAGCCTAGATTATAGCTAGATATATATGTTTATGCATAGTTAGTTAGCTAGAGGGGTAGTCGGGTTAAGTTTAGAGCGGTATCTCAATACCTTGAGATACCGAGGTATTTCAATACCTTAAGATAATCAAGGTATTGGGTTTCGAAAGGGGTTTTTGAGCAATAGCCTAGGAATAGTATTGGAGTGATTTTTATATGTATATGTGTATATATTTACGCGTGCTAGCATAGGTTTTAGAGGGTATAGGCGGGGTATATAGCCTAGGTTGAGGTATCGGATACCGAGGGTATCCCGGTATCTCAAGGAGGCGAGTTTGTGAGTTTTCTAGCTTAATGAGCTCGGTTTGACCTAGAAATTCAGGAGCACCCTAGTTTGACCCAGACTTGACCGTAGTTGACTCGGTTGACCGCCAAGTCAACTTTTGACCTAGTTTTGACCTAAAGTTGACTTTTTGGACCTAGAGTTGACTTTTTGACCCAGATTTCATCGGTTTGACTCGTTTGACCTAGAACGACCCTAGAAGCCTATTTTTAGTTATTTTATATCTGTTTAACTCATTAGAACCATGTTTAATCTTGCTTTTCGTATTAGGTCCTTGCGACACCAGTTTGGATCGCCAGTTGCTCAGGACGTCAGGCGAGTACATTCTCTGATAGTTTTCATTATCTGATGATTATTATGATTCAGCTTCTAGTATAGTATCATCTGATTATTCTGGCACAACACGGGACACTGACTGGTATTTCTGGTTTTATTTACTTGCGACACGTACATTTCATGTTTCTGGCCTCTATTCTGGAATCACTACTGGCATCACCTACAGGCATCATTCATGTTCAGGCTGGACTCATCTTGATTTGCGTATCGGGTCTTGGATCCACTTGTATTAGTCGGGGCAGGAAAATACTCGAGTAGACATGTAAACATTCCCATCTGGAATCATCAGGCATCACTCCCTCTGGTCTAATCTGAAATGATAGCAGCCGCGCACCCAGTGCGCGGTGAGCCGTACTTACCCCTAGCCGTTTACATGTCGAAACAAGTATTTTAAAGACACCGAGTTCATTCTTTATAGTCTGGACTCTCATGCATTTCTTGACTTGTCTCACTTACATGTTTCTGGACTTGACTCACTACATGTTTTTCATGCTGGACTCACTACACGTTCATGTGCACGGACTTGATCTTAGCTTAGATTTCTTGTATCTTGCAGTTATTACTATCGTATTTCTGATATTCCTGCATCTTTACCTTTATGCACCAGTTATACATATTTTTTTGTTTCATACTTGCTTCATTCTTTTTGCTACTTGCTATAACTGTTTTATAGTTTTTATCATTTAAATGGAACTGCTGTTAGAGATGTACTTGCTCCAGTCCTGACTGGACATATTTTTCAGAGTATCCGGAGGAGTGGTGTCCGACGTTTTATGGACCTGAGCCTATCGATGGTGCAGACAGGGACCCTCTAGCTTAGGGGTAATTTCCGGGTTGGTAGCCGGGATCATTGAGACTTTGTTGTTGTTTTTATTAGCTTTAGCACCGGATTTGTCTCCGATTTTGGATTGAGACATTGTTTGTATATTATTTTTGGATGTTGTATTATTATTTTGATGTTGTGGTTGTTGTAGTAGTTGTTGTTGGTTAGACTTTATAGTTGTTAGATCTCTGTGTTATCTTATCGTGTATAGATTCGTGATTGAGTATATTGTGATTATCATTTGATATTTGCTCCTCCGTTTGGAGTTGAGATCTTGACAGGTTTATATTTTGATTGTGTGGTTGCCCTCCTTTTGGAGAGGTCATGCCCGATTTTTGTGTGAGATTATTATCTAGATAGTTGACCTAAACAGCGTTCTACCACCGATGCTGCGGCGTAGGCTGGACGTACCCACGACTCATGTCCGATTTTCCGGGTGCGGGTCGTGACACATTTTTGGTGGCGGCCCCATGCAGGTCTCGATTCGCAATTAGTGCGATGTCGTGGTGGTACAACAACTTAGTTGTACTGCTGCGAGCCTGCTATAGGATCTAGGATCTAGGATGAGAGTGTACTCAATCACGACTAGGAACAATTCCAATCTAATTATTCTGAAATTGCTTCTTTTGAAATATTACTGTCCTTCTTTGATGATATCGTATCTTGCGCCGTATTGACTTCTTTTGATCTGTGTTCAGGATGCCTCCGAAGACACGATCCCATCGTACCGTTCCAGCAGTTGCTACTGAGAGGTCTGCTACCTCTCGTCCAGCCCGTATTCAGGCAGCTGCTACCGCTCCACTCACCACTCCTGCGGTTGAGGGAGCATCTGCTTCTCTCGGAGATTCTCCTTCACCTGTCGATCCGAGGACTACCCCAGTCGTTCCTGTGGTTCCTCCACCACTTCCTGCTCCAGTAGATGCCGCACAGTTGTTTGCATTCTTCAGGGAGATGATGGACACGCAGCACCGTCAGGTGGATGTGATGAGGCTGGGCATTGAGAACGCCCACCAGGTGGCCATGACAGCAGTGGATAGGGTGGCACAGATTCAGCCACAGGCAGATCAGATTCAGCATCCGAGGCCGGGCAGTATTATCGACTTTCAGAGGATGCGACCCAAGGAGTTCCGTGGTACAGAAGGGATCCTGTACGCGGATGACTGGATAGAGCAGATCGAGGGGATCTTCAGGCTGGCACAGATTCCAGACAGCATGCAGATAGAGGCAGCGGGCAGTCAGATGTTCGACCTCGCTTTGACGTGGTATCGCACAGATACGAGGATCGCAGCGCCAGGGCTTACTTGGGAGGCTTTCAAGAGGCTTTTTAAGAAGAAGTTTTTCCCAGATGTGGCGCTCAGTGCTTTGGAGAGCCAGTTCGAGGCACTCGTCCAGGGGAGCATGACAGTGGACGAGTACGCAGCGGAGTTCTGCCGTCTGGGCAGATTTGTAGATGGCTTGAGTGAGGCAGCCAAGGCGAGAAAGTTTCGCAAGGGCTTGGTTATGGCGGTCAAATCTTTGACCAGGAGCGACCGCGAGGCAACTTTTGAGCAGATAGTAGGAGATGCTCAGAGAGCAGAGGATGACTTGGAGCTGAAGTCCAAGAGAGGCAGGAATGATTCAGGCAGTGCGAGTGGTAGTGCGGGACCAGCTAAGCGTCCCTATGTGCAGAAGGCAGCGCAACAGGGTCAGGATCAGAGGGTGCCCACTTGTGCCTACTGCAGGAAGGCAGGACACACCTGGGATGTTTGTAGGAGGAGGCTGAAGGTGTATTTGTTCTGTGGATCTGCTGCTCACCAGATGCGAGATTGCCCTACTGCACCTCCATTGGGTGGAGCACAGGATCAGAGAGTTGGAGCTAGGCCATCTTTGGCACAGCATCATGCCCCGCACCAACAGAGGGATACACCCCAGCAGGGCAGGGCTTACGCGTTGACGGTCGAGGAGGCCGATGCTACGGGTGTCGGGTTAGCAGGTCTGTCTCTTTGTTCTTCTTCCTGTCATTTTCTATTCCTTGTGGTGTGCTTCATTAGTACCTGTTAGACTTTTTTTTGTGCTGTGGTAGATAGTGTAGTGACCCTGATTGAGACTGTGATAACACGACCAGTAGGACCCTGATCTTGTATGTTGTATAGGTAGAATTTCTTGACTGTGATTGTTGGGGGTTTGACCTAGAGGAGTGTGATTGACTTTAAATTTCGAGGACAAAATTTTTTAAGGAGGATAGGCTTGTCACCACCCTATTTCCAGAGCCGGGTATTTTTTTTATTTTTAATTTAGTTAATTGTGCATTATTTTTTATTAATTATATTTATAATTAATTGATGATTGTATTATATTTTTATTGATTGTTTTAGGATTTTGGCTAGCCTGGACCCATGTCAGACCTTAGTGGACCTATGTTCGACCCAGCCCGCACCCTTGTGAGAATTATTTTGGGGCTTAGAAATATTTATTTTATTTTTAGAAGGTTAGTGGAAGAGATTTGGAGTTAGTTTGAGTATTTTTGGAACCCGAAACCCAAAACCGAGTTACAGGAGGACATTTTGGACCTTTGTACATATAAACCCCCATTTTTATGTGTGGCCGGCCCCCCCTACCTACCCATTCCCATGCAAAAACTAGCAGCAGCCCCCCTCTTTGTATTCTTCTTCTTCTTCACTTCTTCTTCTTCATTTCTTCTTCTCCACTTCTTCTTCCTTCTTCCTTCTTCTCCAAGGTGAGTTCCCTCTTCCATTTTTCTTCTTTCTTCTTCCATTCCTTCTCCTTATGCTAGCCCTAACCTTGCTTTTCCCTAACCTAGGTGTGAGGAGCTTAGATCTAGTGTGGAAGCTAGAGTTGGTGGCTTGGAGCTTGAGGGAGGTGATTTCTAGGGGTTGTGAGACTTTGGCCTTGGGATTCCAACTCTCAAGAGGTAAAACCTAACTTTTCCCTTGCTAATTATTTTTGTATAGTGTAATTAATAGTTTAGAACCTTCCTAGATCCTTAGGCTACCCATGGGAGGAAGTTGGAACTAGTTTGGGTGAGTTTAGAGACTTTAACACTAGATTTTGTGTCAATTTCGGGTGGAATCCGAATTTGGCCCAATTTTGGGTGATGCCCTAGGTTAGACGGACCTATATAGACGTTGTCGAGTGTCTAGAGGGTGAGTGCATGTCTCCGTTTGGACACGGGAAGTCGTGTCGCGGAGAAACAGGCATTTCAGGCGAAATTGGGGCTTTTCGTCGTCGCCGATTCTAAGTGCGTGTGCGTTTTCGCCACGGGCCTAGAATCGACGCGGTAGCATTTTTTCTAGGATCTAGGCATCGTTTAGAGCGCGTGGATAAATTTTGGGCCGATTCCGAGTTCGTTTGGTGTGCGTTTCAGGAGGTTTTCCGAGCCGCGCACCACGTGTTCGTCGAAATGACCGAACGGCCATTTCAACTTGGTTTCCTCGTTTCGGGTTTGTGCGCGCGTTGGGTTAGTATCGGAAAGTGTGTGCTAGAGTTTTTGAGTTATATTTTATATATTTTAGGGTGTTGGTGAGTGTCGGGGTCGTTGGGCGTGAGTGGGGCGTGTGGTTTGTTGTGTGTTGTGTTGTGTTAGTGTATATGTGTCTATATATATATATATATATATATATATATATATATATATATATATATATATATATATATATATATATATATATATATTTATATGTATGTGTGTTTATATATATATATTTATATATATATGTGTGTATTTATATCTATGTGCTTGTGGGTGTATATGTCTATGTGTATATATATATGTATGTGTAAGTGTGCTTGTGTGTGTATATATATATATATATATATATATATATATATATATATATATATATATATATATATATATATATATATGTGTGTGTGTGTGTATGTGTATGTATATATATCTTAGAGTGTGTGTGTATTGGTATATATATATATTTGTATGTGTGCATATATATACTAATATGTGTTTATATATATATATATATATATATATATATATATATATATATATATATATATATATATATATATATATATATTTGTGTGTGTGTGTGTGTTAGTGTGAGTGTTAGAGAGTAGATATAAGTGTATATATATAGGTATTTAGTTGTGTATATATATAGTTATATGTGTGTATAAGTATATATGTTAGTAGATGTGTTAGTGTGTATATATATATATATATATATAGAGAGAGAGAGAGACTTGTGTGTGTATATATATATATATATATATATATATATATATATATATATATATGGTTGTATATATATATATATATATATATATATATATATATATATATATATATATATATATATATATATATATATATATATACAACCATATATATATATATATATATATATATATATATATATATATATGTGTGTGTGTGTGTGTCTGTATGTGGTTGTGTGTGTGTGTGTGTGTGTGTGAGAGTGAGAGGGGGGTGGACTGAACAGCAGCAGCAGCAGCATTCAGCATTTAAAAAGCAGCCTTCAGCATTTAAAAAGCAGCAGTAGCAGCATTTAAAAAGCAGCAGCAGTAGCAGCAATGAAAAGCAGCAGCAGCAGCAGAATAAGCAGCAGCAGCAGCAGTGAAAAGCAGCAGCAGCAGTAGTAAAAAGCAGCAACAGCAGGAGCAATGAAAAGCAGGCAGCAGCAGCAGTGAAAAGCAGCAGCAATGAAAAGCAGCAGCAGTTTTAAGCAGCAGCAGCAGCAGGGTAAGCAGCAGCAACAGCTAGCAGCGAGCGAGGAAGAGAGTGATATGTATAGATATATATATATCTATAGTTAGATAGATAGATAGATAAGTTAGATAAATAAATAGATAGATAGATAGATACATAGATACATAGGTAAGTAGATAGCTAGATATAAATAGATAGATAGATTTATGAATAGATAGATATCTAGATACTATATATATATTAGATGGATAGGTAAATAGTTTGATACATAGATAGATAATAGATGGATAGTTAGATAGATAGATAGGTAGTTGATATCTAGATATAAATAGATAGGTATCTAGTTAGATAGATATTAGATAGGTAGATACTAGATAATAGATAGTTATATATATAGATACTTAGATAGATAGCTAGATAACTACATAGTTATTTAGGTAGATAGACAGTTAGATATCTAGATAGATATATTTATATATTTGAGAGTAAGGTAAGGTAAGGTAAGGTAAGGTAAGGTAAGGTAAGGTATATAGATATAAGGTATGTGTATATGTGTATTGTGTGTATGTGTGAATATAGATACATATAGCTATGTAGATACTTATATGTGTTAGATATATGTATAATAGCCTGTACATATAGTTATATAAAGGTATAGAGACTAGATATAAATATATATGTATTGAGAATGGGTATAAGGTAAGGTATATGTGTGTTGTGAGATATATATATATATATATATAGGTATATGCCTATATGTATTAGATATCTATATTTTAGCCTAGATTATAGCTAGATATATATGTTTATGCATAGTTAGTTAGCTAGAGGGGTAGTCGGGTTAAGTTTAGAGCGGTATCTCAATACCTTGAGATACCGAGGTATTTCAATACCTTAAGATAACCAAGGTATTGGGTTTCGAAAGGGGTTTTTGAGCAATAGCCTAGGAATAGTATTGGAGTAATTTTTATATGTATATGTGTATATATTTACGCGTGCTAGCATAGGTTTTAGAGGGTATAGGCGGGGTATATAGCCTAGGTTGAGGTATCGGATACCGAGGGTATCCCGGTATCTCAAGGAGGCGAGTTTGTGAGTTTTCTAGCTTAATGAGCTCGGTTTGACCTAGAAATTCAGGAGCACCCTAGTTTGACCCAGACTTGACCGTAGTTGACTCGGTTGACCGCCAAGTCAACTTTTGACCTAGTTTTGACCTAGAGTTGACTTTTTGGACCCAGAGTTGACTTTTTGACCCAGATTTTACCGGTTTGACTCGTTTGACCTAGAACGACCCTAGAAGCCTATTTTTAGTTATTTTATATCTGTTTAACTCATTAGAACCATGTTTAACCTTGCTTTTCGCATTAGGTCCTTGCGACACCAGTTTGGATCGCCAGTTGCTCAGGACGTCAGGCGAGTACATTCTCTGATAGTTTTCATTATCTGATGATTATTATGATTCAGCTTCTAGTATAGTATCATCTGATTATTCTGGCACAACACGGGACACTGACTGGTATTTCTGGATTTATTTACTTACGACACGTATATTTCATGTTTCTGGCCTCTATTCTGGAATCACTATTGGCATCATTCATGTTCAGGCTGGACTCATCTTGATTTGCGTGTCGGGTCTTGGATCCACTTGTATTAGTCGGGGCGAGAAAATACTCGAGTAGACATGTAAACATTCCCATGTGGAATCATCAGGCATCACTCCCTCTGGGCTAATCTGGAATGATAGCAGCCGCGCACCCAGTGCGCGGTGAGCCGTACTTACCCCTAGCCGTTTACATGTCAAAATAAGTATTTCAAAGACACCGAGTTCATTCTTTATAGTCTGGACTCTCATGCATTTCTTGACTTGTCTCACTTACATGTTTCTGGACTTGACTCACTACATATTTTTCATGCTGGACTCACTACACGTTCATGTGTACGGACTTGATCTTAGCTTAGATTTCTTGTATCTTGCAGTTATTACTATCTTATTTCTGATATTCCTGCATCTTTACCTTTATGCACCAGTTATACATATTTCTTTGTTTCATACTTGTTTCATTCTTCTTGCTACTTGCTATAACTGTTTTATAGTTTTTATCATTTAAATGGAACTGCTGTTAGAGATGTACTTGCTCCAGTCCTGACTGAACATATTTTTCAGAGTATCCGGAGGAGTGGTGTCCGACGTTTTATGGACCTGAGCCTGTCGATGGTGCAGACAGGGACCCTCTAGCTTAGGGATAATTTTCGGGTTGGTAGCCGGGATCATTGAGACTTTGTTGTTGTTTTTATTAGCTTTAGCACCGGATTTGTCTCCGGTTTTGGATTGAGACCTTGTTTGTATATTATTTTTGGATATTGTATTATTATTTTGATGTTGTGGTTGTTGTAGTAGTTATTGTTGGTTAGACTTTATAGTTGTTAGATCTCTGTGTTATCTTATCGTGCTTAGATTCGTGATTGAGTATATTGTGATTATCATTTGATATTTGCTCCTCCGTTTGGAGTTGAGATCTTGATAGGTTTATATTTTGATTGTGTGGTTGCCCTCCTTTTGGAGAGGTCATGCCCGATTTTTGTGTGAGATTATTATCTAGATAGTTGACCTAAACAGCGTTCTACCGCCGATGCTGCGGCGTAGGCTGGACGTACCCACGACTCATGCCCGATTTTTCGGGTGCGGGTCGTGACAGAAGCAAAAGCATGAGCAGGAGTCGGAGCAACCATAGTAGCAAGAGAAAATGAAGGAGCATACTGGGTCGTCGTCGGAGGAGCATCATGAAACTCTCTCAGCTCTCTCAACTGCCTCTGAAAGTATAACATCGTCAGGACATATGGTATACTGAGTGTGCCGTGAGGAGTAGCGTCGGAGGTATCGGACTGTGATGATGCATGTGGAGGTGGAGGAGGAGCTATGGAGTACATCGACTGTTGCAATGCCAACAATATGGTACCAAACACGCTGCCATATTTTTCTCTCCCAACATCTTGTATCCTATATTGTTTATCCCAACTGGCGTACATGGCTAACTAGTCTCACCCCCAGCACCCTTAGCCCCCCCCTTTTCAACGGCATGAGAAGCCTAACTATCTAAGGTCTCCTATATTTAAATAAAGAAATCGGGTTAGGGTAAGGTTTTTTAGGGTTATATATATGATTAGGGTTAGAGTTAGAATTTTTAGGGTTATATATATGATTAGGGTTAGGGTTAAGATTTTTATTGTTAGGGTAAGGGTTAGGATTATTAGGGTTAAGATTAGGGTTATTTAACGTTAGGGTTAGAGTAAATTTATTCTAAATAATAAATATAATAAAATTAACTTATCAATATTTTAAAGATTAAACAGTTATAAATAACTTGGTTGTTCGCCCGTCTACGAGTTTTTCATCCTTGTTCTGTTTGTGGATCCGTTCGAAGATTTTAGGAAAGTCGATGGTATTTGGGTCTCCGCTTGTCCTGGTGGCCTCCTCATATTATAATAATTAATAAAAATGAGTATTAAAAGAATATCCAAAAATAAGAATACATACCATCTGTCAAAAATGCTCGACGGTCGGGATGGATCCACCAGTGTGGAGACCTGTCTTAGCACATGCCCCTTTAGCCTTCTCGAACGGGCCTTGTACTTTAGAGTGGCCATATCATGTTTTATCTACTCCCAAATTTTTTCCTTCAGTCGATCCTTAGACCAATCGCCTGGTAGTGTAGCCAGCACCTTCTGGTCATTGATCGATTCCCTCAGCCTTTTGTTGGCAGTGGACTTGTAGCACTTCTGGATCACAACATCTCTATGATCCGGCCACCAGTAGATCCTCTGCAAATAAGAATAGAAAAATCCAAAATTAGAAACTATATAAATAATATAATAATTTTTTATTATTCTAAATAATTATCTTATACAAACCCCTAAAATCTCAAGCTAAATGAATGACTTCGCCTTTGGTATGGCCCTGAAGTTGAGATAAGGACCATGAAAGTGGTCCTACGTGATATTCCCCAGCTCTGAGCGAAAAGAACCTGAAATAAGTAAACATTACAATTAGAATCAAATAAAGCATGAATAAATATATGAATTGATAATAAAATAATAATTATTTACTTACGTCAATCCATCGGCCCATATCTCAGGAGTCTTTCATTAGCACACCTCTATGGTAGAGTAGGGGGATCAGAAAAATCTAAACGACGGACATATACTATGCTGTCCAGGAACAAGTCCGGATATGGATTTATCCCAGTTGGAGCAATAGGTGTAACAATAGCAGTAGGTGTAGATGCCGAGGAAATATCATAAGATGAAGTGGCTCCGCCTACTGATGAACGAGTAGGATACATGGACAAACCATCATCGATCATGATGATATCGTCTTCACAAGCTCCTCTTTGAGCTACGTCTGGAGTGGGTGAGGGATGCCAGGATCAAATAAACTCATTTTAATATAAAAACTAAATAGGTTTCCTTAAGCTTAATCCTAATTCCATTCTAAAAAGCCATCGACCTATTCTCATGCCTATATCTATATATACAATCTATAAGGTAACTAAAACATCTCTTTTTACTCTCAAACATCCCCTGCTCTTTGTCTTCTCACCCACTCTTCACATCTCTCTATATTCTCTCCAACCAAGCTCAAGTCATCATCTTCTAGGAGACTAAATATTATATATGTATCATATCCATGATTGTAAACCCCCAGATTTTCCAGAATTTAAAAATTAATTTTCAGAATTTTTTTGAATTTTTCTGTGATTTTTAACTAATTAAAATCAATGTATTCTGGTATTAAATAATTTTAAATGTTTTTAATAAATATTAAAATATTATAAAATAATATTTTTTGGTGTAAAATAAAATATTAGACATAGGGTAATTTTTCTGGATTTTATTGGGCCCCAGAACTATTTTTAAAGACCTAAAAACTAAGATATTTATTAAACCCAATTAAACCGGATTGAACCAATCGGTTTAATGAACCGAACCAACCGGACCGACCCAACTGAACCAATACCCAAACCCTAGCGGGTCGGGTCGGGTCTGAACCTAACCCGCTAACCCGCAACCCGACCAGACCTACAGTAAATCCCTAATCCCTATACCCCCGACCCGATCTCCACCCCCTCCGCCGACGGTTACGCTCCGTACCGCTTCGCCTCCGCAACCGCCGCCGCCAGCTTCTCCTCTCCCCGCCAATGGCCACCCGTCTCCCCTCCCTCAATGACCGCTCCTCCCTATATAAACCCGGCAATCCCTACCACCGCCATCATCCCCACTGCCGCCACCGTACCCCGGCCTCCCCTTCGCTCCACCACCGCTTCTCCACCACCTCTCCACCCCTCTGAGCAGCCACCGTCGTCCCCGCCATCTTTATCCACCACGATCGACCTCCGCAGCTGGCCAACCCGACCTATCCTCCGCCGAACTCCCCTCCGGTCACCCAGCCCGAGCTCCATCACCACCAACCACCGCGTCTTCTCTCCGAGTTGCCACCGCCGTCCCTCTGTTAGCCCAGCTTCGGCTAACTCGACGACGAGCCCCGACGACGAGCCCCGACGACCCTCAGTAGCACAACGCCTCCTCCGTCTCATCCCTAGCCGCCGTGCCCTGCCACCGTGCCGTGTCGCACCGTCTCGCAGAAATGCGTATTCGGAGCCCTGTTCAGGTGACTATTTCTCTCTCATCGCTGTCCCATTTTCCGTTCCGTCTGCTGTGACGCATAGACTGTGTGACCCTCTCGATACCCGTGTAATTTGTTCGGGATATCGCATCATGTGGCGATCGCAAACTGCGATCCAAAATCAGGAAAATCAATATCCTATTTTCTTTCGGAACTGGGTGCGTTCCGCTAAACGGGATAACTTGGTCGTGTGCGGACTTCACCGAAAGGTGCGCGCCTTTAATACAGACGTATGGGATTTCGCAAAAGTTAATTTGGATGTGTGTGTACACCGGAATTAACACGTATCCGTCGACAACACCCCGTATCGACATTGTTTGGTATTTAGATTAATTTAGTTTGTTTATGTTACTTAGTCGAACTTGAGTTAGAATGAGTTCCGGTGTTTGATTATTCAGTTATATGGAAAATGGTGCAAGAATTCATGTTTATGAGTTTTTATTGATTTTGTAAAATATTTTTATAATATCGTGTTTAAACGTGATCAAGACGCCTGTACTTAAATTGCTAGGGTACTATTTTTTCGAAAGAAATGAGGTTTTAACTTTTAACGAGACCCTTTATATAGAAAATGCGTTCATGATATATAATGAAACACTGAATCCCCCCCACCACACATACCCAAAAAAAAATTTAATACTTTGTTTTCAATATATCTTGGACATCATTTTGGATTTTGTCCTGGACATTAAAATGCTCTGGGCCGGCCCTGGGTTGATCACCATCAACCCCCCCCCCACCCCCACCCCCACCCACACACACACACCAGTGTTGTCTTACTATGTGGCTGGCTGATATGCAGTCACCACCTTTTGGGTTGGCAAATGACAGTCGGTTGATGTCATCATATAATACGTAGATGTTCATAATATTTTTAGTAACGACAGTGATACATTGTCCGCAGTCTTTCACCGCAGGCCACATTTCAACGTCCTATTGACTAAGATTTTGGTGACGGTCTCAGACGAATATGGGGGGTGGATGGGGGGGAGGAACAATGGGATCGTGACACATGGCCCACAGTCACAGTCTGCAAACACAATCCGCGGACCAAATATTAAATTTTTTTCCCCTAAAGTACTTGCTCACATGTGTTTTTTAATCATACTTTCAACGTGTTGGAAGGTTAATTTATGTAAAAATAATATTAGCACTATTAATCATGCTTGATTCCGACAATTGATAGATAATATGAGGTCACTCTAGAGAAGAAGGGTTATGCTATAACTACAACCTAATGCCTACAACTCTCTTACAACCACCACCACATGGCAGTCGTCCATTGGTGGAGGAGGGAGAGGTATGTCACCCTCACATTTTCATTTAATGGTAGTTTGGTAATTGACATGGGTATTTTAATTTTAGGATTTATTTGTTTTTAAATATTGTACATGTGTGAATATTTAATTATTGTATTATTTATTGATTGTTATTTGTTGATTTATTTTAGACTTATGTAGTGGAACTAACCTATTTAATTAGATGCATGAACCAATATTTCATATGAGTTTAATTTGAGCCCATGAATTAGGCCCATGGATTAGGAAGTTAAATTAATTAGTAAAACCATTAGACTAGAACATTTTCTCCCTAATTAATTTCATCATGAGAGGCCCCAAGGGGTAAATAGGATATTTCACATAGCTTGGGGAAGGAGTATATGGCCGGCCACCATAGGAGGAGAGAGAGTCTCTCTCATTTCAATTTCCAATTCCATTAGATCTAGTTTTTCCCCTCTTCAAATTTCCTTCATTCTCTCATCAATTCTCCACTAATTTCTTCACAAATTCCTTTCCTATTCTTCATTGGAGGCTTCTACATTAAGGATCTACAAGAAGAAAGCAAGGATCAAGAAGGAGGAGGCCAAGATCTACAAGGAGGAGCTACTTTCTTCATTTGGAGACTTTTCATTGGGAATCCATCTCCCAATAGGTACATTTCAGTTTTTTCCCTTCTAATAGGTTCCAAATCTGAGATTTAATCATGAGAAATAAACCCACATGCATAGGCTACCCATAGGAATTGGTTTTAGGTTCATAGGAGACCTATGGTGGAAGTTATGTACATTTTGGTATCAATTTTGGAGGAATTTCGAGATTGGCACATGTAGTATTTGTCATTTGGTCAAATAGATCAATATGACATATGATTGCTTGTTTGTGACTAGTGTTGTGTCCATAATTGGGTTCATGTAGACCGTATCTCGTCAATTTGACGAAAGAGTTCGAGTTTGAAGGTTTTCCTCTGACACGGAGACTTGTGCATATCACATTGTAAAATGGACACGTAGTTGATCTAATTACTATACATATTATTCATATTTAGTGTATTAGACTTGCTTGTGTCCTCCGGGATACGTTTGGTTGTGTGTTGGAGCCGTATCGCAAGCGTATCATAGAATTAGTGTGATACGGGTGCGGTGCACTCCACGTGTTTGGTTTATTGCTCTTAATTCTATGTATGCTTTTGTATATATATATGTATGATATATTAGTTGGTATATATATATATATATATATATATATATATATATATATATATATATATATATATATATATATATATATATATATATATAAGTATGTTATATGATATTGTATATATAGGTGCTATATTGAGTATATGTATTAGATATATATATATATATATATATATATATATGAGTATTTATATAGATACATGTAGGTGTATGTGTGTTATATATTATATGCTTATATTTGATTGGGTATATGTATCTATTTATGTGTGAGTGTGTGTATATATATATATATATATATATATATATATATATATATATATATATATATAGACTGATATATTTATATGTAGTGTTTGTATAGGTATATGTGTGTATATGTGTTTATGTTTGTGAGTGTGTGTCAGTGAGATCGGGGTAGTGAGTGATCAGTGTGCACAGTGCTCGTGCAGTCCCTCCCCCAACCTTCAGTATACAGCAACTAGCAGCCAGTGTGTGCATCCAAGTGCAGCAACTAGCACAACATGGGTGCAGCAACAGGGAGGTTTCATCATCAGGTAGTAGCATGAATGCTTTCAATTGCGGGTGTGCATCCAAGTGCAGCAAGCAATGGTAGCTGGCATCAGTGCAGTGGCTACTAGCTAACTGAAGACAATGTGTTATCTCGTGCACAAGCTGCAGGTAGCTGCACAGCAGAAATGAACCACTGTATTAGCAGCAACCCCACAGAAGCATTGCAGCAGCACCAATTGAAGTTCAGTCAACTGAGCCAAGTGCAGCAGTGTTCACAAGATCGTGCACACAAGGGCAGTTGCAGTAGCATCTCCTGCAGTGGGAGCCTCACAGTGTAGAAGGTACACAGTAACAGTATCCGTATCAGTCCAATATTCAGGTATCAGTTCAATAATTTCAGTTGGTAGTTGGGTTTTGGGTTTATGAGGTATTGGGTTAGCAATGTATCAAGGTTTGGGTTTTTGTGTTTCACTAGTAGTATTAGTAGTTGGGTAAGGATTTGTATATATAACTATTAGTCTAGATAGTTAATAGTAGATTAATAGCTATGTTTAACATACAGTTTAGCTATATGTATATATGTAGGTATATTATATATGGATAAGTATGTATTGTATTATAGTTAGTTTCTATATGGTTTTGATATTATATTGTTAGCCTATATTAGTATATTTGTTGGGGGTTTAGATATATGTTTTACCTATATGTTAAGAGGTCTTGGATTACCTCGGGATATGTCACGCCCCAGTCCCAAAATACCGAGGGACTGGATGCGTGATTATGGCCAGCAGCACACACCGATAGACAAACCCAATTTAATGGATCCATCGGAGTGTACTTAAGCTGTATTATACCAGTCAGGGTCTACTATTTCCATCCACAGATATAAGATATCAACTTCAGCAAAAGAAATATTAAGTTACAACCAGACAAAGTAAATAAAATCGGAGAACAATCCGATATTAAGTCTGTTACATAAGTTCTCAAAGACAGGAAATAAAGAGTTCAATTAAACAGGAAATAGAGAGTTTAATGAAACAGGAAAATAAAGACTAAATGACTGAGCATGGTGAAGCATTTGTTCAGGAGAAGTCCTCAGCGGTCACCTCGTCCTCAGGTTCAGGTACTGCTCCGAGTAGTGCCCCTGTTCCGTACACCTCAGGGTAGCTCTCGTCTGCTATAACTGGAGAACAAAACCAGGTCCTCAGCGGGACGTAACAAGGTACAGAAGAATACGAGCCATAATACAGTGAATGAGCATGCAAGTCAACCAAAATGTTAAACATAAGAGAAGTACAAGATATTAATAAGTTTAAGACAGTGGTATGCCGATGTTGCTATCAAACAAATTCGGGTAAATAATTAAACCAGCTAAGTGATCATGCAAGTGAGAGTTATTATTCATACTCAGGCTGAGACTACTACAGGATCAGTGACAAGAAACCATAGCAGTGTTTTCTCGAAGGGCCAGTACAGGTGCCAAAGCTCTGTGTCAGAGACTAGGACACTTCCAGATAACCAGATATATATATATATAATATAATCAGCCTTGATATGATAATACTCTCCCCACCCAATGAATCTCACGTCACAGATCTCAATGTTCATGTTACGCAAGATTGAAACTAATGCATTCAGTCATTTATTAAGTTCTAAAGCTTAAATCATAAAATCTATATCTTATACAAACCCTCCTTGAATAATCAGGAAGATTCTGTATCATGCTTGTGTCAGGTGTCCTGGGGATAATTTACTTGATAGGGCAAGTACCACAGTCACAGAAATTAGAGCAAGAGATTCAAAATGAATTAAATACTGCATTTAATGGCAAGGTACACTTGCCTGGATTTCCTGTTTCAGTTGTAGCTCGAGCTTCAGCTGGATTTCCAAGCAGTACTTCGGTTGCTGAAATAGACATCACCAACAGATCCAGAAAATATTAATCAGCTAGGATCGCCTGTCCTTGAGTCCAATTTGGAGACAAGGGCAAAAACGTCATTTTTGGGTCATGGCGGGGTCCAGATGTGGGCCGCTTTGCACCGAAAAACGCGCCAGGGTCAAAGGTCTCAAAAATAGTCCAACTTAGTGTCAACAGGTCAGGAACGATGATACGAACCCAACGGAACTTCCAGAATTGGATTCCGATGAGCCGTTCTCAAAATCGCCCGTCGGGTGGAGCCTGTGGGGCCCACGACACACGATTTTGTCAACGTTCTCAGAATCGAACCAAACTTGACCCACAGGACCAGCGTATTGCTACGAGTCCGATGGCACAAGTTTCGTCTCGATCTGACTTGTGTACACTAAGTTACAGCGAGAAACAGAAAGTACGGATACGGGACGTTGTCCGCGGATACGCACTGATTCCGGTGTGCACGCACATCCGAATCAGCTTCTGCGAAAGCCCACACGTCCGTATCAACGACGCTGACGTGTCGGTGAAGACCGCACGTGACCAAGTCGTCCCGTTTGGCGGGGCGTACTCGATTCCGGGGTGAAACAGGGTCTAATTTTTCCTGTTTTTGGATCGCGGTGTGCGATCACCACAGGACGCGATGCCCCGAGCGGTTTGTCCGGGCACCGAGAGGGTCAAACAGGCTACGCGATACAATTTACGGAATCGAATTCCGAGCTACGAGTCAAAAGTTACGGTTACCTGAAGTGGGTCTTGAAAAACCGAGTCCTCGTGTCCTGTGCACTGTGTCCGACACTGTTCAAAATTAGGGTTAGGGTTTTCTCGAGTTCGGGTCTTCTGTGTCCTGCTGTGTCCGATTCGTGTCCAGCTTAGGACTTCTGCAGCGGAGGGCGGCGGCCTGGCTCGGCGGCTCTCGAACGGCCGGACGGCGTCGCACGGAAGGCTGGACGGCGGCTGAGTCTGCTGCGGGGTCTGAGGAGCCGGAGGCAGCGGAGGATAGGGAGGAGGAGGGAGGTGGCTGCGGCGCTGGCGAGGTGGGCTGGGCAGCAGGGCGGTGGCGGCGTCGCGGCGAGGTGTCTGCGGGGGATGACACGGCGGAGGGAGGCATCGGAGCTAGGGCACAGTGGGGGAGGATTGGCCGAAGAGGCGGGTTTAGGGCTTTATATAGCCGTCGAGGGAGGTGGAGAGGCGGCGTCCGGTGAGCGGGGAGAGGAAGCGGAGCGTCTCTGGCGGTTGCAGGTAGGGGAAGCGGGGCAGTCGGCCGGCGGCGGGCGTTTCCGGCGGCGGAAACCGAGAAGTCGGGGTCGGTTCGGCTGAATGGGGAAGATGAGATAGCGGGTCGGGTTTGATGGCGGGTCGGGTCGGGTCTACGGATCCGGCCCGATCCGAAATAAAAATGCGGGTCGGGTTCGGGCTATCGGGTTCGGGTCTGGGTTAGACCCGGATCCGACCCGATTGGGTTTAAAAATAAACCCGGTCCGGTTCAGTTAAATAAACCCGGTTTATTTGGGTTTAAAAATTGATTTAATATTTAATTTGTATTTAGGGCTTTAAAAATTCATCCGGGGTCCAATAAATTTCCGGAAAATTATCCTATGTCTGGTTTTCTATTTTACACCATAAAATATTATTTTCATAATATTTTAATACCATTTATTATCAATTAAAAATCCTTCAATAATTAAACACCTTAATTTAATTCCAGAAAAATATCAGAAAAATACAGTAAATTGGGGAAAATTCCATATTATCAAATTTTGAAAATCAGGGGGATTATAATATACCCCCCTTAAGAGGATTGCGTCCTCGCAATCAAAGAATAACCGGTCAACAGAGATGACTCGGTTACAAATTTTATTTGAATCATAATGCAATAAAGAAAATCAAGGTTCAGGGCTTGAATACATAGGAAAAATTATTTTCCTAAGTAGAAACTATGCAATTTCCCAAATGTGGGAAATCTAGAAAATTACTGTTTTAGAAAACTAGGTTATCTTTCAAAACTTATCAAGTTAACAATTCTAGGTTATTATCAAGTTCAAAACTAGGTTATCAATTATTAACAGGTTAAAATTATTAGGTTAAGTTATCAGGTCAAGTCTGGGGTCACGAACCAGCAGGCATGAACTACAGAAATGCTAGAAACGAAACAACTACAAATACTTACTCGCATTAGCAACTCCTTGGTTCTGCACGTCTCCCACAGTCATTGCGAAAACTTGGTCGCGTCCTTGAGGTGGTGCTCTCTGATGTTGCTGGACTTGCTGGTAGGGTGCTGCTTGATGTGCCAAGGGTGGCCTTGGTTGTTGTCCTCCTGGTGCTGGTAGAGCTTGTTGGTTCGCCCTTGGTGCTTCCCTACGATCAGGGCAGTCCTTCACTGCATGCTGTCTGGATCCGCAACCTAAGCACAGTCCGTGCTTACGTCTACACTCCTTCTCAACATGGCCTATCCTGCCGCAGTAATAACAAGTAGGAAGAGTCAGGGCTTTGGATGCAGATCCCTGTGGTGCTTGTTGCAGATGAGGTTTCTTGGCAGCTTCTCCATTGTTTGCTCTGGCTGGTACTGATGTGGAAGGCCTCTTCAGACTGGTTTCTCTCCTGGTGACGCGCTCCATGCGTCCAGCTGCAGCAAGGACGTCCGTGTACGAAGTTGGTGCGACAGATCCAATCAGTTTCTGTAGCTCGATGTTGAGTCCGTCGAAAAACTTCTCGGCCTTCTCTACTTCTGTAGGGATCAAGGTAGGAGCGAAGCGACTTAGGCGAATGAACTCGGCGTTGTACTCTTCCACCGTCATAGCATCCTGAGTGAGGCGATTGAACTTGTCCCTCAGTTCTGATCGAGCGATAGCATGTATGTACATCTCCTGGAAGAGTCTGGAGAACTCTTCCCAAGTAACTCGGTCTGGTCCGAGCCTGGTCTCTTCAGATAGCCACCAGTGATGAGCATTGTCCGTCAACTGCATTCTGACGGCAGTCATCCAACGATCTTGGGGAAGCTCAGCTGCTTCTAATTGATGCCGAATGTTGGTGAGCCATTCATGCACTTCTGTTGGTCCCTCCTTGCCAGAGAAAGTACGGGGCTTCAGCTGGCGGAAGTCTGTGATAGAGCCCGTCGGTTGCCGTCTAGCTGGTAAGTTGGCCTGCTCTAGTGCATTTACTAGACTGTTCCTCAAGTACTCAGCTTCTCGACGTTGGGCTTCAGTTTGGACTTGTTGCTGAGCTTGCATCATTGCGAAGAACATCTGGAACATCTGCTGTCCGTCCATTGCTTGGCCTGGTGGGAAGACAGGCATCTGAGGAGTGAACTGGGGCGGAGGTGGAATATCATCACGCCGAAATCTAGAAGATTGCGGATCTGCTTGTCTGCTTCGGTGAGTAGAGGGATCTCCACTCAATAGCGTCACTTCGTCTTCTCCGTAGGTGGTTTCAGCACCTATTGGTGTTCTTACTGGAGTTCCGTCGGTTTCTCGTGAATCCATTACTCTGCATCAAAATAAACTATAAGAGGCGCACAGGAATCAAGGCAAGATGCAAATTCAAAAATGAATACGATACAGATATCAAGAACGTTTGCAAGCAAGTGGATGAGATCCTAAAAACTTATCTTATTCTTATTGCAGGCCTGTTCGGTCCCTAAGTTAAAACCGAACAATTTAGTCGTTGACCTGCATGGGCCACCACAAAAACCATGTCACGCCCCAGTCCCAAAATACCGAGGGACTGGATGCGTGATTATGGCCAGCAGCACACACCGATAGACAAACCCAATTTAATGGATCCATCGGAGTGTACTTAAGCTGTATTATACCAGTCAGGGTCTACTATTTCCATCCACAGATATAAGATATCAACTTCAGCAAAAGAAATATTAAGTTACAACCAGACAAAGTAAATAAAATCGGAGAACAATCCGATATTTAGTCTGTTACATAAGTTCTCAAAGACAGGAAATAAAGAGTTCAATTAAACAGGAAATAGAGAGTTTAATGAAACAGGAAAATAAAGACTAAATGACTGAGCATGGTGAAGCATTTGTTCAGGAGAAGTCCTCAGCGGTCACCTCGTCCTCAGGTTCAGGTACTGCTCCGAGTAGTGCCCCTGTTCCGTACACCTCAGGGTAGCTCTCGTCTGCTATAACTGGAGAACAAAACCAGGTCCTCAGCGGGATGTAACAAGGTACAGAAGAATACGAGCCATAATACAGTGAATGAGCATGCAAGTCAACCAAAATGTTAAACATAAGAGAAGTACAAGATATTAATAAGTTTAAGACAGTGGTATGCCGATGTTGCTATCAAACAAATCCGGGTAAATAATTAAACCAGCTAAGTGATCATGCAAGTGAGAGTTATTATTCATACTCAGGCTGAGACTACTACAGGATCAGTGACAAGAAACCATAGCAGTGTTTTCTCGAAGGGCCAGTACAGGTGCCAAAGCTCTGTGTCAGAGACTAGGACACTTCCAGATAACCAGATATATATATATAATATAATCAGCCTTGATATGATAATACTCTCCCCACCCAATGAATCTCACGTCACAGATCTCAATGTTCATGTTACGCAAGATTGAAACTAATGCATTCAGTCATTTATTAAGTTCTAAAGCTTAAATCATAAAATCTATATCTTATACAAACCCTCCTTGAATAATCAGGAAGATTCTGTATCATGCTTGTGTCAGGTGTCCTGGGGATAATTTACTTGATAGGGCAAGTACCACAGTCACAGAAATTAGAGCAAGAGATTCAAAATGAATTAAATACTGCATTTAATGGCAAGGTACACTTGCCTGGATTTCCTGTTTCAGTTGTAGCTCGAGCTTCAGCTGGATTTCCAAGCAGTACTCCGGTTGCTGAAATAGACATCACCAACAGATCCAGAAAATATTAATCAGCTAGGATCGCCTGTCCTTGAGTCCAATTTGGAGACAAGGGCAAAAACGTCATTTTCGGGTCATGGCGGGGTCCAGATGTGGGCCGCTTTGCACCGAAAAACGCGCCAGGGTCAAAGGTCTCAAAAATAGTCCAACTTAGTGTCAACAGGTCAGGAACGATGATACGAACCCAACGGAACTTCCAGAATTGGATTCCGATGAGCCGTTCTCAAAATCGCCCGTCGGGTGGAGCCTGTGGGGCCCACGACACACGATTTTGTCAACGTTCTCAGAATCGAACCAAACTTGACCCACAGGACCAGCGTATTGCTACGAGTCCGATGGCGCAAGTTTCGTCTCGATCTGACTTGTGTACACTAAGTTACAGCGAGAAACAGAAAGTACGGATACGGGGCGTTGTCCGCGGATACGCACTGATTCCGGTGTGCACGCACATCCGAATCAGCTTCTGCGAAAGCCCACACGTCCGTATCAACGATGCTGACGTGTCGGTGAAGACCGCACATGACCAAGTCGTCCCGTTTGGCGGGGCGTACTCGATTCCGGGGTGAAACAGGGTCTAATTTTTCCTGTTTTTGGATCGCGGTGTGCGATCACCACAGGACGCGATGCCCCGAGCGGTTTGTCCGGGCACCGAGAGGGTCAAACAGGCTACGCGATACAATTTACGGAATCGAATTCCGAGCTACGAGTCAAAAGTTACGGTTACCTGAAGTGGGTCTTGAAAAACCGAGTCCTCGTGTCCTGTGCACTGTGTCCGACACTGTTCAAAATTAGGGTTAGGGTTTTCTCGAGTCCGGGTCTTCTGTGTCCTGCTGTGTCCGATTCGTGTCCAGCTTAGGACTTCTGCAGCGGAGGGCGACGGCCTGGCTCGGCGGCTCTCGAACGGCCGGACGGCGTCGCACGGAAGGCTGGACGGCGGCTGAGTCTGCTGCGGGGTCTGAGGAGCCGGAGGCAGCGGAGGATAGGGAGGAGGAGGGAGGTGGCTGCGGCGCTGGCGAGGTGGGCTGGGCAGCAGGGCGGTGGCGGCGTCGCGGCGAGGTGTCTGCGGGGGATGATACGGCGGAGGGAGGCGTCGGAGCTAGGGCACAGTGGGGGAGGATTGGCCGAAGAGGCGGGTTTAGGGCTTTATATAGCCGTCGAGGGAGGTGGAGAGGCGGCGTCCGGTGAGCGGGGAGAGGAAGCGGAGCGTCTCTGGCGGTTGCAGGTAGGGGAAGCGGGGCAGTCGGCCGGCGGCGGGCGTTTCCGGCGGCGGAAACCGAGAAGTCGGGGTCGGTTCGGCTGAATGGGGAAGATGAGATAGCGGGTCGGGTTTGATGGCGGGTCGGGTCGGGTCTACGGATCCGGCCCGATCCGAAAAAAAATGCGGGTCGGGTTCGGGCTATCGGGTTCGGGTCTGGGTTAGACCCGGATCCGACCTGATTGGGTTTAAAAATAAACCCGGTCCGGTTCAGTTAAATAAACCCGGTTTATTTGGGTTTAAAAATTGATTTAATATTTAATTTGTATTTAGGGCTTTAAAAATTCATCCGGGGTCCAATAAATTCTCGGAAAATTACCCTATGTCTGGTTTTCTATTTTACACCATAAAATATTATTTTCATAATATTTTAATACCATTTATTATCAATTAAAAATCCTTCAATAATTAAACACCTTAATTTAATTCCAGAAAAATATCAGAAAAATACAGTAAATTGGGGAAAATTCCATATTATCAAATTTTGAAAATCAGGGGGATTACAGGATACCAAGGTATTGGGTCGATACTCAAGGTATTGGGTTTGAGCATCGAGATAGGTGTGATACGCATTGGTGCAAGGCCAAGGTATCATATTTTCATTGATTTGTTATAGTATTAAGTATATTGACTTGTATATGTATCTAAAGTACTATTTTCATATATGAAAACTTGCGTATCTTAGGATACGGCTTTTTGAGTGTCTCTTGGTATCATAGCTTAGCTAGTATAGTTTAGTTTTATAGTGTATTGACTTAGTATCATAGTGTTAGAATCTTGCAACCTAGATTTAATCGGTTTAACTTAGAAATGGCTTATTGACCTAGAATGGCATCATATTAACTTATTTTTATTTTTGAACCTTGTATTGGTGCAACATACCATATATAGGTCTGTGTGACACCAGCTTGGGCATCGAGAGACACACCTTGCTCAGGACTTCAGGCGAGTACATTTCTCTGATAGTTTTCAATTTATAATAGTGTATATATGCATGTTCTAGAATTGTATACTTGATTCCGATACAGTGATTTCACGGACTTGTACTACATGGATCCCGTCAGGAGATGTTATTCCCTACCATGTTCAGTGGGTACTCGTGTACATGTATTTTATCATGTATATTGGGTATTGATTTATATTTCGTGTTCACACACTGCTCGTGTTCAGTGTGCTTATTCGTGTACACCCACTGCTCGTGTTTAGTGGTCATATTCGTGTTCGTAGCGTGTCGTGATTGGATCCATTGGTATTAGTTGGGGATGGGAGAGTAGGAGTTGATTATGTGATCAAAGTCCCATTGTTACATCGTGTACATTCTGGTTATATACCTCACTTGTAATCGTCTTACCTGATCATGTTCACCCAAACCGATCACATAATGAACTTGTATTCTGAGGCACATTAGTTAGATTGCAGTTACTTCATCATATTGCAGATATTCATATTATTTTTCTATATTCTTGTACATTACCTGTATACCTATTGTGTAAACCCCCTGATTTTTCAAAAATTTTAAATCTGGCCTTTTCACAATTTTCTGGAATTTTCTGGGAATTTTCTGTAATTTAAAAACAGGGTTTTAATTATTAAATGATTTTTAATTGATAATAAACAATATTAAAATATTATGAAAATAATATTTTTGGGTGTAAAATTAAAAACTGGACTTAGGGCAATTTTTTTGGAATTTATTGGGCCCCGGACCTATTTTTAAAACACCTAAATATAATTATTTAATTAATTAATTGATATTAATATTATTATTATTATTGTTATTATTAATATTAAGCCCGGCCCATTTCCCCCAGCCCGGCCCACGGCCCACCCGCTCCCCTACCGGGTCGGGTCGGGTCGGGTCTGCCCGCCGCCCGACCCGCTACCCGCAACCCGCTTCTCCCCAGCCCCCCCCCCCCACGATCCGGTCAGCCCCGAATCCGCCGCCGCCCCGCCCGGCCACGCGGCGCCCCGTCCGGCCGCGCGCCCCGCACCCCTCGCCACGTCCTCCCCTCTCTCCTCCGCCTCGCTCGGCCCCTTCCCCCGCCTCTTTCCCCTATAAAATCCCCCGACCCAGCCCTCTCCGGTCACCCCTCCCCGCTGTGCGCCTCCCCTACTCCGGCCGCCACCCGCCGTGCCCCGCCTCACCAGCACCGCCGTGCCGTCAGCACCCCCAGCCCCCTCTCCTCCCTCCTCCTCCTTCTCCCTCCCCTCACCGAGCTCGAGCCGACCTCGAGCAGTCCCTCCGGCCGCCTGCGCTGCCTCCCGTGCGCCGCCACCTCGCCGCGCTGCCCCCGGCCGCACTCCGCCGCCGCAGCCCCGGCCCTCTCCGTCTCGGCCCGGCTGCCCTCCGCCCAGCTCCGGCAAGGAATCCAGAGCCCTAACCCTAACCCTAATTTCCGAATCCGACACGTGTCGGATACGATTTCGACCCCGATTTTCGGGTCCCGTTCAGGTGCGTGTATCTTCTTGCTCGTAGCTCGGATTTCGATTCCGCAAATTGCGTTGCGAAGCCTGTATGACCCTCTCGGTGCCCGGATAAACCGCTCGGGGCATCGCGTCCTGTGGTGATCGCACACCGTGATCCAAAAATAGGAAAAAACTAGACCCTGTTTCACCCCGGAACTGGGTACGCCCCGCCAAACGGGACGACTTGGTCGCGCGCGGTCTTCACAGATACGTGCGCGTCGTTGATACGGACGTGTGGGATTTCGCAGAAGCTGATTCGGGTGTGCGTGCACACCGGAATCAACGCGTATCCGCGGACATCGCCCCGTATCCGACTTTTCTGCAATTCACCCTAACTTTGTGTACACACGTCGGATTGAAACGAAACTTGCGCCATCGGACTCGTAGAAATACGCTGGTCCTGTGGGTCAAGTTTGGTTCGATTCTGAGAACGTTGACGAAATCGCGTGTCGTGGGCCTCATAGGCCCCACTCGACGGGTGATTTTGTGATCGGCTCATCGGAATCCAATTCTGGAAGTTCCGTTGGGTTCGTATCATCGTTCCTGACCTGTTGACACTAAGTTTGGTGAATTTGGAGACCTTTGACCCTGACACATTTTTTGGTGCAAAGCGGGCCCACATGTGGATCCCGTTTTGACCCGAAACTGCCGTTTCTGTCCTTGTCTCCAAATTGGACTCAAGGACAGGCGTTTCTAGCTGATTGATATTTTATGGATCTGATGGTAATATTTATTTCAGCAACCGGAGTACCGCCTGCAAATCCAACTGAAGTCAGAGCCGCAAACAGAGCCGGAACCACAGGCAAGTGTACCTTGCCAAACCCTGCAGTCTGCTATTTATTTCCTTGACTTAATTTAGCATCATTGGGCAAGTAAAGCTCGTCAATTCTCAGTAGTTCCTGTGATAATATTTTGCTGGAGTTCTTGTGTAAAATCATATAAACTTGTTTTAACTGCTTAACCTAGGAAACGTGTGACGTACCTAGTGTCCGATCATAGTCGGGTGCCAACACCGTACGCGGTGTTGGGTACGTCATTTAGAGATGGATATTCAATACCCTTACTCTTGGTACTTGTCCTATCAAGTACAATAAAACCTAGGAAACTTGACACTATTCATGAGACAGAATCCTCTTGAGATATTCACGATGATTCTGTATAGGATACAGGTTATGACATGGACAGTTTATTCCTAGACATTATATGACTGCTGCATTAGTTATGATCTTGCGTGTCATGGACATGAGACGTGTGATTACATTGGGTGGGGAGAGACACACAGGCTACAGGCTGTTTTCCTATATATATACTATTAGTGTGAGGTCGTAGACTCTCCAGCAGAGCTAGACCCTTTACGTGTTATTACTGCTACCGGCTCCCCGACACAGAGCTTGTAGCGGTCTCAGCCTGAGTTCTAGTGATGCTCTCAACTTGCATTTATCACTTAGCTGGTTACATAGTTTACCCTGCTGTTTCATTTAATTCTGCTGCACTGCTTATATTTTGGCTTGTATTATCTGTACCTTGTTATGTCCCCTGAGGACCTGGAATGGACTATGTCCCCAGGTATAGCTGAAGAGATCCATCCAGAGATACCCCGTACCAGAGCACTTCCAGGAGCTGTACCAGGACCTGAAGACGAGCTCGCACCAGAGGACTTCTCCTGAGCATTGGCCGTATGTAGTCATTTATTTCTATTTCCAGTTGATTATTTCCTGTCCATTTGCATCTGTTGTACCAAACATATTCTCGGATTATTTTCCGAGATATTTATTGAGATTTGCTTATTTATTCTATTGCATTATTCTGGCAGTTACTCTGTGTTTATCTGTGTGGATGAGAATAGATTAGTCTGTGACCTATATCATTGATCTATTTCCTGTTAGACTACAACTTAAGCATGCCCTGATGGATCCATTAAATTGGGTTGTCCATCGGTGCGTGCTGCTGGCCATTGCCGCGCATCCAGTCCCTCGGCATTTTGGGACTGGGGCGTGACATATTGTTCATTCATTCATATGTTAGTGATCTTGTATTTCATTTCTATTATATGTTTTATATGCTCGATTATGTTATTAAAACTGCTTTCAGAGGTATGTACTTCGCTCCAATCCTGACTGAATATATTTTTCTCAGATGATTGGCTTTTAGAGCAGTGTCCCACATTCTACGGGTCGCAGGACGACGTACCTATAGAGGATACTCTTGTAGACAAGGAGGACTTAGTTGCAGAGCCCGAGGAGGTCTACTTATTGGTGTTGGCTTGTGTTAGACTATTATTTTGTGGAGATTCACAGTTTGTATATTATTTCAGATTGTGGATTGTATCTTGTATCTTTCCTTCGCTATTCCATTCGTGCTTTATCTTCCTTAGTTTGTTTTGTGATTGAGATTAGTCATACTTGTGAGATACCATATTGTTCCTCCGTTTGGAGTTGAGATGATTAACAGGTACCATATTATATTGTTGAGATGTTAGAAATGACCCAGATAGCGTTCTACCGCCGATGCTGCGGCGTAGGCCGGACGTAACCACGTACTCGTGTCCGATTATCCGGATACGAATCGTGACAAGGTGGGACCCGATGACTATCCGGTTGGTCGTCACGTTGCCGGAACGTCACGTGACGGTTATTCATTGGAGGAGATGTGGGGCCGGAAATGGCCCACATAGCAGAGGAGTGAGAGGATTGTAACAAGGTTGTAAGCATTTGGTAGTAAACTTAGCATTACTGAGAGAAGAAACAAGATTATGAATTTAAAAAGTTCTCTTTTATTGACTGATCTTATTTCTTTTGACATGAATCGTTTTACATTCTTTTCATGCATGTAAGGTTTTGGACGAAACTTCCATTGGCAGTGTAACATTTGTATTCTATTTCTTGTTGATGCACTATAATCTCCATTGTTAGTCTCTTAGACCATGTCAAAGGTCAATATAAGATTAAAGGTTTCAGGGACCATGACCATTTCTTGTTGAATTTTGTACTTGATTGGATTGGATTGGATTGTACGAGGATCCATTATGGATGTTGTTAGTTGGACCTGTTCCGATCCAGTTTTATCCGAACAAAAAATAAAAAATATTTATAGATAATTATAAAGACTGAAATGAAAAAAAAAAAAAAAAAAACTAGGAAAACGGAGAAAACGAACCTGTATTGTATGTCTTTGGATTCACAGTCCCTCAACTCCCACCATTTATAAATGGAAGGAATAATACGTCATCGTTGCTCGATCCACTGACCTTCTGCCATCCAGTCGGGATCTTATATCTCTCCTCAGTAACCACAAGAGTCAATCGAGTTCGGTGTCTATTTTTAATTCAAAATAAGATCGTTTCTGCACATATACAGGTTGTATGATCCGTCGCACAAATAAAGATACTAAATTTTTTAATATTTGTATGAAGTCCTTCCTATTTTTTTAGAAACTCCATTAACATAGTCAAATTTTGTAGCAATTGTGAAGGCTGCAGTGCGCACTTGACTATACTTGAAAATTACTACAAAGTCAAAAGACACTCCGAATTTGGAGCGTGTCATAGCTCATCTATATTAATTCTTGGCAGGGCCGGTCCAGGACTGGGGCGAGGTGGGCGGCCGCCCCTAGGCCCCTAATTTTTTAAAGCCTCCGGTTTTTATACAAATACCAATGGATACTCCAAAAATAATAATTTACATAATTTTTAATAATTTAGAATGTCTTTACTGTGGATGCTCTAACATTTTCTAAATATAGAGAATAGTCTACTACAAATTTGACTAGAGCAAAAATATAATATTGAAACAACTTGGAGGTTGGATGTCAAAAATGACTATTAACAAAAAAGAGAGAGGCTAATTAGAGTTTAGACCCTGGATTTTATAGTAGCTTAGAGTTTAAATTCTGATTTGTCCAATTAGAAAGTTTAGACCCTAAATTTTTATTATTTGTCTTATTTTTTCTACTGTATTATTTCTTCCATGCTTGACAATAAAACCTTTTATAAAGATTAGGAGGGAGGGATATAATAGAAAAAATAACAAAATAAAATAAAATTTAGGATTTAAATTTTTTATTGGACATGTTATGACTTAAACTCTAAGCTGGTATAAATTTCAGGATCCAAACTCTAATTAGCACACAAAAAAAAAAAAAAAAAATTTTTTTTCGGTGTATTAGTACTTGTTAAGGATTTGTCAGCAACGGCCATGGCCCATCCGCCCACGTGTTTAGAATTTGGACCTGTAAAACAATGGAAATACTCTATAGTCCCCACAAGGACTAACCTTAAATATTTCCGCTAATTTAATATTATAGTAACCACCCACGTGCTTCTTCAACTAAACTATAATTCTACTTTACTTTACTTTAATTTACTTTATTTTATTTTATCAAAACAAGGCAAACGATCATGAATAGGTCGAAATTGTGTTTAAATATATCGATGAAATAGGGGAAGGGGGAGTGTACATAGCTTTCTGTCATATTAATCCAGCTGTACAGAAACCCGTGAATAAAAATATTTTTAAATCGCAAGTAGACATTATTAAAAGAATTATTTACATTACCTTTTTTTTCCCCATATTTTATGGTTATTATACGATTTTTTTTATTTTAAAAATAATTACACTAATATTTTATAAGTTTTATGTTTATTATACGAACATTTTTTTATATTTTATATTTTATGTAAATAAATATTATATTAACGGTCCTTAAAATATAAAATATAGGAATATTCGTGTAATTATTTTTAAAATAAACAAAATCTGTATAATAACTATAAAACATAAAAAAATTTAGTACAAATAGCCCTTATTTAAATGGAAAAGTTGTCGAAAAACAATCCGGATCTGGCTTTTAACCAAAACCCCAAATCCACTCCGATCCAGAACATGGTTTGAGTCGGGTCGGACTAGACTGGATTAGGTCCGGTTGTTTGGTCTTTTCTAATTTTTTTTTTCGAAATAGGTTATTAGGGTTTGACTTTAGAAAAAATTATTAATTTTTTTTTTTAATGAAGCTAAAAAAAAGTTTATTAAATTTATTTATTTGAGAAATTTAATAACATTTTTTATTTATTTTTAGAAAAATTGAAAGAGTGAAGTATAATTTCATCTTCGGCCATCATGTCCAGCATTTTTTGAAATTTTGTTACGATCTTCCATTACTTCAAATATTCAATTGTTAAAAAAAAAAATTGTTCTAATATTACAAGACTTTGTCGCTTCATTCTTCAGCTTATTTAGCATTTAATAAGAGATTGAAATTCCAGTTCATTAACGTCGACAAATTTTTTTTTTTTTGCAATTAACGTCGACACTTTTATCTCTTAAGTGTTGAGTTCGTCTTTTCTCACGAACCAGTCTTGAATACAAATGCAGCCTTCCAATTTTTTGGTAACATCATGCTTCTCTTCTTAGTATTTTTGAACATTTACTAAAACAAGATTTTGATGCTATCATGGACACTGAGATCATTAGAAGATCATGTGCCAAAAAAAAGAAGTATATGCTATATTTTTTAGTGTACTTTCCACTACTCTAAAATTAAAAAATATGATCCAGAATTGTCGTCATCTTCATCATAGGAGTTTAATTATATGAACAATTCTGAAGTTGGGAGGGAAAAAGAGTTTTTGTTTCTTCCTTTGTAGTATACTATTAGCATGAGAGAAATTAAACTTGAGTTGCTACGGCCTTGAATGATTTAACCGGGTCGGATCGACATAACTATTTCTTCATATAAACTAATTAGAGGATTTAAAAATTCTTTAATTTATATTTTTAAACTACTTACATCAATATTCATATTATTATGAAAATCATCTAGCAATATAAATACACAATCTAATTCATTTTAGGGTCTATATACCGCATTCAAACAATATAAAAGAGGTATATTACATCAATATTTTAGAAATTTTACTTTCATTTTAGAAATAATATTATAAAAACTAGACATGTTTATATTTTACAAATAATTGAGAAATATTAATGATCTTTATTAAAACTAAAGAAGAAGTTAGATAATAAACTTTGAATAAAATACATGTACAGTTGTTCTAAAAATCCAAAATTTCAAGTACAACTAATCAATCATTCTCAGTGAATGGTAATCACTATTTGAAGTTGTATTAATATAGTATGTAATAACAACTTTATATTTAATATACGATTTCAATAACAAATATGTCCAATTCTATCTATGTGTTACATCCTTAACAAATCTCCTACATTCAAACCGTATTATTCACATAACATTTTAAGCTTTTGCTGTCTGCTTGGTGAAGTGTTCAAACTAATTAGGCATGTTCTAATATTTTCTAAATTCTCTTTAAAAAAATAAAAGCATTCGTGTATAATTAAATTAACAATATGATAATCATATCTTATATGAAAAAGTTGTTCTCCTAATATAGACAAAAATTAGGATTTCAAAATATTGATACAAGAAATATTATTACTAGCGTTATCAAAATAAATTAACTTGTAACATGGCTCAACATATGCATTTTCAGTGTGCAAAAATTTCAACAGTCTTAAACAAAGAATTTATTTTTGTAAAATTCATCTCGTTTTAAATAATGTGTCATGATACAAACAAAAGAGTACTTTTGATTACTAGTCCATATATCCGAAGTTAAAAAAATTACTAATATTTTCAAAACTTTGTTTCAAAGCTATTTTTTCTTTTTCAAATATTTTAATAGCTTCTGGTCTAATAGTAGATCTAGAAACCTTTATAAAACAAGAATTCAGTGTGCTACTTTCATAGTCATAATATAGTTCACTCTCACAAAATATAAAAGATTATTTATTACAAATAACATATTTTATTAAGTTAGTTTTGTTACGATAAGACAAATAATTAAATGATCCTTAAGGACAAATGCTTAACTGTATTTTTCTAGTATCCTTATCATAAAAACTTTCAGTCGCTTTAAAGTTCCCGTGCGAATATATATATATATATATATATATATATATATATATATATATATGATAATGATAATGATAATGATAATGAGAATAATGATAATAAATATCTTTTTGCATTTATTGTGTTTTGCAACTCTAGATATTGGTTTTTCTGTCTTGGTATCTAAGACTTGCTCTCCTTGATCATTGGTGACTTATAATTTAATAATATAATCCCAAATAAATCGATCTTGTTCTAGTTGAAATAGTATTATTAATACATCTATTTTAGAGAGGTGATATTTGTATCGGTGGTTGTTCATTTTCTACAAAATTGACATAATAATTATTAATAAAGGTATTATAAACATTGTAACAATGTTCCAAAAGACTATAAAAGTTTTGGTTAGAACCACTAGCAGCATTAGGACCCATACTATATATTTTAAATTGTAATTAAAAATAATCAATATATATAATATAATAGAAAAATACTTAAACTTCAACTTGATTTTCTTTAAAGTTGGATGTAAAATTTTCGTAGCTTGGTGACGATGGATCAAGTTGAAGCCTCTCAACCTCCAAAATCTTCTTTCTCTATGTTGCCAGCGATGGCCAATGAGGGTTCTTCATCTGCACCTTCGTCAGGTGACAATGACATATATGCTTCGTCTTCTACTTTCGATTGTACCATGTAGAAATGTGTAGCGTCCAACATGACGAAAGAATACTCTCAAGAAATTATACGTTGCTTTGACGCTTTTGAGCAAAACAGCGGAGAACTGAAGCAAATAATGACGCAGCTCCTGAGTCGATATGGTTCACATGTTAAAAATTGTTCCTTCTACTTCGACAACCAATGAGCGAGGGCCGAGGGTTGCCATTGTCATTGCTCCGACAACACCAAGTACTTTGCAAAGTCTAAATACTCGACTTGATGCCATGTTGCAACGAGATGAGATGAAGGAAGTAGGGGTTGTTTGTCCTTACCCACTTGCTTGGGATGAAGTTCCATTCCCTTGAAAGTTCTCCAAGTCAGCATTTGTGTGATTTCATGTATCGGTTCGTCCGTGTAAAAGGCAGTGATGCCAACATGGTTACGCGCTGTGAAGACCAATTCCGTTCAATCGGACAACCGATTCAAACGGCGCAAGTGCAACGACCCGACCCGTTTTGCTCGGCGAGAAGACTCGTTTGAGGCAAATGATTTCCAGACTTGGCCCTTCAGGAGTTTAGACTTAGACTTTCGAAGGCTCGCTCGGAGTATTGCTCGACCGAGACGAATCATCGCTCAGGTGGGTGGATACGATAAACTTGTCTTTGCTTAGCCAGCACACTTAAAAATATGGACGATACATGCTAGTCGCTAGGTGAATCACCCCTTGCATGCTAATAAAGAATACAACACACCTAGCTAAGGGAATAATCATATCTTGTATTGCTTGTGTTAGAACATGGAAATAAAACTTGGCTTATAACTTGGATCCTCGTATACTACCTTTGCTTTGTGCAAGTAGACCCCGCTATGCCTCGAGTAGATCGTTATATACTCTCCGTAGTGTACTGCTTCACTTGTTTACACTGCACGTCCCTAGATTATGTCGCTCGGTATGTCCCTGTACGGTTGCACTCCTCGTACTACCCCTTAGACCGTGCCACGTAAATGCTTATGTTTCATATAAATGCATGCTTGCATGCTTACCTTGTAGTTTGTACTCGTTGTCTCATTTCAATGATTGTCACATAATTATGCCACAATCAAGTAACACTATTCGTATTGTGCATGCATCTAGTTAGCCAGAAGACTATCAAATAGTCCTTCTGTGCAATATGAACTTGCAAGTATACGGGACCGTTAGGTCGCCAAGGCAGTTCCCGAACCAAGGGGATGCATTAAATCAAGTTGAACTCTGAATGAGAATCATGTCACAGCTCGTGGAGCAATGCTCGTTCAGAACAAGAATCAAGGATTATCATGTCATGTTGTGAATCTGGAAGACCCAAGACTTGCATGTCGCGGACAACTTGTTGAACATGGGAGATTTTTGGATCTCGTTCCACGGACGGTCTCCGGGGCACCGGGGCCGATCCGATCCGGATGGAACTCTCGTAGCAGCCTTTCATGTGCGAGCAGGATGGCGTCTCCACTAGCGCTGTGTCATTACTGCTCAAAGGCTGATAGTCTCATGTGTTGGGCGGGATGGCTTGTATCGTATCTTGTACTTTCGTTGCCTTACCATCCTCCTTAATGACTATAACTCGTCCTTTATGGCTATGTCAGCGACTCATGTTCATATAGATAAGTCATCCTCGTTTAGCGGCAATCCACGTGCGAGTTATTTCATCGCATCGAGTAATCTGAATTACCTGAACGGATATAAGTATAACACACTTGTACATATTTGGACACTTGAACATATTCTGCAACATTTTTGGATAATCTGTGTAACTCGTGCACCATAAACAGAACCTCGCTCAGGACACTTGTGTTTGCTTGTGCAATTACCCCTAGATTTTATTATATATGCTCGTACTTGGTTTAACTTGGTTTGCCTTGGACAGGGAAGGACGAATGGTAAGTTGATAAGTCTCGTCGTGTTCCTTTATATCACACGAAGCACTACCACACTAGTAGGCTTGTACATTATGCCATAAAACTAATCCTAAGGCAAGATTAGAAAGATAACTTAATAGATGGTGCACGAAACCTTTATAACGTGTTTGGATTTGTAGAGCGGGCGAGAAGCCTCCCCACCAGTGTATTCATGTACTGATAACCCACCAGATTGCTTGCAAGGTGTAGGAGAACCTTGTTCGGTGCAAAAACTCCTTCGTGCGTGCTAAGGCATGGAATTCGCTCTGGAGCCTTGGAACGTTGCATCCGGAACTGAAGCACATATACACGACATAGTGTTGGAATATCGCCTATGTATCATTCCACAAATATAGCCACTTGGCACGCTTTTACTGTTTCGAGAGAGAGGGCTTGAGCGACTTGTAATCTCGGCCTAGCGCCGCTTGTAACACTTGTTCAATATCAATAAAGAGCTTGTTTTACTTGTATACTTGTGTTATTCAATGCTTCCGCTATTGATGACTCTTTGAACTTGTTACCAATCGCTTGTTCGTTTCTTATTCACTGCACTCGGACTATCTGTGTGACTCTGTGGCTTAGACATCTTACCGTCTGTTTGGATCATGGCCTTGCACGGGCGCAGCTTGTGCTCGTGCAACATTACATCCAGATGGAAAAGATCGTCTCGCGGGAGCGCCGAAGCGGTGATTCGCGCCTAGCGGGGACGGCCGATTACCTACGAAAGATCGGGGCGCGACACGCTCTTCATTGACACTCTCCAAGAAGTTGCTTTTGATTGGTTCAGAATCCTTCATACATGCTCTATCAATTCCTGGCACGATCTTGAGACGCAGTTTTTCTCGCAATTTTATGAAGGCTATGAAGAAGTGTCTATGGTACCCTTCTTTCTAATGTACAAATAGAAGAAGAACCTATCAACGATTTTTCTAAGAGATTTTGTGACGTCTTTATGTGATTTCATGCAAGAATGCGTGTCTATGTCGATGCAACGTGCAAACATAACTTCCTACTTAAAATAAAGGTAGCTATGGCAACCAATGACGCCATTACTTGGGAATAGCTCACTTGACATACTAAGATTACCGAACTGCTGTTTGAAAGGGCTTGATTTTCCAAACTTTTCCAGCATAAAAAAGTTCAAGGGGATGCCAATGACATTTATGAAACATATTCAAATTTAGAAGATGATGATGACTATCATTTATAATGAAGAATGATCTTTGATTATCGATCTTTAGCCGCTATATCCAGTGAAGGACAGGGGGTTGTCAAATTCACAACTAATGGTCATGTCCTATTTATCTCTGAACCATTAGATTGTAGCCGTATTTACCTCCGGAGTGTTGCCTAGTCACCGTTAGTCAAGACATTCTTTGTAAGATAACAGCATTGTCCCTCTCATATCCCCACGGAGTAATCGTTAAACTCTCCAGTTGATATAACCTCTGACAGAGCTCGTCCGATATGTTAAGCTTGCTTGTTTTACCACAAGCATTTAGTCCCTGGTAATGCCAATGATTTTTCCAGCAAAGTTGTCAAATTCATTATAAAGATTACATTTGATGATCAATCCTTAGTGAATTTTCAACTATCACGTCCTTCATACCTTTGATATTTTATTCCTATACCCCAGTAAGGTTAGGAATATTTGTTGTCACGTTAACTCTAAACCTCTAACAACTAATCCATTCGCTAACTAAACGGGAACATATGCTCAAGGCTTCGAGCTATGATTTATACTCAGTCTTGGGTATGCCATGGATAGTAGATCCACAAAAATTCTCCATTGGAATCGTCTTTAAATCCTTCGAAACATTCTCGTTGAGATCAAAAGCAAACGTGCAACACTAAAATCAGTACTTTCTTTAAGTTACAACCAACTTAAAGATGTCTTACTTTCGATCCCAACAAGATAGGAGGTAATCTGCAATCTCGATTATTGTTTGTACTATGTTATTGGTATGCCAACGACGTTAAATCTATATTAACCCCATCGGTGTCAATAAAACTTTTCAGCGAATCAAAAGTTTTAGAATCCGGTCTTCAGTTCAAGACCCTCACAGTTCTTGTGTCATGCCAATGATAATCTTTTTTATGTCCAAAATTTCAGCTATTAACCCACAGGGAGTTGATAGTCTTCTTTACTTTTCGCCATGTCCAATTATACCTCTGTAAGTTCAGTAAAAATTCTTGTTTTATCACATTCATATTATCTCTGAGCAACAAATTTTACAATTGAAAATTTCCAATCTATCACGTCCAAATTATCTCTGATAGATATCTTTGTGATAACTTATTAATCCATTGACCGTATCTAGCCTCAGGTATGCCATAATTAGTAGGTCCACTTAAAATATTCTAATTTTCTGTCTACCATGGACAATAAATCCACATAAATTTCCAAGCGAAGTCACCTTCAAATCCTCTAGTATTTTCCAGAAAGACTCCAATGGTGAATAATAAACCACCATAATTCCCCAGCAAGTTAGGAACCTTCTTCCCCTAATAAAGTTTAGCATTATCATATCCTCAATACTCTTATAGCTATTTTTGCTTAGAATATTCACATTCACTATCCTTACCTAGCAGCATGTATACCTTGGGTAGTGGATCCATTCCAAAATTTCTCAGTGGAGTTGTCCTCAAAGTCTTCTAGAATCTCCCAAAATGACTAACAAGCGTGCGATTATTTTCTGCAACGGAGTAGTAGCTCTTATCATATTCACATTATCTCTGACAACCCTTGCACTCTCTACGGTTCTTTATCTCTAAATTTCCACAGGCCTAGAGATATCCTATTCTTAATCCCCAATTGAATTGGAAATAATCATTTGTCATGTACTCCTCATCTCTTACAAAATTCTTCAGCTCCAAATTCTACTGCTAATCTCCAATTGGGTTAGGAATGCTAATTTAAACTGTTATGTCCTCAATACCTCTGAGCGGTTAATCTTGAATTTGATCCATATCTGTCATATCCATATTACCTCTGAACAGACAACGTTACTACATCAGGTTTCTAACTAATATGTCAATAATCTCTCTTTAGTTTAATCATTTTTCAATTATACCTTTGATCCTCATTGTCATGTTAAGCCTACACATTTGAACAAACAGATCATCCAAACACAACTGCATGCTGTCATGTCCAATCTATACCTCTGAATAACACATTTTCGATCTTTAGAGTTCATCATGTTCAGTTCACCTCTGAATGAACAAGCTTTCGTATTAAAAATGCTAATTAGAGTCTATCACGTCCATATAATCTCAATTGCCTATAATGGAGCATCACTTATTGTCACGTCCCGATCTTAAAGAACCGTAAAGTCACCACTGGATGTGATACCATATAAGCCTAAGTTGCGTTTGTACAAGGTATGATCTTGCATAATAATAAAATAGATTGAATGAATATAGAAGCAACATAACTTTAATGTAGAAAATTAAATAACACACATTGAGACATGAACAAAATAACTTCTTTATTGATAATTTGAAACTGGATTATAAAGTACACTTGCCAACCAACTCAAAATGTCATACTTGGCTTACATATCTTTTTGAAGTAGAAAATAGCCACAATGCCCATACATCATATTCCTTTACTAAACAAATAATAAAACATCTTCAAAGGAAATTGCTAAAATTGAACTGAAAACGTTGAGGCATCGAACACGGTTCCACTAGATTGGACATGCTTCTAGAACCCCTGATACCCTCCCGACTTTCGCTACCTGTAGATGTCCACAGAGACGCGACCAGTACATATCGCGTACTAGTGAGCAGTCGTAACTGAACTCACCTAAAATCAACAATAAGTAAACATGTGAAGCTAGAAAATATTTTAGTCATCTTTCTACTTGTCTTTGTTCTTTTTAATAATTCATAACAAGAAACATAAATAATAAAATATCACTTATACAATGATTCTTACCCACAACCGAGTGTCTATCCCTGCAACAAACAAGGATTACCAGAATTTGCATATATGTATAAAAAATTTCGTCCATCTTTGCATTAACTATTAGGCATGCAATAATCTTATCATATGCATGTGACCTAACTACATGATGGTCCATGGGTGACTTTCCATGATTAGCAGCTGTGACTCATGGGTCAGCCCTTCACTAATAGACACAACACCCCCCTGATTGCGAGAACTTTACTGTCTCACGGTATCATCACAATCTCTCCTAGGCCGAGCGATTTTCAGTGTCCTAGGAACCGATCGAGAGACTATTACCTTGTGTACAAGTTGTCCGAGACCGATGCATGATATGCATTCTATTAGATAAAACATAATTGCAATGGTTGATCAACAAGCATATATTCATTTCTTTTCTTACTTTCCATAGAGCCATAACTCTATTCTTTTTTATTGATCACTTTGAACCATATAAGGTTTTTTATACATTTTTTCTTTGTGCAACATACAATAAAAGAACATGTAATCATCTATCTTGAACAAGTATAGCAACAGTTCTATGATTCTAACATGTAATTCATCTATTTTTTTTCTTATCTTTGTTGTTAATGTTTCATTGATCGTAGAGACGCAACAAATAGAATAGGCAAGCGATCTTTTGTTAAGGCGTGAAAATAAAGAATCGCCAAGTCAAAACCACTCATTAAAATGAATCTATCCTAGAGAAAGAGGAGCTTCACGCAACAATCATGCCTTGCTTATGCATCCTTAAATTGCACCAACACTTGATTATCATACTTCGATCTCCTTCTCTCAAGATTCAAAACGAATACGAAATTCGATGAAAGCGAAAATTAAAAACCAATTATTGAAAACGACCCGAAAACACATTCATCAAAACCAAGTAGCGAAAACGTCCAACAAAACAACAACGAAAAGGATGGAAAAAGCTCTTATATAGAGTTCCTTCGCCAAGCACGATTTACTGCATTTCGAGACTAAGCTATAAAAGTCAATCCATCAATTAGAATGGTTGCGATCTGAAAGTTTCGATCAATCGATACCGACAAGATTTTTCCAAGATGATTCATTCCGACTAGCTCGGTCTAGCCTCCACTCAATGCAGCGCAAGGAGCGAGGCACTACACTTCTGTACCTATTTGGTAACGAGATTTCAAAGACAATTAGATCAGACGATGATGCGGGAGAGTTTTTCGTACTTTCAAGGTATTTTAAATTCCGAGCAAGCATATTCTGAATTTTTGAAAACTTTGAAGGGAGTTTTGTTGGCCCTAAAAAATGACCAAGTTCCATCCCTGCAATCTTCAAGCCTCTCATGAGATCTTGTCTGACATATGACACGAAGCGCCCGAAGGATGGCACGAAGTCCCCCCTACGGGAATTCTAGTTAGCGAACGGAGGTCGAGACGACAATGCCCCTTGTGAGGCTGCGGGGGCGAAATCCATTTGTTAAAGAGAAGGAAAAAGAAGAAGCAATCTTTCACTGAGTCAGAGAAGAGTGTCCCTGCAGGAACTGTCTTCCAGCGTGAAGAATTTCCACATGGGAAGCTTCTTCCAGCTTGAAGAGTGTCCCCGCGTGAGTTTTCTTCCAGAGTAAAGGGCTTTCCTGCAAGAGTCACCCTCCAGTGTGAAGAGTTTCCTCGCGAGAGCATCCTTCCAATGTGAAGGATATTACAACAAGGCCGTCCCTCCAATGTGAAGAGTTTCCACGCGGGAGCTTTCTTCTAGCGTAAAGTGCTTTCCTGCAGGAGCGTCCTTCCCATGGGACTCAGTCAACAACATTTAATGCACCATTCGTACGCACATCAATGTGGAGTAATGGCGGAATTCGAGGCAACTGCCACCACCATCATGTCATCATGAAGCAGTTGGCGGCCACATAATAGCACATGCTCTCATCTACGCGCTAACGTACCTTGTTTCTTGTACAACCACAATCACGTGGCAGGATCTCCTTAAGCGCCATGTTAACGTGTGCAGACATTACTCAGCACGAAGTCGAGCGTCGCGGGATAATGCCTCTCGTGAGAAGTCATCTCCTGCGAGACAGTGCCTCCCACGAGAACTCAGCAGTTAACCGTTTTAGAATTTTTATTATTACTATATATAAATAGCCTCCATTGTTGTGCATTCACGGGGGCATCTACCAAGAACCAGAGCCTATAAGCTGGCACTCTGCCCAACTTATTCCTCAACACTTGTTGACTTCTCCATGAAAATTCTGAAGTATTTTTTTGGGTCTACTACGTCCACATTATCTCTAGTAGGCGTGCCATCGAAGAACGCTAAAGTTGCTCTCAAGTAGAATTTTTGAAGTTCATATCTACGAGGGAGAGAGCATATCGCCTACCTTGCATTTGAAGTCGTCGTCAATGGAGTAAATGAATCATGTGCAGATTCGATATCCACCAGAATCATGTGCAAATTCGATATCCACCGCTACACTCTTCAGAATCTCAAAGCTTGTACTTAAAATTATTGTATAATTACATTACATATTTTGTAATATAATTTTTTTTTTTTAACAAGTTATAAAAAGTTTTCTTAAAGAGAATTGTTAGATTCTTTTTCTTTCGAAAACAACCAGATTTGATGCAAACGGTATATATAAGATGTCTCATTTAAACGAGGTTCTGATAACATACAAAGTATGATAATATTTTATGCAAGCATTTACATTTTCTTTCATTTATTAGAGCATCAATAGTAAGATTCATCCCAATTTCTAGATTATAGATTCAGAATATATGAGTTCATTTTGTAGAATAGTAAGTTTAATTAGAGTTTTATGATGGTTCCATTTCAGCCACAAGAGCTACAACTTGGACCTCAGAATTTCTACATTTAGATTATAGAAAATTATTTTGTAGAATAGTAAAACTCAACTTGGAGTCCAAATTTTTAGATTCTAAATTTTATTTTATTGAAAATGAAAGAATGATGACATGTGGGTCTATATCCACTCATCTCACTTGAGCCTTATTTTATTTTATTTTTTTACTATTCTCAAATAAATTCAATTATTCTATATTAATTTTTTATTACAAATTTGGATATCAAGATACATTCTTCAGCTCCATAAACTATTGATGCCCTTAGTGGTTTATTTTAAATATTGAAAGTCACTGTTAGCAACTAGATATATAACTAGGAAGGGGTTTGCATTTTTTTTTCTCCATTTTTTTTAGAGAAAGTTTGAGATGCATCCCACTTTATTTATTCATATTCAAGATGTACCTCACCCGATTACCATAATGCATGATACCCTCCATTTTTGACTGGAACTAACAGTCAACTGCTTTAACTGTTAATTTTTGACCAAAATATTCCTCCCTCTTTTATCTTCTTTCCAAGTTAATTTTTAGAATAGTAACACTCACCCGATTACCATAATGCATGATACCCGATTACCATAAATATTTCCTCTAAAAAAAAAACAATATTAAAGAAGAAAAATACCAAGTTATAAAAGTTGTTAGACACTAGTCATATGAGCACGTGGCGCCTATCGCCTAGTCTGCTTAGACAGTCGTCTGGTTCTAGACTGTTTACAGAAACAAAAACAAAAATAAAAACAAGAATTAAAATCCTGTTGAAAATTGAGACAATTGTCCATTAAATCTAAAATCATACTTAGTCAGGCGTCGGAGGCACCAGAAGAAGAACATCGGACAGGCACCGGACACCTAGCACCTAGAACGATGTGTAGAACTGTGGCTAGTATTAGCACTTTCATTCTATTATATCCTATTGCTTCATAATTTACAAACTCTTGCCTAAGTGGGAGGAGTGGATGCTGGCAACGAGAGACAAGCACGAGTTTGAACGCGACGGGACCGGACTGTTAGCATATTTGTCTCTTCAAAAAAGAGTTGCCACGGGTGCAGATATGTTAACAGTAAGCATCTGTGTGCCCTCATAACTCTCTTCAAAAAATACAGTCCATCATTAGTAAACAATTGAGTGCTTAATTTATCACTTTTATGAACACTTGGGAAGAATATCCATACGAGTGAAGGAAAGTACAATGTCAACAAGAACTTGAGAAAAGTGTCTATGGAAGCATCAACAATAGACTCATTAATCGAAAGCAAGAGATAATACCCGAAACCAATCTCAACAACGTGCCTATTGGCATGTCAACAGAAGATCTCCTCATACCATGAATAACTCATTCAATAAGAGAGAACAATATGAATTGTAAAAAGGGGTGAAATGATCTAGTAAGGATAGGAAACCTATCAAAAATATTCAGCAGATGTAACAATCTGAAGGCAAGAACACCATCGCGCATATAAACACGGTTCAGAAATACAAGTTTAGCTAGTTACTCCCAAGTTCTTTGCACCTCACCTCGTGTTCGAGAGGAGAATATAAGCACTTTTGATGCTTAACTATTCGCCTTTTCTGACACCAAATGTATCTTCAATACCACTAGTCACCTCTTTTCTTCGCTCAGCTATCATCTCTGAATATGCCTGACATGTCAAAAATGTCAAACTTAAGTATTCATCAAACATTTACCGGTCATTGGAATATATATCTCCTCCACATGAATCAAGATTGTCTTGTATTGGGGAAATTCATGTTTAGTAATATTGGTGCTTCCCCGTGGGATTGAATCCACCAAGTTAGGGAGCTAACAACTAGCAAGAATTACCTTTTTCAATATTTTTTTTTCTCAATATATATATATATATATATATATATATATATATATATTACTCTCACTATTAATTGGAAGGAATAACTCGCTACCACGTGTTGTGGAAGCCTATGTGTTGATCATGTGTGGACCACTGCATTAATGTTATCAACATATAGGCTGCCACATCACGTGGTCAGATTTTGGTGTCAGCTTATAGTTTTTTTATTTGAGTTATATATATATATATATAACCAAAATATCAGGAATATTACATATTTTTTTGTGTAACAATTTCTTAGCTAAAATATTATTATTTATGGAGAACATAGTAATTTGGTCACCCACTTTTTTGCTTGAAAAATGTTATTATTTATTATTTATGGTGAAAGAGGGGATCTTGATGCATACGGTTAATATCTTAATCGGTTGTTTGTTATATCTTAAGCAGCTCACTGACGGATGATTTGATAAAAAAATTTATGATAGAATTATATCACGGTAGGTGGTTGTAAGCTTGCATAAGATTCTTGATCTATCATAGTCACAATATTTTTAACATACAAATTCCATCTTTCAAAAATTCTTCTTCCGCCTACGGGCTCTTTAGGAAATAGAGACCCAAGGTGCTATTTCTTCCCTTCTATTTTGATCGCCAGGTATACTAACTTTTTCTAATTATTCGTTAATTAAAATTTTAATTTTTAATTTTTTTTGGCTAAAATATGAAAATGTTTATACTCTTAGTGATTATTATTCTAAAGGTCCTAAAAGAAATTATTAATTGCCAGAGATATTAATACTTTATTTTTAAAATGTTATTTTTCTTTGGGTTCCGATAGTTTCTTTCTCACTATATTGATTAGGCGAACAACAAACTAATCTATATATTTCTTAAATTCATTACACTTTTACTTAATTCATGCCTAATTACTTTCATTTTTGCACTCCTAATTTCCTTAAATTTTTTACTTCTAAATATTTGTTCATACACCTAATTTATTTGTTCGTACAAATTCTATATTGATATTTAGATGCGGATGGTCCAATATGGAAGCTCTCGATAGAAACCTTCTCTGTCCTCTTCTTGATTTGCCTTTTGTAGGAAGGTATTACAAATAGCGCCTTTTGTAGGAAGGTATTGCAAAGGGGGAAGGAGTCATTGCAAGGAAATACTAGATACACGATGATATCCCTTTGTTCTATTTAAACATGCTGCTACTCGTAAGCACTCCTCGCTATTAGTGATCTTGATAGCTTTTAAGTTCCTATGGGCAATCATGATTGTGCTGGCGACTTAGAAATTCCAATAGACAAATGAAGAGCGATCGGAAAGGAAGTATTTGTGTGGTTAGCATCATTATTTCTCCTTGGAGACTTTATTTACTCAATGATTTGTTTCTTTCACTTAACTCTACTTCCTTATCTTTCAGTTTACTTAAAACTTTATTTTTAGGATAGGTGAACCTATATTTTGGATACAGAGTATAAACTCGTGCAACTAAATAGCACCCATTAAGCCCCCATATATTATAGAGGTAGGTGATACTACTTGATACCATCATATTGAAAAGGAAAAAAAGTAGGAATTATTATGGTCACTTGACGCATGGAATTCATTCGAAACATGACACATCCAGTTGATTATTCATGGTGTGGAGTAAAAATTACTTAATTATGAATAGAAACCTTATCTTTAATATGTCAAAGTCAAGGTTGTGAAAAGCGCTAAGCGCTAGGCCCCGTCCGCCTAGCACCTAGCCTGCCTAGAAGGCTGTCCAGACGGTCGTCTAGATCTAGGCGGTTCAAAAAAATAAAATAAAATCTAAAAAACCTACCGAAAATTACAGAAAAAGTTCATAAAACCCTAAAATATATATAGTCCAGCGTCAGGGGAACTAGGCGGACGCCTAGGCGGACATCGGGTGGACACCAGGCGCCTAGCGCCTAGACCGCCTAGACGGCCGCCTTTCAGAACAGAGGTCAAAGTGCAAGCGTAACGAGGTTGAACCTGTTGTCCTAAAGAATATATTTTCTCTAATTTTAGTTCAGCATCCATTTGTTGGTTGAGACGTAGAGAGTCCAAAGGCATGTTTAGAAATATAGGTTGAAATACTCTCCATTTCCATACTCTCCGTCAATCGCAGGTGCATCAGAAGGAACTCCACGGTCGTCGTTTCAGGCTTCGGCGGTGCGCTGGAGATCGAACATTTTCTCCGTCTCCACGGACCTGCGCCCCGAAGACGTTGGGACCTCTATTGTAAGTTACGTGTTTGCTCATGGCCGTCTTTGTAAATATTTGGAGAAATATGTTAAATATCCAATATTGATTTTAAGATGTTTTTTGTAGAGTATTTTCTTAGATTTAAATCCTCCAATGGAACCTCTAATATAAATATTTTTCAAGCTTTACTAATTAGGGTCGATGCTAATATGTTTTTCTTTCTAATTAGTAAAGGAACTCTTCAAGCACTTCCTCGCCAAAATCCTCCAAATGAAGCCCCGCTACAATAAGCAATTAAATGTTCTGTTGAGCTTTTTTGTGTAAATATTTGATGAAATTGTATGGATTTGGATGTTTACTTGATATAATTTTTTTAAATATTTGATATTTGGAAGGGTTTTACGAATTTTGCAGAGGCTTGGGTCCAATTCCTCCAACGAGCCACTAAAGTAAGTAATTAGCTCATTTTCGCAAAATTGGATCACATTAGATGTTTTATTGATATAAATTTGTAAATATTTAATATTTGATTTTTTATTATAGATAACAAACATTGGGTGTCTGAACATTACAATGTGTGTTCTATTATGTGAGATAGGTTCACGTGACAGTATGTGACGATGACCAGGACCACCCTATGCGAAATTGGAGAATCTGAAGAATAATTGGACGTACACAAAGATGACACCCATTGTTGTTTTTCACTAGGTCTAGGTAATGTCTAGTTATTTTTTGAAGAGCACCTTGGATCGAATCAATGAAGGGTAGCCAATAGCCGGAAAGATAATTTGAATGAACTCAAAACTATTAAAGTATATTCTCAAAACTAGATTTTCAGAAGGCCTGCAATAGGGTCAATAAGGATTGCCTTTACTCAAACAGCGAGAGACTAAGTTTGACTTAAAGTGAATCTCCTAAATTGAGAAATGGCCTGAATTATTGTCAGTAAGGAACTATGCAGTAAAAGGTGTTGCAGTGTTCGCAACAGACCAATCTCCATCTCTACTAATATTTGTATTATTGGCAGATGACATCAATTAAATGGTTAAAAAATTCAGTGAAAGGGGATGGATAAAGGAAAAGGGGAGCAAATAAAAGTAGTGCTTTGATATACTTCTACTTTCAATGGATACTCCTCCAACGGACCGTATCAGTGTAAACTTATGTCGGATATGGCTCACCTATGTCTAGGCTCCAAGGTGCTCTAAAACAGGATTGAAAATGATTTTGTATGGTTGTGATCATGTCAAACATAACTGAGAATTTGAAACATTTCTTTTTTGTATCAAATCCTTTCTATAACTTTTTATAACCTAGTTACTATTTGGAATATATAGTTACTATTTGGAATATATATATATATATATATATATATATATATATATATATCGTCCAAGAGTTGTGGCCTAGTGGTTACAACGGGGGCCTCCTGTGGGGGAGACTACGGTTCGAGCCCCCCCCTTGGATGCCGGCTAGGTGGCTTTGTGCCACGGGCGTACCAAGCCTACTTGGATGGGGTAGGGGCTCCCTGTTGGGTGACCCGGGTTGTAGACCCCTCTCCGCGGAATGGGGGCTCCCTGTTGAGCACTCTGGGTTGTAGACCCTACTCCGCGGAAATGGGGCGCTCCCTGTTGAGCACTTTGGGTTGTAGACCCCACTCCGGTCGGATTGGCTGGGAGGCGCTGGCACGGATCCGAGTAGGCCAAGAATGGATATATATATATATATATATATATTATATATATATATATCTCCTAGGGTGTAGCTTAGTGGTAAAGCTACGGGACATTTACCGAGTAGGTCCGGGCATCGAGCCCCGGCATCGGCTAAGGGGTGGGAGGGGGTTTCGGGTAGGTAAAAAAAAAAAAAAAAATATATATATATATATATATATATATATATATATATATATATAAGATGTATATAATTTGTATATAGATATGTTTTCAGGTGTATATACGTAACCATACTTTACAAAATAGCTAGTTTTCTAAACATGCTGTGTTTTGAATCCCCTATAGCATGTCCAGATCAGAATCAATGTCCATATCTATACAAAGCAAGACAAGACAATAGCCTCTTATTTGATATTGGAGATCTCAGGCAGACAACTATAACTAAGTACAGGTATTATAATGATATCCTGCATACAGGTATTATAAACTATAAAGATGTCGACACCAAAGTCAGAGGAAAGAGGTGGATGGGACCAATCGTAGCTGCAGTCTTCCCAGCAAAAAGAAGGAGCTTTTCCCTAATCGACCTCAGGCAATTAGGAGAGGTACCTAGCTTTACCTAATCCAAAGTTGAGGTCTGATTGGTTGGCTGTAATTGGAAATGTCCTGCCGCTTTTGCTACCGTAATTGGTGTTACAACCATTTTGGCGGCAACAAGTGTTGCAGTAATTGAGATAAGTCGTGCAGCAGTTATCCACCAAGTCGCATATTTCACAGCAGAACAAACGCTGGAAATAATGTAAAAGTTGCAGCATTTGTTGCAGTAAATGCATTTACAGAACCAAATAGCCCCTAAGAGGAAGCTTTGGAGCTGTAAAGAAAATTTCTATTGATAGTCGCATCAAAATGTTGAACTCAGAGATGACCGTAGATTCATCATACAACCTTCTCCCTTTCATAAGTGCTCTATTGTATTATAACTAGGATTGATATAATACAGATATTCATATAGAAATGTGTACAGGAATATCTAGGACATTTTCAATATGGCAGACGTGTAGAGATGAAAAGAATTTGGTGGTCTGAGTCGTAAACTCGAGGAAGATGAAACAGAAACTATTGAGAAAGTGGTGGTCAGAATGTGGATGGAAGAGTAAAAGTTGGTCGATCTACTCGAAGAGAACAACAAGGACAACAGATGGAATAACAAGTGAAAACATTTGGAGTACAGCTCCAGCTTCAGCCAAGTTATTCTGCAATTACATTGAAAAAATCTTCAAAGAGCCGTCTTCACTGTAAGAGATGTAAAAGAATCAACTACTTGGAAGGATAAATGATGGGATGAGATAGATTAAATTCCCAAAGCTCTTTACAGAGAAGTGGAAATAGCAATTACATTGGAATAAAGCTCTCCTGTGACAACCTTATTAGAAACTGAATAATTGTAAATTAAGTACTTTTGTGAGGGTATCTGTCAATCGCTTCTACTTCAAATGCAATTAGGAAATCTAGACCACTTTTCATGTGAAAACATGAACTTAAAAAGGCTCCCCAGGATCGATGAAGGCCTTAAGGTGGAACTGGAAAGACAAGAAAAATATTGAAAAAGAATATGGGTTTCAGGATATTATTTGTTGCAGTTATTGGTGGAATTATGGTAGGAAATCAGTACACAATCTTTAGGGCTAAACTAAATATATTATCTCTTAAACCTTAGCCGTCGCTCACTCTTTTCGAGTTACAAGGATCCTTGACTCATTTTAGCCAGAAATGGAGCCCTTTATTTATTTTTTTACTTCTATCCTGTTTTCTTTTCCCACCTCAAGGGAAGATAATCTCCATTTTCTATGGAATTCTTCTTCCTCTTTGGAGGGGAGTTTTCTTCTGCCTTTAATGAGTTTGGAATAAAGGTAGGCAGGCGATGAGATCAGCCATCATCTGGGCAAGCTCTTATGATTCATTGACAGATTGCACATGCAAACAAATGACATCCACTTTCTGCAACACAAACTACCTTCCTTTATTGGGTGCTCAGTTAATGGAGTTAGCATCTTGTTTGCATCTTTATTTGCTAGGATTTGAACATAGATAGTCAAGACAATTTTTCCAGCCAGGGTATTATCTACTTTTGTTGCTTCCTTGTTGGAAAAATCAATGGAACATCTGATCTAAAACAATTAGAGCGAAGAATTAGGATGTCGGTTATATCATGCATTTTTTCCTGAGGTATGGTCCAAACTTATAGTTTTTTGACAAATCTTTTCAATATATATTATAATTTGGATTCATCTAAAGGAAGTGTGAGCCAATGCATTTTCTTCAAAACAAAAGAATCATTAATTGGCTACTAAAATTGAAGATATCAAGGTCCAAACCTAGTAAAGCTATCCTTGAGATAGGTATAAGCAGGTGAAGTATCAGTGTCCAGACCAGGAAAGCTATCCTTAAGACATACCGGGGAAACATGAGGATCATGGGGATTTCACAACCACAGGAGGAAACAAGAGGCCAACTGGGACTTCACACAAATATTTGATCCTCGGTAATATATTCCGAAGGAGAGGTTTGTCCTTTTTCGATTTATTATCTTCAATGTACATTATCTGGTCTTCGTACACAAGGACTTTTTTTTATTATGGAACTGTGACTCTGTGAAGTGCCTATTTCCAAACAACTAAAACATAAAGTTCTCTATATTTCTCCTAATGAGAATCCCTTTCCTTCGAAGAACGTTGTTCGAGTATAACATGTTCAAACATAAACTCTTGTTGTATCAGTTATTTCTTAAGTTGCCTTTATGAAAAAAATTGGCCTACTACGTTTATTCTACCACAACAGTCCTAAAGGTAATTTTTGCTTCAAGCTTTAACGAGATTTTGATAAATGAAATAGCAGTCTCATCGACTAAAGCAGTTCGATAAACTAGCTTATTTGGATCGTTCATTTTAATATAATTTCAAGTGATAACTAGAAATCTGCTCTTTTGTGTCCTTTCTACTGCACACCAAATGGATCTTCTAGCTTGCTTGGAAATTCAGTGCCAAAAAAATAAAATAATGAACCCGAAACTCTTCAAACACCTACAAATTTAATTTGTCCATACAAAACTTTTTGACAATCAAGATGATCATTATATTACTGTTTTAAAGAGGTTGATTACTGATATGGTGTACAAACACACGAGAGTACAAGCATGTCTTCCTTTATTACACTATCTTGATTCCCTATTTATAAAAAGCTAAGACAATGTATATAAATGCATACAGAATGAAGTGAATAGGTATTCCTTTCATTCAAAAGAAGCGACTCTTCAAAAGTGTAGATAAAAAAAAGGGCAACCACTCTCTGAGTTCAAGCTCAAGATTCTCAAAGTTCCCCTTATCCTCTTCTAGCTATTGTATCCTTATGCCAACAAAATAAGCAAAAAAGTAAACGAAATCGTTTAAATTAGCTAAGAACTCATGTTATGCATAGGAAAGAAACACGATGAACCACACTGCTCAAATATATTAAGATGGATGGACAACATACCTTAGGGTAAGAATACAAAAAAATGTACCACCATAGACATATTATAAACGAGGCCCCGATGCTGATTACTGCCGAGTGAAGAAGTAGCCAACTGCATGTGACCACCGTGATTCCAGTAAGCAATATAGTCCATGGCTGACACCTGGGAAGAAAATGAGATTTTCAGGTGAATATGTAAAGCCTTACATTTTATGATTACATAGAAGATCCTGGTGATGTTTGTTGGAATGTACATTAAAGCTTGCTATTTAAATTTATTCAGTTACATCCATAGAAGATTAATTGGGACTACTATACCGAACAACGAATATAAACTTGTACAACATTCATCATCATAAGCATCATTCAAGCCCTCTCTCATCATAATGGGTCAACTATGGAGAATAAGAATACTCAATAAAAGATTTGACATAGTTTTTATGATCGACTGCAGACATGACATCAACTCTCTATGTTGGTCCCAAATTCCTTAAGGTAGATGTGAACACGAGATGATCCTTCAATAAAACATAGGATGGCCAATTGGCAGACAGACAAGTAGACCTATTTTTTTGGATACACAATTTTAGTTCATGCAACCAATGAGCACCCGCCAAGTTTTCCTAAAGTACAAAGAGTCTCGACGAAAAGGTTGGTTGATACAATTTGCTGTAAGGAAATGCATTCATTTCTATGACACAATAAGCCAAAGAGTGAAAGGAACGACGATTCCATGAACTTTTAGAAAACTTTTAAACATATAAATAATTTAAAACCTAAACATCCTTAACTTATAAGGTAGGCAAGTGATACGTTCAGTAATATAGACAAATTGCAAGACGATTAGTGGATCAGCAGCATGAGATGCCCATCTTGGGATCAAGGTTCGTAGGCCGATACTGATACCTATCTGCATATACCAAGATACGTATCGGCATATATCGATACTTTTAAACATATTAGCCGTATCGTATCATTTTTTCGCGCGTCCTAATCTAATATTGACTGCTATCAATACCAGTTGATACTGACATTAGGACTTTTTTCTTTGGACTCTTTTATGGCAATGTGGCAAAGAAACAAATTAGAAGATAAGAAGACAAACATAGGAAAAGCGGTGTCAACAAAAAGATTCAACATTTGTCAAAGATCTACATGCCACAATGTATCAATAAAATTCGTTATCGATATTATGGAACCATTCCATTTTCAAAGCTGTATATTTATAGATTCACATCGTGAATCAATCGTAAAATTTCCATTCAAAGCTAACAAGAAATAACAAATTATACACATAACTATGCCTAAATAAGTAAATATGTGAAATATTTCTAACTTTTAATAATTATTATTATTAATTTTGACTTAGTAAAACGAAGAACTCTGACAGTCCGATCTGAAACCCCAAAAACTGTTGAAACCACCGATATTGATACTCATAAGAAGACAACCATTCCGACTAGGTGTAGTATGGTAGCCAAAGCATAGGCTCTCCACTATGCCTTCTGATGGGAACGAAATATTTAGGATTTTTATTATTTTATATTTAGATTTATTCAGATTATGTAATAAGATATTTGAATTAGATTAAAATTAGAATTTAGATAATTTTATCTCTAGTTTTAATTTTATTATCTAACAAATTCTCCATGGTATATTTTTTTAGCAAAACAAATGATAATGGGAGAATACATAATGGAGAATACGAAAAAATTAATTAGGAATGAAAAGTATCCATTGTCTAATGAAAAGAACATAAGTCTTCTAAACCTTTGGTATAGGTTCTATCAGTTAGAACTTGAATAGGTTTCAGAGCCAAACTTCACTCTTGTAAAGCCTATATAAAGGACCTAAACCTATTGTATAGTTATAATTGAATGATTAATGAATAAAAATAAGAGTTTCTCTTAAAGTTGGATATTACATCCTTTCCTCGGTCTAATTTGAAGTTCTTGGTGTTATTCCACGATATTATCTGGTGGTGTAAGATTTTCCGGTCTTATCCTCGGATTTCTAACTATCATTCCGTTTCTTCTATCTTCACGAACCCATCAATAATTTTTATTTCCATCCTAGAAAATCATATCTTGTTTTGATTATTGAATTACAACCCTTACTGTATATCTCCAACCCACCCAGGACCTTTCCTATCTTAAGCCCCATCAAATTCCAACCCTGAACCATAGGTTTTGCACCAAACTCGTTTCTTTACATATCCAAAAGTCCAACATGTATAGTTCTATCCAACAAGTCTCTCTATTAGAAAAACCTAAAGTAGTCTTCCAGATCCATATATCTTAACTTTTCTAAGTTTCAACACTAAGGGAACGTTTGGTTCAAGTTTTACAGGCTTGAGAATGGGTTTTAGATTCCTTACCCTTGTTTGGTATGTCTAGGATTGAAAATTAGGGGAAAATATAAGGGGTTCATATTCCCATTGTTGTGGGAAAGTAATTCCCAAGGCCCCCCTTGAGAATAGTTTTGCTTTCCTAGAAATATTGTTTGAATATTTTGTTTGGACAATAACACCCTCATTTTACTTTCAAAATTTCAACTTCTATCCCAAACATGTAAATTTAGATAATAGAAGCATGAAAGGGTATTTATAGAAAAATAAATAAATAAAGATTCCTTTTCCATTTTCTCTTTATTCCTTCAATTTCTCTGTCGAATTGACTGGAAAGAGGTCCCAAAAGTCGGTATTGATCACTAGTAATGGTTGTCGGTATAGGATCAGGGCATACCAAAATGGTACCAGTATCGGTTGTATCGTATTGGTAAGATACTACGAATTATGCTATTTCTAAAAGACGAGGTTTCAGACTTTGTTGAATGTCCATCAATGATATGCTCTTCCTGGCGATGAATTGAATATAAACACAACAAGTTCATGTTTTTGTCTACTCCACACTCTACCCGAACTACTAGGAAGGAACAAGGACATCAAAGTTGATTGCATCATCGTCCTAAGAAAAAGTAGTTCTGGATCGTAATCTGTTCCCTTTAATCGAGGAAAGCATTACCAGGATGTGAATTCTTCCAAGCCTGGGAGAATGACAAGGACGAAATATTTATTACTTTTATTCATATATATTCAGATTTACAATAAGCAATTTGTTTGAATTAGATTTTAGAATTTATATATGCTTATCTCTAGTTTGGATAAAGCTAACTTTTAGAACTAGAAGGATTACAAGTCTTCTTATCTTTTGTAAAGCCAATATAAAGAGTCCAAACTTCTTGTATTTATAATCAAATGATTAATAAATTGGGAATTCCTTGATGTTATGTCACGTCCTCCTCCTTCATACCAAGTGGTGTGAGATCGTCCATCTTATCGAGCGATTTAGGTAACTATCATTTACTTTGTTTCTTCTTTTCACTATAAAAACCATACATAATAACTATTTTCCATATTGAAAATCATATCCCGTTTTAGCAATAGAAAAACCCTTAAAACCATTATAAACATCGTTCATATTCCTTCAAAATAACCCTCAGGACTCTTCAGTGCTCTTGCAATACGTCCTCCTCCTTCATACCAAGTGGTGAGAGATCGTCCATCTTATCGAGCGATTTAGGTAATTATCATTTACTTTGTTCCTTCTTTTCACCATAAAAACCATACATAATAACTAGTTTCCATATTGAAAATCATATCCTGTTTTAGCAATAGAAAAACCCTTAACACCATTCGAAACAACGTTCATATTCCTCCAAAATAACCCTCGGGACTCTTCAGAGCTCTTGCAATCACTATAGGGATTCCCTACAATGTAACTTCTTGCCACTGGCCCCAACGTACCAGCAACTGGTTAAGAACGGTTGCCGTGAATCTTCCTCTTTAGTGCTCTATCAAGATGCGATTCCATAGTCGGTTTATATCAATGTGTGATTTCACCTTGTGCTAGATTCAACAAGAACCAATGCTTACCTAGATCCATCTAACTAGACGTTATGATTTTCCAATCGTAATCATAAACAATGTTTATCCTCCCCACCCCAACACACAACACACACACACCATAATCTATGATACCTCTGCAAGGAAAATAAAAAGACTTTTAGTCCCTCTCAATGGGGGATCAAAACAACTTATCATTACGGGAGAAGTTGCTTCTCATTTCTGCTTCTTTCAATTTTCCCCTCTACTCCATATTTTCCTCTCTCCCTCCCGATGGACTCAAAGGAATAACCAATAAACGAAGCTCTCCTTTCTCATCTATGTTACTTGTTCTCATTTAATTTTCAGATCTAATCTTCACAAAATATTCCTTTTAAAACCTACTTTAACCTCATTATGGACTCTTTTTTATATTATTCTACATCCTTCATCTAACACAGAAACATTATACGGAACGTGAACAACCACGCCAATGAGAGATGATAAGTCGCAAATGTTGCTCCTTCGGCATAAGCATTTCCCTCACATAAAAATACTCAGATACCATGTTCTTGTCAAATATTTTAATTGGGATTTGGCAAAGAGAGAAACAGATGGCGGCTGACCCTACAATTGAGAGGGGGAAAAATTCATATAAAAATGTCCATAATACCTCCCAAAACGGGGACCCATTCTCAATTATAAGGATGGAGTGCAAGTACAAGAGAAGAAAACTAGGAAAAAAAGAAAAAGAAAAACTAAATCTCAACCTAATAAGAAAATTCTACAATTGGAAAAGTACCAAAAACACAAAAAAAACTGGAACTGCAGGTTATCAGATCAGCCAACTAGTAAGTTGATTGGCTACATTATCGAGGTCGTCACTGGAGATCTCAATTGACCAATCAATAACCGATCGAGTATGATGTGCTAGTGCAACTTCATTCCTCTACACTGCCCCTCAAGTTGTATATGTTGGACAACCAATATTGTCTACAATAAATGATAAACATCTTACAATACCATATGATACAACCTCGAAAAAATACGATTTGTTGGACGATAAGAGATGGAAATTTTTTTGTTTTGGGTAAATTTCAGAAAACACCCCTAAAGTTTAACGAGATATAGTAAACCCACCTAAAGGTTTTTTTTTTCCCCCATCAAACAACCACATTCGCAGTCAGGAACTCAACTGTTTTGTGAGTTAAAACTCACGTGGACCCTAAGTCCTCTCTAACTATGAAAATACCCCTAAACTAAAATGACAAGCTCGTTCTTCACCATTATTCACTTGGGTTGTGTCTGGTTTGAGAGAAAATGGAGGAAAGGAAAACAAAATGAAAAGGTGTTTTTATTTTTTATTTTTTATTCTTAGGTTCATAAGAAAATTTGAATAAAGAAAATTAAAAAAAAAAAAAAAAAAGAGGTTTGATTGTCTAATAATGTTTGTATAAACAAGAATATGGTGGACATTTCATATAAAAGTCTATATTGATCGAAATTACTCAAAGCATAGAATTACCTTTTGTACTCCAAATAAAAGTATTTTAGGTGGGCCAACTCAAAAGTCATACAAGAAAAGGAGGGTGCATTTTGGTACTTCATAGATATTTGAAGTCCATAATGCAAATGTTAGTTCTCTAATCGCGGAAGGTGTTGTCTGATGAAAAAAAAATACTTCAGGGAAATTTTCTGATATTGCGTGAAACTTTTTAGAGGGGGGGTCTGAAATTTACCATTTTGCTACAATACACTTTTTTGATTGTACGATATGATATGAATCACCCAATACTGTGTATCATTCGATACGGAATTATCAAATTTCTTTACTTAAACAGGTTTAAACCAACTTTTAAGTGGATGAGAAATTAATATTTTCATAACCAATGTTAACGCTTAAGTTTGACATAAATACCCATATAACCTTTTAAAACTCTTTATTACTTTTTTGTACAACGTCCTCTTCTGAGCTAACTCTTTGGACGAATCTCTCCTTATCGATTTTCAGCATGTTCAATGACAACATTTAACTATTCTAGGGAGGACATTTAACATATTTGGGCATTTCAACTTCTCGGATAACTGATTCTCTTTATATATATATATATATATATATATATATATATATATATATATAAAGGAGGTTTATGATCCTGCTGGGTATATATATATATGATTTCTTGAACCTTTCTCTAACTTTTAGTGTTAGATTTTTCTTAGAGGGCTCTTCCATATGTTTCCTATAGTTTTTACAAGTTATCATATTGTTTAAAAATAGAATGTACAACTAAATATTATTGAAATAAATAAGTTCTTATTGATTCTTACTGATGAAGTGATGCTATACTTGTGAATAACACCATGATGTATATTGCTATTATATGTTTTCCTCTCAATCATCGAATTTATGATGAACTTGTCAGTTGATAGTTATTGCTTGACAATGCTCCCTATTATTGCTCAATGTTTTCAACTTATCTACATATGTAGAGTAATATAAAATTCCAATCAAATAAATATGATAGCCGATAATATATGATACACATCTTCATTTGACAACCTAGTATACAACTTGCACTTGCAAACTCTTATTATCAATCAACAGAAGAATTCTTATGTAAGTTAACTGAATATTCAACATGGGTAAAGCTCGAGACATGAGAACTCCCAAAATCTAGATATAATTCATGGATGCATATGACTCATTTGGTATATATGTGTGGATCAGGCAGTCATCGTTTGATCAAAGTGGCATAGACCTACAGATAAATAATTCAAACTCGTCATTGTTCATCTGAAATCGCCGGGATCAAGTGGCCATCCAGGAAAACCAGCATAAAGGGTTGGCGTCAAGTTAACAGCCAGAGAAACAAGCAGTGACGGTTAATCTGTGAATTTTTCTCTTTATGCGTCGATGAAAACCCATAAATGCATTCGTTTGCTCATTTACGTCCTTAGGAGGCATTGCAAATAAAATGACCTCCAATTTGCCTCTCTTAACCTCTTTGTAACAACATTTTTAAGCAAAGAACTTCTTGGTCTGAGTACAGAAATGACTGAACATCTTTAGGCTTGGTTTGGAATTCCTGCTGCTTTCAAAAAATGGCAGCAGAAGCAGCCTTTGACAGCAGCCTCCCAACTGCTTTCAAAAGCTTCCCTAAAATTGAACTGGCTTTCCAAAAGTTATTTGATAAGCAGCTGTTACCAAACAGCTGCTAAGATTGCTTTTCAGAAAAATAAGCAGCAGGAGCCAAGATTTGCAATACCAAATCAATTTACTTTGTTCTCAAAGTGGTCCCAAAATCAATCATCTAAACCAACATTTACATGAAAAATAAGAGTAAAAATGAGCAAATTTGGACAGCCAACCAGTCCGTCCCAGTGTATTTAGAGTGTCCGTGTCGAATTGATGTCCGACACGACACGGCAGTAAGTAGAAGTAGAGATAGAAAGAGAATTACCAAGAGGGTTTGGTGTCCCAGACTGATTCGTACTCGAGCGAGAGGGAGTCGAGGAATCCTTCCATGTCTCCACTATTCTCGTCGGAAAGGAACGATGACCCATCCGACTTCCTCCCACCATTACTATGGACTATCAAGGAATCGCGGTATGGAGGAGCTTTGAGAGACGCGGTGAAGAGGAAGGGAGAGGAGCAATGGGGTTTTGGCGGGAAAGGTAGTCGGAGTAGTTGATGGAGATTCGATGGAGAAGAAATGGGGACGACAGACATACAACTCATTATCGTTATCAAACTACATTTTCTTTCTCCTTTTCATTCTATATATCTCTATCTATACGGCTTATAACTGGCTTCAAATTAATTCGTCTAACCCGTTTATAAATATTATACTAATTTTTTTTTACAATAAATAATTAATAAACTACCGACTATAATTTATTTATAACTAAACAATTTTAGCTTAAGTTGTTTTGGTGGGAGATTTTTCTTGTTACTTGTTGAGTTCAATTTCTAGAAATATTTGTATTTATTATAATTTTATATTTAAATTTTTTTAACATTTTTTTTACGCACGTACAATACACGTGTAAGTTACTAGTTTCTTTTTATCCCTTTCCTTTCAGAAAATTTTACCGTATGCTATTAAATTTAAATAAATTGGCTATATCGAAAAAAGTTTGAAGAAATTTCCAACGCAAATACATTCACACTCTGGCAAAAATCAAAATTTTTCATTAATTTTTTTTTGCTAGTTTGATTTTGTTTTGGTTTTTGTTGGTTTGATTTAGTTGGGTAATGGTCTGTTTTGGTTTTTGCTTTTGTTTGATTTTTGTTTTGGTTTAGTTAGTTAGTTTTAGGGGTGAGCATTATTCGATTTTAGACCAAAAATTGAATCGAACCGAATAAGAGATTTGGTTCAGTTTGAAAAAAAAAAATCGGTTAGGTTTCAGTTTTGAAAATATTAAAAAAAATTGTTCGATTTCGATTTCGATTTTGGGTTTCGGTTTCGATCCAAAATTGAAAACGAATAAGACTTATGTAATTATGTAAATATTCTCAGTTCTTTGCATATTTTGTGATTAAAAATGTGTATATTTTGAAAATAACACGTCTGTGTATGTGTTTTGAAGCCCAACTTTGATAATTTAACAACTAGTCCAACTTTTGGGTGCAACTTTAAAATACAACAAATGTGTGTATAGAAATTATAAATTTTAATAAAATTTAACCACGATCCCAACTTTGGGACCGAACCATTAAACAATAGAAATAGCCCAATCGAACAAACCGAATAAACTGAATCGGTTATTAGGTTCGGTTCGGTTTGGTTTTGACTAATTTCGGTTTGATTTCGGTTTTGGACTTTTAGAATTTCGGTTTTGACTATTTCAGTTCAGTTGAAAACGAATAAACCAAACGCTCACCCCTAGTCAGTTTGGTTGGTATTGATGAAACGTGTATGCCTGATTTTCAGTGCGAAACATATAGAGATGGAATGCGATTATGAATCATATTGTGTGCAGAGATTGTTGGTGGAGAATCATGTGATCTGGAATAGTACATATGCGAATGAGTTATAAGAATGAATGCTAAGAATCATTTTGGTCGAAAGTATAAAACATTTGGTGTTTGAAACAATGTTGCACCTGTAGCTTGTTCGATTTTTCTATCACTGGGCTTAGCTGAAATGCATATATTTTTGAGACGTCTAGGATATGTGTACGATCCAGACTAAGTGATATGTTGAATTCGAATGAGCTGCAGGGGGATGATGGTGTGTTAAGGAATTTGCACGAGTGTTGCACATGGAATAGAGAAGGCAAATCGAGATCGAGGATGTGTAAGTTGCATGGGATAAAATTTTGAGACAATCGAAAGAAACACATGGAGGAGTATTGGTTTCGAGGACGAACCTTTTTTCTGAGTGGCATATTATGTAATGCTCCACTCCGCACGGTACATTACATTGGTTCAATAATTCAAAGAGGTATTAATTCAGATTTGGTTTCATGTACAGATAGTATGTGTAATTTCTTGTGATCAGAGTATTGCCTTGCAACGGGCCGATGCATGGTGTGGGCATCATAGTTTGGATAAGCGGGCTAGTTCAGAGCAGTGCGAGAGATCGTGGGATTTGAGTGGTGGTGCAATCTTGCTTAATCTGGTTAGGTCATAATGGTGGGGGAGGGGGGAGCACAGAGTGTTCATATGATCATACCAGTTAAGAAGATCGTACATCAGATCACATAGTCAAAGTAATTGGGATATATTGGCTCGACAGAGCGATAGACAATCTGGATAAGGTGGGTGGGCCTTGGCCCTTCTTTTCACTTCTTCATGCCATAATAAAATGAACCCTTTTGCATAATCTAACCTTGAGTATAGAACATTAAATAAGTGTATTGGAGCATGCATCAGTGCACGAGTATCGAATAGTCATGCTTCGTGGTGAAGCGAGCATTTGTGGTACAATGCCACGTAACTGCCGGTAAGCAGAAGGTAGAAGTGTGCATAAGTGCACGAGTATATAGTAGTAACACTTCATCTGTGAAGCGAGCAGTTGTGGTTCGAAACCACTCAACTGTCGGAAGGGGTATGGTGCACGGGTCTATCGGATGTGGCATGGTGCCTCGGTATCTTGGGGCATGTGGGTCACCAAGTGGAGCACTGATCCGATATGTAGTGATAGCGCATTATGTGTGACTTCTTATGACTCTGTTTATTTCGGTGCAATATCGTTGTTTCGAGATATATCATACTGTTTTATCTTCTTGCCTTGTACAAGTGCAATCTAGACTTGTATTGCATCACGCCCAGTGGCTACCTTTCGGTTCTGCGGAACTGGGGCATGACAACGACTAGTTCTCAACGGTTAGTTCATACTTACTCTATAAATTTTAGTGTATTTGCAACAGAACATCACAACAAATATATTTTTCTCTACAATTTTTTTTCATTCTCTCCCTACAACATATATCCATTTCCTACTACATTCAGAAGTTCTACTTTCAGAAGTTTTTCTCCAAAAGATCTCTTTCTTCTTCAAGAACTTTCACAATGGATAAAGTTCTCACAATACTATGCTCGCTTAGAGATGTACTAAATGAATTAGCTTACGAATGAGGTTTAACCCAAGTTCTTTTAATTGATCAAAATAATTTGTTTAATAATTTATGTAGCCTAATTATTGAACAATTTTCTATCGATTATGAATTTATATTAGTATATATTTTTGTACCTACTTGTATAAATTTAGATATTGAACAAGCATGGAAGTTTATTCTTCAAGTTAATGTACAATCATTGTATATCAATATTGCTGTTACTCTACTACTACCAAAAATTAATAATATAAGTAGTAAACGTGCTTCTAATAATAAAATTGTTAATATTGGTCATATTTATTCTCACAAAGTTATTACATTTACTGAAGAAGAAGAACATATATTAGATAAATGTGATAATGATGATAAAAATAGTTATGATTTAATTGAAACTTAGAAGATGAATTTGATGATAATGTTGATAATGTTAACACTCCTGAATTATTCGTCAGAAAATTATTTAAAAATTATTCTACATTTAGAAGTTTTATTAGTAATATAACAATTAAATATAAATTTACTTGTTTGGCTACTTTAAACAATGTCTGCGGGATTGTATATAAATGTAACGAATCAAGTTGTAATTAGAGAATATACGCTAAAGCCATTAGTGAAGGTGGGACATTCGTTATTGCTAAATTAGAAAATCGACATTCTTGTTTAGGTGGACTTACAACAGAATGTCATTCATTATCTACTACCGCATGCGTTAAAATAAGATAATTGATAAAATTAGAGATAACAAGTGTATAGTCCATTGCATTTGTAAATGATATATATAGAGATACCAAATACGTTTTAAATATTCTAAAGCTTGAAAATCTAGGAAAATTCTCTATCCGAAACAAAAATGGTAGTTATATTGATGCATATAATAGTCTTGAAGAGTATGCTTTTAAAATTATCGAGACAAATCTAGTTAGAAAATGTTTTATAAAGACTACATAAAAGAATAGCTTTCAAAGAATTTTTTTTATTTGTTTCAAGACATGCATTGCTGGATTTTTAAGGAAATGTTTACATGTGATTAGTATTGATGCTACTTTTATTTTATCTAAATCTCAATGCATCTTATTTATTTTTTGTGCTCATGATCCTCTATCAATTATATCCAATTATTTTTGCTGAAAGTTAAAACACTGATTCTTGGAGTTGATTTTTAAACAACTTTATAATATCTTTTGAATTTTTTTAATGCATGGAATATAATAGTAAGCCCATTCATTAGGAGGATGAATTAATTAGTGAAACCAATTAAACTAAAACCTTTCCTCCTTAATTATTTCTTTATGACAAGCCCCAAGGGATATTTTGGACTTTCCGTAGTAGCTTGGAGGAGGAGCAAAGGACGGCCACCATAGGGGTGGAGAGAGACTCTCTCTCTCCTCTCATTTGTCATTCCAAATCTAGAATTTTTCCTCTTCCAATTTCTTCATTCCCACACCAATTCCTACTCAATTTTTGTTCCCAATTTCTTCCCTATTAATCATTGGAGGATATTAGAACAAGGATCTACAAGAAGAAACCAAGGATCTACAAGGAGGAGCAATGATCTACAAGTTGGAGGCTCTTTTCACCCAATTTAATAATTTTATTAGAAATCTATCTCCCAATAGGTATAATTCAGTTTTCTCTCTCTAATTAGACTCTAAATATGTAATTTAATTATTAGAAACCCTCCCATATACTAAGGCTACCCATAGGATTTGAAATTAGGTTCATATGAGGCCTATAGAGAAAGTTATGTGGTATTTTGTGTCAATTTTGGAGGAATTCCGAGATTGGCACATCTTGTGTTTATGAATGGGTCAATTAGACCAAATTTATATATGTTTGATTGTGTGTGACTAGTGTCGTGTCCATAATTGGATACGTGTAGGCCGTATCCCGACAATTTGGAGATACGGGTTGATTTGGGATTTTTTTCTCCGACACGGAGGTTTGAGCATGTCACATTTTGACACAGACACATAGTTGAGTAGCTAGTTCTTTATATTGTTCATAATTATGATTTTAGATTTGCTCGTGTCCTTCAAAATACGTTTGGTTATGTGGTGGAGCCGTATCGCAAGCGTATCATAGAATAAGTGTGATACGGGTGCGGTGCACTCAACGTGTTTGTTTTCTTGCATTTAATTCAATTTGCCATGGTAATAGCTATTATAATGTTATATTATAATTGTTGTATGATATATATATATATATATATATATATATATATATATATATATATATATATATATATATATATATATATGTCTATGTCTATGTTTCATTTTGAGGTGTTGGTGGTCATGAGAGATAGGGGGTTCATATGCATCACTAGTGTAGTTAGTTATATGTATATACATAGTGATTATATATATATATATATATATATATATATATATATATATATATATATATATATATATATATATATATATATATATATGTGTGTGTGTGTGTGTGTGTGTGTGTGTGTGTGTGTGTGTGTGTGTGATTATATATCTATATAGAGTTACATATATGTATATATGTATGTATAGTGATATATAGTGATATATATTCATATATGAGGGTATATTTATATATGTATGTTGGTAATATATTTATATATGTATAGTTATACATATGTATGTGTGTGTATATGTTGGTTAGTGATATATATTTATATATGTGGGTATGTATAGATATATATTTACTTGTATGTGTGTGTGTATGTGTCTTAGTATGGTGCATTGGTTAAGTGAGTGAGTGTGTGAGTGAGCGAGTGAGTGAGTGAGTGTGAGTGTTGTATGTGTTCAGTGAGAAGGGGGGGGGGGTCGGGACACAGTGGTTTCAGCAGTAATTAAGGCATTCAGCAGCAAGCTACTGCAGTAGCAAGGCCAACAGCAGCTGCAACAATCCATAACAAGGCCAACAGCAACTGCAGCAATCCATAACAAGGGCAGCAGCATTAGCAGCAAGAACAACAATTGCAGCAACAACAACAAATGCAAGAGTAGCAGCTGCAGCCACAACAGCAAGAGGAGCAGCAGCATGTGCAGAACAAGGTCAGCAACTGCAGCAGTTAGGGGATGTGCAGCAGTAGCAAGGGTTAGTTAGTTTGATTGATAGTCTAGTCAGTTAGTTTTATTGATTATCTAGTTAGTTATGTATATACATATTGATAACTAGTAGTTATATATATACATATTGATTACTAGTTAGTTATATATATATATATATATATATATATATATATATATATATATATATATATATATATTGGTGGTTAGTAAGTTATACATATATAGATGAGAGATATATATGTACATGAGCACTAGTTAGCATTAGTTAGTAGAGTATCATATAAATTAAATGCATGTTAGTATGTAGTTAGGTGTATGGGTAGTTAGTTATATATTAGAATCTGGATTACCTTGTGATACCAAGGTAATGTCAAGGTATTGGTTGATACTCAAGATATTGGGTTTGAGTATCAAGATGAATGTGTAGGTGGTGTGATACCGCATTGGTTCAAAGCCAAGGTATCCACTTAGCTTTAGTTTGACTAAGAGTACTATATATATATATATATATATATATATATATATATATATATATATATATATATATATATATATATTGCGTATCTTATGATATGGTACTTGTTGGTATCCTACTATCTTACCATATCTAGTATGGCCTAGTGACATAGTGTATGGACCTAATATCCTAGAGATGGACTCATACAACCTAGAAATAGCTAGTTTGACCAAGTTTGACTAGTTTGACCTAGAGTTGACCTAGTTTGACTATTTTGACTTAGAAATGGCTTTATGACCTAGAATTGTACTAGTTTAACTTATTTTCATTCCAAAATCTTGTATTGATGCAATATACCATATATAGGTCTGTGTGACACCAGCTTGGGCATCGAGAGACACACCTTGCTTAGGACCTCAGGCGAATACATTTATCTGTTAGTTTTTATTTTATAATAGTGTATATATCTCATATTCTAGAACTATGTACTTGATTCTGACACAGTGGTTTCACGGACTGGTACTACATGGATCCTGTCAGGAGATGTTATAACTTACCGTGTTCAGCGGGTACTCCTTCACATATATTTTATCGTGTGTATCGGGTATTGATTTATTGTATTTCGTGTTCACACACTACTCGTGTTTAGTATGCTTATATTCGTGTACACACACTGCTCGTATTCAGTGTGCTTATATTCGTGTAAACACACTGCTCGTGTTTAGTGTGCCCATATTCGTGTTCGTAACGTGTCGTGATTGGATCAATTAGTATTAGTTGGGGATGGGGGAGTAGGAGTTAATTATGTGATCAAGCCCCAGTGTATTCGTGTACATGTCGATTACATTCCCCACTTGTAATCGAGTTACCTTATTGTATTCGTGTTCAACCTAAATCGATCACATAATAAACTTGTATTCCAAGGCACATTGGTTAGATTTCAGTTATTCCTTTATGATGACTTTACTTTTGATGAATTGGGTAATGCTTTTAGTGATCTTCTTAATGACCACAAGACACTTTTAGATAAATATAATGACACTAAGAAGTAACTCAAAGTACACAAGCAGAAGATCAATAGATTGTCTACACTTTTAGATGATATTAGAGAGACACAATCAACAAGTAAACAAATAAATTGCCTGGTATTAATTAAATTTGCATGAAGCTTTGCTTACTATTGAACAAAAAGACAAGGTCTATGCTAAGCTTCTGGAAGAATATGAGATAGAGAAGAAGAAAAACAGTTGTGCTCTTATTAGATTAAATGCCTTGACTGCTACATATACTGAATTATATGGAACATCAAAAAAGTTGGACATTAGATTAGAAAAATAGCCTATACAGACTGCTTCCAAATCCAACACGAGTCACTCAAAACTCAATGACACTCATAAGACACAACACAAGAAGGCCAAACCTTCTAATCATGCATTCTATTACAAGTATCCACACACTTCTCATAAGACGACACAGCTTGCCCATTATACCAACAATAGATCCAATCATTATGTTAATGCTAAATATCATTATTGTGGTACTAATTGACACATCTCTTTATTATGCAAGCTTAGAAAACTGGTTGATATGAATATATATAATTAGGTACCAAAGACTAACACTCTAGGACCCTTCATGAAATGGGTACCAAAGGTTACATCTATAAATTATTTTATAGGTGGACTGCCCTACATATTCTAAAAATAAATGGATCCTCGACAGCGGTTGCTCACGTCACACGACCGGTGACGCATCTCTATTTGTAACATTGTCGATGAAGAAAGAATGATTTGTTTTCTTCGGCAACAACTTGAAAGGGTACATTGTAGGTAACGATGATGTTGGTAGATGCCTATATGATAACAAGGATGAAAGCTAGTTATGGCACATGCGTCTAGGATATTGTAATATGGACACAATTGTAAGACTTTCTACTAAGAAGCTGGTGAGAGGCTTACCAGAAATTATTTCAAGAAGGATATGGTATGTAGTAAATGTGAAAAGAATAAAGCTACAAAATTCTTCTTTAAATCAATTAACTCTGTAAGTACTTCTCGACCTTTGCAGCTTATACAAATGGATTTATTTGGACCTAGTAGAATCGCCAGTCTTAGTGGTAAATTGTATGTCTTTGTAATTGTTGATGATTCTTTAAGATTTACATGGGTTTTTTTCTTAGAAATAAAAATGATACAATTTTTGAATTTGTAAAATTTTGTAAAAATGTACAAAACTAAAAAGTTTCATGATTACTCGAATCCGAAGTGATAATGGTGACAAATTCGAAAATGCAGATTTTTAAAACTTTTGTGATTCAAATATTTTTTGCATGAATTTTTCTGTCCTAGGACTCTGCAACAAAATGGTGTGGTGGAACGTAAGAATAGAACTCTAAGCTAGATGGCTAAAGTAATGCTTAATCAGTTTAACCTTCCTAAATATTTTTGGGTTGAAGCTGTAAATACAATGTGTTATGTGTTGAATATGGTTCTGATTCGACCTAAATGAAAAAGACTCCCTATCAATTGTGGTTTGATAGAACTCCATCTGTTACTTATTTTAAAGTTTTTTGGTTGTAAATGCTTTATCCTTAATGCCAAAGATAACTTAGGTAAGTTTGATGCTAAAGCAAATGAGGGTATCTTTGTAGGATATACTGCTAAAAGTAAAGGATATAGAGTTTTTAATAAATTTTTTGTGGTTATTGAAAAATTAATTAATATTACTTTTGATGAGCTAAATTGTCAAGCAGCACGTGACAGTGATGATAAAGAAATAAGCACTAGCAGAAACTGCACCCAGTACTAGCTACCTGGAAAGTCTTCCAAAGAAGATGAGATTCATGTCTGATCATCCAGAAAATCTAGTAATAGGTGATTTAATGAAATGTGTACTCGATCTTTTACTAGAGATATAGATGCTAGTGTGGCATTTATTTCACAAGTAGAACCTAAAAATGTAGAAGAAGCTTTTAATGATAAATTTTGAATTTCTGTTATGTAAGAGGAATTGAACCAATTTGAACGGAATTAAGTTTGAGAACTTATTCCCAAACCTAATGATCATCCGGTCATTGGCACTAGATGGATATTCTGAAATAAACTTAATGAGAATGGCTTAGTTACTCATAACAAGGCTCGACTCGTAGCTCAAGGTTATAACCAAGAAGGAGGTATTTACTACGACGAGACTTATGCCCCAGTTGTAAGATTAGAATCCATTCGCATGCTATGCGCTTTTTTTTGTTTTCATAATTTTAAAATATTTCAAATGGATGTAAAAAAGTGCATTTTAAAATTATTTTATTAAAGAAGAGATTTTTGTTGCACAACCAAGTAGTTTTAAAGATTTTAAATTTTTTAATCACGTTTTTAAGTTACGAAAAGCTCTCTATGGACTCAAACAAGCACCTCGTGCTTGGTATGAGCGGCTTAGTTTTTTTCTACTCGAAAATAATTTTTCAAAAGAAAAGGTGGACATGACACTGTTTATTAAATCTTAATAATGATCTCTTATTAGGAAAAAGTTATGTTGATGATATTATCTTTGGTTCAACTAATGCGATTCTATGCAAAGAATTTGCTAAGTGTATGTAGAGTGAATTCAAGATGAGTATGATGGGAGAACTGAACTTCTTCCTAGGACTTCAAATCAAACATAATTCACAAGGGACTTTCATCAACCAAGCTAAGTACACCAATGATTTATTCAAGAAGTTTGACTTGGAAAATGCAAAACCAATTGGGACTCCTATGGCGACTTCTACCAAGCTTGACATTGATGAACATGGCAAACTAGTCGACACACGTAAGTATCGAGGTATGATTGATAGTCTACTTTATTTAACTGTTAGTTGTCCTGATATAATGTTTAGTATTTGGTTATGTGCAAGATTCCAAGATAATCCTAAGGAATCACACTTGTGCGCAGTTAAGCGTATCTTTCGATATCTTAAAGGCACTTCGACTGTCGGCTTATGGTATCCCAAAATTTCGTCGTTTAACCTTACTGGTTATTCGGATGCTGATTTTGCCGGATGCAAAGTTGATCAAAAGAGCACCAGCGGCACGTATCATTTACTAGGAAAAGCTTTAGTTTCATGGTTTAGCAAAAAACAAAATTTTGTAGCATTGTCAACTACTAATGCTGAGTATATCATCGCAGGACGTTATTTTGCTCAAATTTTGTGGATGAAGCAAAATCTTGAAGACTATAATCTTCACTACACCAAGGTCCCTATATACTGTGATAACACTAGCACAATCAATCTCACTAAGAACCCTATATGTTGTAACACCCCGTTCCGCTCAAGCGGACTGCCGTCTCAAACGGCAATAGTGCAACTGTCCCGACCGACTTTGCCTCGATCAAGAAGCAAAAGATACCCAGACTTGTCCCTACAGGAATCCCGGCTTAGGCTTTCAGAGGCTCGCTCAGGCGTATCGCTCTACCGAGGCGAATCATCGCTAAGGTGGGTGGCTACGGTGAACTTGTCTTTGCTTAGCCAGCACACATAAAATCTAAAATATTTATGCTAGTCGCTAGGTGATTCACCCCTGCATGCTAATAAATCCAACGCACCTAGCTAAGGGAATAATCCCAACTTGTATTGCTTGCTAGAACATGGAAATGAAATACTGCTTATGTTCAGACCCTCGCATGCTAAGTCCCTTAACGGTTTCAACTCTCGGCTTACCTTCGGGCCCGAGCCAACGTGCCTGCTTATGTTCCTTAGAAAACGCATGCTTGTCTGCTTGAATGTTGCCTTGTTTTCATCCAACTCCGGGAGGCTACTAAGTAGTCGTTCCGTGCAAGTTTGACCCTGCAAGTATTCGGGACCGTTAGGTCACCAGGCAGCCCCGAACCAGGGGAATGCATCAAGCAAGATATTCACTGTACAGAATCATGATTCAAGTATCTCTTGTACTCGTGTTCTTGTGTGCACTCGTGTTCTCTTGTTCTAGTGCACTCTTGTTCTCGTGTACCTCGTGATAATTGATTGACCCAAAAGAAAGTGCATGTCGCGGACAACTCGGAAACGAGATATAGTTCCACGAACGGTCACCGGGACACTAGGACCGATCCGATCCGGATGGAACTCACGTTATAGTACAGTCCATTGTGCTGGACTAGATGGCATGCAGCGCTCCTTGTTCTTTCGTTGCATACTATTCTCTCCAGTGACTGAACCGTATTGTACAGTCCATTGTGCTGGACGAGATGGCATGCAGCGCTCCTTGTTCTTTTGTTGCATACCATTCTCTCCAGTGACTGAACCGTATTGTATAGTCCATTGTGCTGGACGAGATGGCATGTAGCGCCCCCTTGTACTTTTGCTGCATACCATTACCGCCAGTGACTATAGTCCATAATGGCTTTGCCAGCGACCGTGTTCATATAGATAAGTCATCCTCGCTTAGCGGCTATCCGCGTGCGAGTCACTGCATCGCATCAAGAATAAATAAATACCTGAACGATCCTGTTAAACGACCCTCGTGTTTGCATATGCTTGCCTCCTGAATGCTTATACTTGTCGTGCTTGAATTAACATGTTTGCCTCAATGTCTGCCTTGGACAGGGAAGGAGATGGTAAGTTGGTAAGTCTCGCCGTGTTTCCTCTCATGTTGCACGGCGCACTGCCCGACACGATAGGCTATTCAATGTTTGCATGAAACTGATCCTAAGGCAACTAGAAAGACAACTTAATAGTTGTGCACGAAACCTGTATTACGTGTTTGGATTTGTCGAGCGGGCGAGTAGCTTCCCCACCAGTGCATTCAATGTACTGATAATCCACCAGTTTGTATGCAGGGTGCGGGAGAACCTCGTTCAGTGCGGACGCCTCTAACGTACGTGCTAAGGCGTGGACATCACTCCGAAGCAACGGTGCGTCCGGAACTGAAGCACATATACAAGACATAAGTTGTGAACATCGCCTGAACATCGCCTCTACAATCATTCCACAATTGTAGCCACTTGGCACGCTTTTACTGTTTCAGAGAGAGAGGCTTAAGCGACTTGTAATCTCGGCTATACGCCGCCTGTAACACATGTTCATATCAATAAAAGAGCTCGCTTTACTTCAACTTGTGTTTCAAATGCTTCCGCTATATTTGTCAACTCAGAGAACTTGTTACCGAATCGCTATGCGTTCATGACTCCGCTGCACTCGGACAATCTGTGCGACTCTGTGGCTTAGAACTCTTATCGCCAGCCAATGAATCACGGTCTTGCACGGGCGCGGTTCACGCTCGTGCGGCATCACGCCCGGATGGGTTAAGCGATCGTTCCGCGGGAGCGCTGGCGAGGGTGATTCCCGCCTAGCGGGAACGGCCGATTTGCCTGCGGAAGATCGGGGCGTGACATGTCGCCTGCTTATAGTGCATTCTGTCACGCCCCGGTCCCGCCCGGGCCGCCGCTCAGCCCTGCCCCGCCCCGTACGACCGAGAATTAACGAACCGGGCACGAATCACCGTGCCTCGGCGCGCCGGACGCGAATCACCGCGTCCGTCCCGCGGGCGCGAGGGAGGAAGGGGAGCTAATCGAATGGCCCGAGTCGAGCTTTCGGGGGACGTGATGCCGCACGGGCCTGGGGTTGCGCCCGTGCAAGGCCAATCGTTTAAGTTGATAGTTGGCTATCATCGCATCAATCGAGTAAGCAGCGGAAAGGGACTTGTTGCAATGCAATGCATTTAGCCAACTGAGTGTTCGGGACAATCGAGGCAACTTGGGTTTCCTTTAGCAAAGGCACACGTTCGTTCCATACATTATGCCCCCTTATACGATAGCATTCTTGGGGCAACAATCGAAACCAGGATTTCCGGGTCTTGGGGACTGTGGCACGCCTATCGCTCCCTCGGACGATCCAGTACCTGCAAGCAAGTAAACTGTTGGTGGGTCAACACTTTATACAAGTACTGGTGAGATAAAACAACTGAACAAAAATAAGCATTCACTCAAACAGGCACTAAGTAATCATGTTATAAAACATTACATTACTAGTGATCTTTCTAGTTTTACCTAGGTTCGTTTCATGCAATTCTAGCAGAGTCATATTACATTGCTTTGGAAACATGTTTGGAAACAGAGTTTCATATTGAATATGCAAGCAAGCAAGCCGTTCATGTTTCAGGGTGTGCGTAGCGTGTCTCGTGCGACTCAAGGGTCTGATGCAAGGCTAGACACACGATGCACAATCTTAGGGGCAGTCACTATCCAAGCCAACACAATGACTTAGCTATATGCAGGGCGGTCCCCGAGTATCTCAGGATCGGCCGCTGGCTGTACAGCATACCAATGACTCATTCTCTGAAGCTAATGGCAGCTGTGACCCATGGTGGCATGGACGCATGCAGTTCAGCACTCCACCAAAAGCCATTGTCCGACCGCGTGCGAATGCATGGAACACTATCAAATAAACTCTAGTATGCAGACGAGACGAACCATCAGAACAGTTATCGTTGTTGCGGGGCAATCCGACTTATCACTTGAACACGTTCAGGCACAGTATGGTTCTCTCGAAGCATAGACGATAGTGAACATGTTCATGCACTCTAAGCAGGCGATTCAGGATTCTCGTTTAGCAGACATTGATTCAAAGACAAGCTAGGTGAGTTCGTTCATTAACATGCAAGGCAGGTTCTATCATTCTCTTAAGAAAATATTGCAAGCAAAAACTCAGGTTATTATTAAGGCGTGCAAGAATCAGAGAACGAAGTTCTGCCCACTCACCTTGATACATAACGTCGACGCGGAGCGGGGCGTTACATATGTCACTCACGTACTAAATATATTGACATTAGATACCACTTTTTACGAGATTATCAAGCACACGGTGATATATGTATTGAATTTGTTGACACAGAGCATCAATTAGCTGATATATTTACTAAACCCTTAGCAGAAGATCGATTCAACTTTATACGTTGTGAATTAGGAATTTTGGATATCAATGATACATAATTAATATAATTTCTTTTAATCTCGATCCTATATGTCTAAATTATTTTAGAGACAAGTGCCAAGGGTAGAGTATAACCCTCCTTGTATTTGGACAGTTGCATGCCTAGAATCAAGTTGGCTTTACCTAGATCTTTTATATTAAACTAGATGGATAAATAGTCTTTGGTATTAATTATCAATTCCAGTGATGATTCAAGAATAAGGATGTCATCTACATACAAACATAAGATGACATAACTTTCATCTATAATTTTGGAGTATATACATTTGTCATACTCATTTGGCACAAAACCATATTCTGAGATGACTATTTCAAATTTGTTGTGTCATTGCTTGAGAGTTTTCTTTAGGCCATAAAGAGATTTAACTAATCTGCAAACTTTCTTTTCTTGGCCTTCAGCAATGAAACCTTCAGGTTGCTCCATATATATTTCTTTCTCTCGGTCCCCATTTAGAAATGTTGTCTTTACATCCATTTGATGGATTAGCATAATATGAATGGATGCTAAGGCTAAAAGGGTTCTGATAGAGGTGATCCTAGCTACAGGTGAGTAGGTATCAAAATAATCTAATCTTCTTTTTCTGGGTAAAACCTTTGGCTACTAATATAGCCTTGTATTTCTCTATAGTACCATCGGTTCTAAGTTTCTTTTTGAATATCCACTTATAACATATGGGTTTACTACCTAAAGGTAGGTCTGCTAGAAACCAAGTACTGTTCTCCATATAAAGGCACGATAAAAGATGAGAGGAATGACATAGTTAAACACCATATCTCAAACATAAAGATAAATCACAGTCTAGCTGTCCAACATAAAGTCTCCACAAGCCTCAAATTAAAATTTAACATAAGTCTAACATAAACTGAAATGAACCTCAATAAGTCTCAGATGGGTAATGTAAATACTATCTAGATAGCTGCAGGTGATGTCTCATCTAAAGGATTAGTCTCCTCTAAGATCTCTGGTGTGTAGTCTGCATCTATACCTGGTCCATAGTGTGTAGTACAGAACTCCTCACGATTCTCTAGAAAAATATCCAGTCAGGATTGGAACGAAATACACCTCTAACAGCAGTTCCACATATATTGACAAAAACTATAACACAGTGTAAAGAAATACAAGACAGATATGAATAACTGGCAATAAGAATACTTGAATAATGAACTGCTAGAATAAAGAAATACTGGAACACCATCATCAATATACATCTAGCAATAAGTAGAAATACAAGTACACACAAGAACAAAGAACTGGTATGTAAGTGTGTACAAGAACAATAACTAAAATATGTGGAGATGCTAGATAAACATACTAGAGATACATGTCAAAAATTATCTAACTAAGTGTATGAAACATCAGTATATCATGTGATCGGCTTGGGACTAATAAGACTCATTACATTGATTAGCGATCATCCCTGCAAAGTCAGGCTAACCACATGTAACAGCGATGAGGCATGTAAGGGTAAGGCTGCACCGATGTGAGGTATGGGTGAGCTATGATGCATGTAAAGTTTGGGTATGATCACATAAGCTACTAATATTTTCCTATTTTTTCCCAACTAGCACGATGGATTCCAATCACGACTCCTCGTGACAGGTCTCAATGATGCCAACTCGTGTAAACAACAGTGTCAGAGTCATGTACGCTATACAATAGGAGTTATAGAGAAAATCAACATAATAAAAACTGTCAGAGAATGTTCTCGCCTGTGGTCCTTAGCTGGCAATACCAATGTCCGGGTTCCAAGGTGTCGTCTGAATGATCCAACAGTCCTATAGACATATCATGTAACACAATACTGCATCAGACATTACTCTAACACACAATCAACATAATGATCTCAAAGACTACGCTAGGGGTGGTCACGTCCGTCGTTGCTGTGCATAACAGACAGTCAATGGTACGGTCTTGCCAGTACGTCAGTGTACATTTGGCAGTCTGCTATCATACTACACGGTCACAGGTCGATGTAACTACGAGGTATCCATGGTCACATTCAAGATATCTAGTGCATATAATACATAGTACATACTATGACTAACGTATCTCATAATACTAATTAATTACACATATAATAGATATACATATATACATACTAAATTGAAATTATACTATGCGCATTTATACATGTTTTAAACATGTACTAGGGTGCATATACAATACATATATATATTTTTTATACTAATTAAGAATTATACTATTCATATGCATATACAATAATATACATTTAGACATATATTCATACGTATGCCAATACGTATGTACCAACTATATATATATATATATCCATATACCCCCAATATACGAATACTAAACCATGGCTAAATACGTACGCAATACGGTGAAGATCTACGCGTATGCGTGTACGTGTACATGCACGTGAGGGGAAATTGAACCTGGGTACGCGAAAATGAGGGGTTCGATGTCGAGGTGGCTGCTGTCGTGGTGTGGGAGCGCTGACAGGCGGTCGTGGCGAGCTTCCGGCATATTTTTGGCGAATGACAGCGGGGTCGGGATCCGCCTAGGCGAGTACTGGCGGTTGTAGGCGAGTTGTGGCCGGTCGAGTGCAGCGGTCGGGGTCGTCGAACTCCGGGGGCTGAGTCGAGTCGAGGCGAGGCGGGCGACGTGTACAGCGGGGATGGCGAGGTCCGGGCTGTGCAGGCGACTGTGGAGGAAGACGGCGTTCGGGTCTCCGGTCGAGAGTGGCGAGTTCTGATGGGACGACGGGTTCAGGGTGCAGCGGGGTCGACAGGTCGGCGGTTCGTCGAACTCCGGGCGGTCAACGGACGGGAAGGGTGACGACGATGGGAGGTGGTGGTGCTGGTGGTGAGTAGTGGTTCAACGAGGAGGGCTCAGGCCGTCGGGTTGGGTTCCGGCGGTCTGCGAGCAGGGGATGGCCGGACATGGTGACTCAAGGGGGTTGGGATGAAGATGAAAAGGAGAGGGTCGACTAGGTATTAGGTTTAAAGAATATAAAAGAAAAGGAAAAAGTAAGGAAAATGAGTTTATATATGAAGGGGGTTTGGTTTGACCTAAAAGTTGACTTTGGTTAAAGCCCTCTTGGGATTGGGCTTGCCATGGATATTTCAAGGGTTGGGATTTAAATGGAATTAAAATGGAAGTATATGATGCATTGGTTCAAGGTTTTGAGGCCATGGTTTCAATGAGGTTGATGTTGCAATTTCACACTCCCAAAAATTATGAAAAAAATATACATGAAGGAGAATTGGATTTATTTACATGTCGCGTCCAATGGGGTGGATACCTTACTGCATTTGTGCACCAAGGTGCCTAATAATTGGAAAATTACACAAAGTTGGATTTATGGTTTAATTAATTAAAATAAATGCAAGGGGGTGTTCTAAAATCAATTAGAAGTACAAATGACTGAATTTAAGTGGGACACAAGCATCAATTAACCGGTTGGCACGTCTAGGATAAGGGTGTGAATCCGTTAGAAGACAATGGCTAGCGTGGCGCTCTAATTATCGAACAACGGTAAAGTACAACAATCAATTAACAATCATAATTATTTAGACATAATTAATTATCATGCAATCATTTACATATTAATTTTGAAAAGACAAAAATACCCTTAATCTGAAAAGTGGGGTGACAGTTGCCAAAGGATAAGAAAGCTTTGAAGAATCAATGGGTGTTCAGAGTGAAGCAGATATATGATGCTACTCGCCCTCAATACAAAGCGAGGCTGGTAGTTAAAGGCTACGGTCAGCGAAAAGGTATAGATTATGATGAGATCTTTTCGCAAGTCGTCAAGCAGTCGTCTATATGGGTGGTGCTAGCATTGGCAGCCAGTTTTAACTTGGAGGTCGAGCAAATGGACGTGAAGACGATATTCCTCCACGGTGATCTTGAGGAGGAGTTGTACATGGAGAAGCCAGAGGAATTCTGTGAGAAGGGCAAGTCACATTTAGTTTGTCGGTTGAGAAAGATCTTGTATGGTCTGAAATAGGCTCCGAGGCAGTGGTACAGGAAGTTCGAGTCATTTATGGGGGAGCTTGGCTATGCACGGACGACGTCGGATCATTATATTTCTGTGAGGTACTTCGTCGAGGATGATTTAATCATTTTGTTGCTTTATGTTGATGACATACTGTTGGTGGGTCAGAATGCCACCATTATAGCAGAGTTGTAGTGCCAACTGGGCGCAGCCTTCTCTATGAAGGATTTGGGCACAACGAAGACTATTCTTGGGATGTAGATCAGCTGAGAGAGAGTCCAAGATGCTACACTTGTTCCAAAAGAAGTACATTTACCGGGTACTTCAGCGTTTCAGGATGGACGGGTCGAAGAAAGTGAGTAACCCCCTTGCGGCTCACTTTAAGTTCACTGAGGAGCAGTGTCCATCTATCGAGGATGAGAAGAAAGATATAGAGAGAATTCCATATGCCTCATGTAATGCCCTGCTCCGCGCCGGCATTATGTATCAAGGTGAGTGGGTAGAACTTCGTTCTCTGATTCTTGCATGCCTTAATAATAATCTGAGTTTTTGCTTGCAATATTTTCATAAGAGAATGATAGAACCTGCCTTGTATATTAATGAACGAACTCACCTAGCTTGTCTTTGAAACGAACATGTCTGCTTAACTAAGAGACCCTAAATTGCTTATCTAAGAGTATATATTTGCATGAACATGTTCACTATCGTCTATGCTCCAAGAGAACCATATCGTGTGCCTGAATGTGTTCAAATGATAAGGCGGCTTACCCCGCAACAAGAATATAGTCTGATGGTTCATCTCGTCTGCATCCTAAAGTTTATTTGATAGTGTTTCCATGCATTCGCATCGGTCGGACAATGACTATTGGTGGAGAGCTGAACTGCATGTGTCATGGCTGCTACAGAGATAGTGGAAAGCAACCATGAGTCACAACTGCCATTAGCATCAGATAAAGAGTCATTGGTATGATGGACCAACAGCTGCCGATACTGAGATACTCAGGGACCGCCCTGCATATAGCTAGTTCATTGTGTTGGCTTGGATAGATGGACCGCCCCTAAAATATGCATTTGTGTGTCTAGCTGTGCATTTGTCCCTAGAGTCTCATGAGACACGCTGCGCACACCCTGAAATAGAACGAACGACTTGTCTTGCTTGCTTATTCAAAATAAAACTCTATTTTCTAAAGATGTTTCCAAAACAATGTAATATGACTCCGTTCTTCTGCTGCATGAAACGAACATAGGTAAAACTAGAAAGATCACTAGTAATGTAATATTTTATAACATGATTACTTATTGTTGGTTTTAGTGAATGCTTGCTTCTGTTCAGTTATTTTATCTCACCAGTACTTATAAAAGTGCTGACCCACCAATAGTTTACTTGCTTACAAGTACTGGATCATTCGAGAGAGCGATAGGTGTGCCTCAGTCCCCAAGACCCGGAATCCTGGTTTCGATTGCCTCGAGTTGCTATCGTATAAAGAGGCATAATATATAGAACGATGCCTTTGTATAAGAGAAACCCAGTCTCTTGATTTGTCCCGAATACTCAGTTGGCTAAATGCATTGCATTGCAACAATGTCCCTCCGCTGCTAATTACTCGATTGATGCGATGATAGCTAAAAAACTTAAACGATATGGCCTTGTGCGGGCGCAACCCCAGGCTCGCACGACATCACGTCCCGGTATCAAAAGGGCCACATTCCCTGCCCCGTCAGGGAGGCGCCGAGGCGCGGTGGTTCGCGTCCGGTCCTGGCGGGGGAGAAGCGGTGGTCCGGGCAGCCCTCGGGGCCGGGGCGTGATACCTCAGCCGTGGGGAGTCTTATGTATGCTATGGTATGTACGAGGTCAGACATTGCTCACGCAGTTGGCACAGTTAGCAGGTACACTTCTAATTCTGGAAGGGTACATTGGAGTGGGGTCAAGTGGGTTCTACGATATCTTCAGGGTACTGCCGATTGGACTTTCATTTGGTGGTGACGATCCAAAGCTGGTTGGATATACCGACGCTGATATGGCTGAAGATGTAGAGACGAGGCGATCGACTTCGGGCTATGTGATGATGTTTGAAGGTGGAGCAGTATCGTGGCAGTCGCATTTACAGAAGTGTGTTGCCTTGTCGACGATAGAGGCAGAATATATTGCGGTGACGGAGGCTTGCAAGGGGTTGATGTGGATGAAGAGGCTGCTGCAGAAAATTGGGCTAAAGTAGGAGCAGTATCCTTTGCTTTGCGATAGTCAGAGTGCTATTTATCTTGTGAAGAATCAGACATTTTATAATCGGTCCAAGCACATTGATACTCGTTATCATTGGATACGGGATATGGTTGACAAGAAGGAAGCGACGCTTGAGAATGTTCATACAGATAACAATGGAGCAGATATATTCACAAAGGTTCTACCAAGAAAAAAGTTTGATTATTGCAGGCGGATCGTCGGGATGACGACCCCCTCCACATAGTTGTGAAGGGAGAGATTTGTTGGAGTAGGTGGGATTCCCAACCTATGTAAAAAATACCCCAGAGTAGGATTGAGTATTTCTACATATAATAGGAATAGCTCAATTTATTTGGATTGAATATTCCTAAATATAATAGGAATATCTCAATGAATTTGGATTAGAAATTCCTACATATAATAGGAATATGTCAATGGATTTGGATTTGGATTTGGATTTGGATTGGATATTCTTATCTATAATAGGAATACTAGTTGTGGATTTGAGGCTATATATAGGTGTCTCCTGACCGTAAAATAAATCTCCCTCTCTAAAAAAAATAGCAAGAGAAAATGAGGCAAGAGTGTCATTGCAACATTGGAGAGGAGAAAGAAGGATTTGAGAATGTTTCGAAGAAGGTCTGTTTCGAGTATTTCTCGTTGTCTTTCTTCTTCGTGGTTATAATCTATTTTCTGTTCCAAAAGAGTTGTGGTGATCCGTTTGGATCGGTGAGAAGTTTGTAAGGAGTCGGTGTATTTTTTATTTCATTAGTGGAGGCTTTTAATGCTTGGACTCCGATCGTTCCGTGGTTTTTCCCGCAAGAATTTTTCACGTCAAAAATCTCTGTGTCTGCGATTTGTATTTGGTGTTTTTGGTTTGTACGTTTTGCACGGTTCTCTCGCAGGTACTCTCTGATTTGGGAAACCGTTTTCGCACTTTTGTTCCCAACATGATGCTCCTTATTCCTTCCTACTAAACCTAATCTCCTCCCTGCTTGATTCGTGATTACTACAAGTCATCCTGAAATTAAGGAGGAAGAAGAAGAAGCCCAACCAAAATTTGGCAATTTCCCAACTACCATCCAAATAAGAAAAAAAAAGAGAGCTACAAGTCTCTCTTTCCCTGGTACGCATGCAATGCAACCGCCCACCATCTATATATTGCAGAGCTTGGACAAGCTCTCCTCAAAGTACGCTATAATCTCAGCCACAATGAAGCAATATATCTCCTTCGCGGCCCTGCTCCTCCTCTCCCTCCACCACTTGCAGGACTCCGAGGCCGCAATCCAGTGCAGCGATGTTCTCAAGGGCCTGACCCCCTGCGTCAGCTACCTAAGCAGCACCGGCAGCGGAAGCCCGTCGGCCACATGCTGCAGCGGGGTCTCCGCCGTGGCGGCGTCCGCCTCGACAACCGCCGACAGGAGGGCTGCTTGCAGCTGCATCATGTCGGCGGTGTCGCAGATCAACAACCCGAACCTCACCGCTGCCGCCGCGCTCCCGGGAAAATGCGGGGTCACCCTGCCTTTCGCCATCTCTGCCAACATTGATTGCTCCAAGTATATATATATATATATATATCTGTGATAATTAAGAATAGCTAGCAAAAGTTCTCTATAAATTTTTTGATTAATTTCTACGACTTATGCATCAACTCATACTTTAAATCTTCGTCTCCTACTGCAGGATCAGTTAAACGTACGTACCGGAGCTTTGTGGAATAAGGAGGGGATCGATACTCTCAGCTCTTCTATAACAAAATATGTGTTGTGTGCTATTTGCTTTAAGATCGATCGATCGATCGATCGTTGTATTTGAACACTTTGTGCGCTATATGTGTATGAATATGTATGTCTTTCTTTGTGTTACTTCATCGAGAGTGGAAATGCCTCCATCGGAATCCATAACTCTATGAAAGTGGCAATGTATTTATCATTTCATTACTTTGTTCACAATAAGGATAAACAAAGACAAGATAATTATATTAAACACAAAAAAGATTAAACACACAATTAAAGCATGAATATTAACATTATACACAATACTTTCTGGAGTTCTTGCTCTTCAGCACTAAACCCATGATCAAGTAAATATGTATTGCATTAACCATTAGGTTCCTAGCTAGCAAACGTTTTATCAATTTCTGGATGAAAACAATATCCAGAAACTAGGAATTTGGGGACAAGCAGTACAATTTTGTCACATCTAAATCGTATAATACAACTCTTATTTGAAACTATTCCTCAGGTTGTCTCAAGAAAATGTGGTAAATCCACCAATTTCGGATATACACAACTTCAGGTTGGCTCGCGCTAAAAAACGAACGCACGAGTGCAACAATGTGCACAAGCGCCATCTGCGTCGTTCGTACGAAGTGCAAAGTGCACCATCAAAACGTCACTTTGCGTCCTTTGTCCGAGTTCGAGTCCTAGTCCGAGTCGCATGAAGATGAAACCATCCAGAAACTAGGAATTTGGGGACAAGCAGTACAATTTTGTCACATCTAAATAATATAATACAACTCTTATTTGAAAGTATTTCTCATGTTGCTCTTCTAGAATTGGTGTACTCAGATATCTGTGACTTCGAGCAATTCTTCACAAAGACCGAAATAAAAATTTTATTACTTTCATCGATGACTTCTCGAAGTACATATTCGTGTATCTTCTCAAATCGAAAGATGAAGAGTTAAAGAAATTCAAGGACTTCAAGGTTGAAACTTAGCGTCAAACCGGACAATAGTTCAAAAGACTCAGAAGTGATCGAGGCAGAGAGTATCGTTTCTTGGAATTCACATTGTTCTGCAAAGAGCATAAAATTGTCAATGAAATGACTATTTCGCATTCTCCCTAATCTAATGGAGTTACAAAAATTAATTAAGAACAGGACGTTGACAGAGATGATGAACTCTATGTTGTTGACAGCGGGTCTTCCAAAATATTTTTGGGGAGAAGTTGTGCTTACGACTTCGTTTATTCTCGAGAGAGTGTCGTTCGTGACATCTGATATTACTCCTCATGAACTCTAATTCAACATCAAATCAAACTTGAATGACATTCAAGTGTAGAGGTGTTTGACGTATGTTAAGCTTCTGGATATCAAGATCCGGAAGCGGAGAACAACGACTACGAAGACCATATTTCTTGGCTATCATGATAAGAGTGATGCCCGGAGGTTCCTTGATATTGAATCCAATAATATCATTGAATCTCATGATGCAAAATTCTTTGAATACAAATTTACTATGCACAAGCACATTGTTCTTGTAAAACCCCTAAAATTTTTTTATATATATATATATATAGTAAATCAGAATTTTTTTGTACAGAGAATATAAATATTAAAAAATTAGGTGTAGAGAACAAAAACGCACATAGTAAGTGTGTTTTCATTTTTCCCGAATTTTTAATTTATATTTTTTTTGAAAACACACAGAGTAAGTGCGTTTTTAACTTTTTTTTAATTAATTTTTTTTAAACCCACTTACTAAGTGCGTTTTCAATTTAAAAAAAAAAATTAATTTTCAATTTTTTTACAAAAAAGAGAAAAGTATTTTTTTCCCAAAAAAAAGAGAGGAAAAAAAATAAAGTAAAAAAATTTAAAAAAATTCGTCCGTGCCACCTGACTGGAGTGCTTTTGTATCATTTGAATTATTTTTTCTTTAAAACTTTTAAGGACGTTCTCATTATAAAGTAAAAAAACTAATATAAAAAAAATAACAAAAGTAATATATATATATATATATATATATATATATATATATATATATATATATATATATATATATATATATATATATATATATATATATATATATATATACACATGAAGCCGCACTTAGTAAGTGCGTATTCACTTATTTTTTCATTAAATTTTGCCTATAAGTCCCTCCAAATGTGTATTTTTTATTTTTTTTAAATTTACAAAAACAAAAATAAAATAAATTTGAAACACACTTACTTAGTGCAACACAAATTTGAAATCAAAATTTTAAAAATATTCAAAATGTAATTTTTTTCATTGATATTTTAATTTTTTTTCATTGATTTTTTCGTAATTTTTTTTAGCGTAGAAATAAAATTTTAAAATATTCAAAACTTACGTACTAAGTAAGTTTTGGTAAAAATGTACTTTGTATGTATGTAGGTATTTGTTTTAATTTTCCAAAAAAAAAAATTTCTACATATAATTTACTAAAAAAATTTATTCTCTGTACAAATTTTTTAGAATTTTTTTTAAAATTTAAAGAAAAAAATAAACAGAGGAAACGCACTTTACGTTTTCAAAAAAAAGTATTAAAATTTTTAACAAAACAAAATTAATAATGATAAATATTTCAAAAATAAATATTTTTTTATTTATAAAATTGCAAAAGATATATATTAAAAATTTGAAAACGCACTTACTATGTGCGTTTTCAAAAAAATAAAAAATAGAAAAATAGAAAAAAATGAAAATGCACATAGTACGTGCGTTTTCAATTTTTATTTTTTTAGAACTATTTCTTAACGTAAACAAAAAAAATAAAATAAAATATTGAAAACGCACTTACTAAGTGTGTATTCCTCAAAACGTACTTACTATGTGCGTTTTTATTCTCTACAGCTAATTTTGCTAAACATTTTTCTCTACACCTATTTTTTAAATATTTCTATTCTCTGTACAAAAATTTATGTTAGTAAATATCAATAAAAAAAATAGTAATTAAATAGTATAGAGTAAAGGAAACCCAAAAATAAAATTTTTAAAACTTTTCAAAAATTTCTACGATTTTCTATGAATTTCTAGATAACATTAGTTAATAATATATATACTAATAATACTAATCCTAATTAAAACCTTAAACCAAAACCCTTAACCTACCCTCCCCCTTCACTCATGCGACCCAGGACCCGACTGATCCCCCTCCTTCCTATATATATATTGCATGAAACTTTAACCTAACCCTAACCAAATTCCTCCAGACTCTAACCCTAACCCTAGCCCTAGCCCTAGCCCTGCTCCTGCGCTGCCTTCTCGACCGCATGTACGCCGCCGCACCTTCGAAAATCGTCGCCGAACCCTGACCCGCACAGGCCTGCGACAGCAGCCAACCCCAGGTACCCCCTTCACTCCCTCGTAACTTCGCACACACACAACCAAAACTCGATTTTTTGATCCTATGTAAAGCCTACTTAACCTAGTTTATGATTACATAATTTTCAACGTTAAAATTAGGTAGAAAAATCGAGTCCAAAATTTGAAAATTTATTTTTTCTGACACGACATAAACTGTCCAACTACCCTACTTTGCACTAAGTTTTCTTCCAAATCACGTGCAGTTTTCAAAATCTCTTTGAAGATAATTTTAGACAACATATATATATAGGGCAATAAAATCTTTCTTTTAGTTTTAATTAACTTGTTGTAATTATGGAGTTATTTTTGTTCAAACTCGACCAAAAACCATATTTTCCAACCCCAAAATATTGTGATACGGGGTGCGTCACGTCCAACCAGGCCACCTTGTCGAGTACCAATTGCACCAAAAGGCCTGTATGGTATATCTCAATGTATGGACTTTCGCGAAAGTTGATTTGGACATGCGTGCACGCCGAAATCAACCCATATTAGTCGAAAGTCCCATGTATCAATGTTTTGTAAATTATCCTACTAGTTTTTGTACGCTCGTCGGATCGCAACGAAACTTATTCCATTGAACTCGCAGCGTTTGACTTATCCTATGACCCGAGTTTCGTCCAATTCTGAGTCAGTCGATAAATCACCTTTTTGCGCGCCCCACGATTCGATTTGACGAGCAATTTGGTAATCGGCTCATCAAAATCCAAAATTGGACATACTATTGAGTTTCTATCATCATTAGAAATTCGTTTGACCTATAATTTGACCTATTTAGAGACTTTAGCTTTGGCACGTTTATCGATAAAAAATGGACCACAAGTGGACACCTAATTGACTCGAAATAATTATTTTAGTCCTTGTGTCCAAATTGGACAAAAGGGTAGTATTTTCTAACTATCTCTTTGATTCTGGAAATGTTGGTGGTGTTTATTTCAGCATCCGGAGACGTTCATTCAGAGTCTACACTTTTCAGTTCTTTTTGTTTGTCGTTTGGACGTCTATAACCTTACTACTTGCCAGACAAGTATACATTGCAAAAATACAGTTTATTTATATTTATTTACTGCATATTTATATTATGCTATTTATTTCTTATTTTATTACTATATAAAATTATGCGTCCAAGAATGACTTGGGTGCAACAACGGTTGCGTTGTCTCCGTTGTCTTTTATTATTTTATCATGTTTGACCTACATTTATGAGACCACCCTATGATTGTGAGATATTTTTTAACCTCTTTGGCCATGACACATCTGTTACACGAGTTATGAGTCTCATGTAGGACACAGACTTGCGTAATAAACTGGCCACCTTTACGTATAGGTCTTGCGACGGATAATGAATAACTGCTAATAGAAATATATTATTTTAGCAGACTTAGCAGTTACTAGAGGTGTCTGCGTGTTATGAATGTGACACGTTAATAGCATTAGGAGGAGAGAATAATGAGTAAGCATATGTGACCTCTTTATACTTTCCTAATTTACCCGTGAGCTCCGTTGGAGACGCGAGGTGTTATGACCCTATATATTTTCTGCGGGCCTATGATGATCGAAAGACATTATGTCCGTGGCCCCTGGATCTCTGAGAGAACTATGTTCATCCCATATTTTAGCAAGATAGTCCATATATAGGAAAGTTGTCCTTAAAATTGCATATCACATAGACTGGTTAGGTGACCTTGTTGGATATTTTATTTTCAGTACATTATTGGCATACTTTTATTGTATCTTGTTGCGTCCCTCTAAGGACTTAGATCTGGATTTGTCTCCAGGAGTAGACGATCAGGATTATCTGCGGGAGTAAGGACTGGGACCTAATTCTTCATTCTCTGTCGATGAGGTCTTACCTTTCAAGCATCAATGATTATCTTGTAGTTGATGGATCTTAGCTGATACTCCATTTATTTAGCACATTATTTTTATATTGGAGTTCCATCCTTCTCTCTCATTTTAGTTTGTTATAGTCATTGGTAGTGGATTTGTCTCCACCTAAATATTATTATTTTGACTACTTCATGTCACTCCCCGATCTCCCGCGGGATCGACCATCCCCACTGAACGCGAATTACCGTGCCAACACTCCCGCAGGACGATCGTTCCCATCAGGACGTGATGCCTTGCGAGCATAAGCTGCGCCCATGCAAGGCCAGTATTCAAACTAGCATTGAAATAACTAAACCACAGAGTCGCACAGATAGTCTCAAATACAGCAAAAATTTGGACGACACAAGTAAACGGTCGTTCGATAACTAATTCACAGAATCGACAATGCGAAAACATTGAATAAACATAAGTATGGTACCATAACAAGCTCTTTATTAATAATAAATAAGGTTACAAGCAGCGCTAGGTCGAGATCACAAGTCGCTCAAGCTCTCTCTCTCTCTCTGGAAACAAATAAAGGTGTGCCAAGCGGCTTAAAATATGGTATGATACATAGGCGATGTTCCAACATTATGTCTTGTATATGTGTTTCAGTTTCGGATGCAACACTCCAAGGCTCCAGAATGAACTCCTTTCCTTAGCGCGCACGAGGGGATACTCCGTACCGAACGAGATTCTTTTGCACCCTGCAAGAAATCTGGTAGATTATTAGTCCATGAATGCACTGGTGGGAAGGCTTCTCACCCGCTCAATAAATCCAAACATGTTACATTAGTTCTGTGCACCATCTACTAAGTTATCTTTCTAGTCTCGCCTTAGGATCAATTTTATGGCAATGATATAAAGCCTAACTCGTATAGACCATCTATCTTTCTACCGAGTAAAATTTTAAGTGAAAAATTTAGAAAAAGAAAATTTAGGACAGCCCGAGTCATCTTTGCAGTACCTTTATCAAGAACCATAAAAAATCGTGGGTGCTGTCAATTTGTAGCCCATCTAACTCCATAGATGGAGACCACCGCACAAAAGTCGGTGGATGCAAGTAGAGGGGACAACGTATGCTGGATTCGAGCTGCTCCAATGATTCAGCAACCAAGATGGCTGAGGAAGGAAAACTTCGGCACGGATTGCTCGCACGCACTGAGAAAGGAATTACGATCCTAAAAATTTAGGCTCTTATACCAAAAAAAAAATCTATAATATTACTTTTATTAATGGATAATATAAAAATTTTTTACATCTATGAATATATATAGCAGGAGAACGAATTCATATCCATACAGAAGAAGAAGAAAAAATATATATCCATAGAGGAGAAAAATATAATCATAAATCTAATTAATATATAATCCTAACTATAATTAATCTTAACGGTCAATGAAGATGACCGAGGAGAAGAGGTTCGATAGCACCGAAGACGGACGTCGGTGGCAGCGCCGGTGGCATAGGCATTGCGATCGTACGTCTGAGAAGGTGCTGGACTGGCCAAAGCCGATCGAAGAGGTAACGTACATAGCAATGGTCTGAGATGACGTATGGTGATGTTGTCGAGAAGACAAAAGGGAATGATTGTCACGCCCCAATCACGAAGGTCCCGACGAATCCCCCGCCGGACGCGAATCACCACGCCTCGGCACTCCCGCGGGGCGTATGTGTCATTTTCCATCGAGTTGTGATGTCGTACGAGCTTGGGGTTGCGTCCGCACAAGGCAACATCGTTAAAGTTGTGGCTATCATCGAACCGATAGAGTACGCAGCAGAGGGACAATGTTGTAAACAATAATCCATCTAAGTATACGGGGCAAAGATCAAGGCACGAGGTTCTCTGAATACAATGGCATCGTTCCAAACATTATGTCCCTCTATACAAAAGCAGCTCAAACATCGATATGGCTCAAGGCATCGACACCAGATTTCTAGGTTCTGGGGATGAGGCACGGCTATTGCTTCCTCGGACGATCCAGCACCTACGAACAAGCAAACTGTTGGTGTGTCAGCACTTTGGAGAAAATACTGGTGAGTATAAAATCAACAAACAGAATCAACATTCACTAAAACCAACACTAAGTAATTATGTTATAAAATATACATTACTAGTGATTTTTTTAGTTTTACTTAGGTTCATTACATGCAGTACAGGAGCGGAGTCATATTACTTCTTTTGGAAACATCTTTGAAATCAGAGTTTGTGTTCGATAGCAAGCAAGCAGGCAAGCAGTTCATGTACGATAAACAAGTTCAATTAATAACTCTGGTGCGCAACGTGTCTCGTGAGCCATATACATATCTTTAAAGGCTCTAGCATGCATCTATTGGATTATCTTCTTATACTATTCAAGGCGATCATCATATTCAAGCAAGCATGCAAGTCTAGGTGCGATGCAAGACAATATACAAAATAATATATCACTTATATAGTTATTCTTACCCCCTTTTTGTCGAACGGTTATCCCTGCAGCAGACATACAAGTTAGCAACATGTGCATATATATACAAGGTTCTCCTTCCATGTCCGTCTCTGCATCAAACAGTTAGGTATGCAAGAAGGCTAGCCTAGCATGCGCTCTAACTATATGATGGCCCCCGAGTGTTGATCCTTGGGATTAGCAATTGGGACGTGCAAGCCCTTCTCACTAATGACAAATCGGCTAATATCTGTTGCGATACATGGTTGCTATCCACTAAAATATACTCAAAATAGCAGCCGAGACTCATGGTTCAGCACTATACTAAAAGCCACACCCCCATAATCGCGAGGATTTCAAGCCTCAGGTTGTTCGATTAGTCTCTTCCAGGACGAACGGTTTTCAGTGCCCCAGGAACCATTCGAGAGACCCGATACCTTGTGCACAAGTTGTCAGACAGATGCATGAATACAATTCTATCAGATAAAGACTATATGATGCACATGTCCGTGACGAGCAAACATGATATCAAGTGATAGAGCCAGAGCCCTCAATTCTCTTCTTTCAATCAAGTCGATAGGTTCGATACGTTCAATCAATTCGATAGGTTCAATCATTTCGATAGGTTCAATCTTCTTTCTTTCATTCAATCGATATGTTCAATAGCATACTATACAAGTTATTCAAACAGTTTTATCTTTCAAGCATCAATGACAAGCAAAACGTGCACGATTCTTCTCTCTCTTTTAGCTAAGCATATAGTTCTACTCTTGTTTAGCATACGATGAAAATATATGAACATTTTTTTACTCTTGTTTATTAGCATGACAGTGGTTCGTTCGATAGCGGTGTCCGTGTAACTAAGCATGCAATATTCAATTCTTTAACATAGCATAGCAATGGTTCTATCTCTTTAGACAAGCATACAAGTTCTCTAGTTAAGCAAGCAGGTTCTCGTTCTATCATTCTCAATGCAAACATTATCTTATTAAGGAAAAAAGTATTTCAAAAACTCAGATTCATTATTAAGGCGTGCAAGAATCAGAGAACGAAGTTCTGCCCACTCACCTAGGTCAGTCATCTCCTAGTTCAATAAGGAGCTCTTCAAGAATGTTTCCGTTTTTAGTCAGCAAACCGATATCTCTTGTACATAGTGCCAACGCGGAGCTGGGCACTACAATGATGATCGGTGTGAGGGGAGTGCGGCTAGCTACTGCTTCTCCTTGTAGATGAATCAAACACTAACCCTAAAGTTAAATAATCATAACCTAAACTGAAATGGTAATCTTATTAACAAACTAGATTTTTTTTTTAAAATTTAATACTCCTAACTCAATTTGTTGTCTGGCTGCTACTTGGTGGGTTCTGTCCCAACATCATTAAAGCTGATAGAACAAGGTCAATTGCAGAAGAAAACTTTTAATGGAAACAACCACATATTACACGATGCAGCAGAGGAATGACACATTAAACACGTAATCGAAACAACACTATCAGAAAGAACTGAGAACCCCTACAAATACGAAGTAACACACACCAAACCCAGAAAAAAAAAAATATGAATAGGAAAGTTACATAAGAATAGAAGTAAAAAAATACAATTCGACTAGCCAAAAAGGAAGCCGAAAGCGAGGGCGGACAGGGAGGCCAAGGCCGCAGCCGGTGTGGAGACGGAATTAGCACCGGATGTCGGGCTGGGTGCGGGCGCGTCGGCTGCAGCCGCCCTCTCGACCAACGACGACGCCATCACGACGGCCATCACGACAACGGCGAAGAACATCATCTTCTGTGATGCCTCCATTTTTTTTTTCTTTGTAAATGTTTCAAGAAACAGAAACGTTGGTGTTGTACAAGGTTGGCAAGGAGGGAATTTATAGTTTGGAGGGAAATGGGAACGGGCAGGCTGACCGGGGAGAAACGTACTGCTGGCCAGAGGTTCTATTATTAGTTGTTGAGTTTGGGTTGGGGTCATGGCACCATGATGATTGGGTGGCACATGTTTGTTGACAGGGTGCCTCCGGTCGGTGCAGAACAGCTGGCGGGACTGGTGTGGGTGGGCCTCCCAAACTTGGATATCAATCCATAATTTTTTCTTAGCCTTCTTTTCTTCTTTTCCGTAACTTGATATCCTCAACTATTGACAATGTTCAACTTTATATCTTCAACATTAATAGGTATTAACTTAATATCATATCTCAACTAATATTTTCAATTTGATATCCAAAACTTATTTTATTCCTAAACTACCCTTCCCCCAACTCCCATGCTTCTCCGTCGGTGCCCCCCACCCCCAGCGGGCCCGAGCTGCCTCGCGCGTCCCCGTGCCCGCACCCGCAGCACACCTACTCGCCCGCCCTACCCGCATCCGGAGAGAGATGGGGGGAGAAGAGAAGGGGTATTTTGGTCCAAATTATTTTCAGGATATCAAGTTGGTACCTATAAAAGTTGAGGGTATCAAGTTTAACATTGTCAATAGTTGAGGGCATCAAGTTACAATTTAGCCTCTCTTTTTTTTTAAATTGCATTAACAAAGTTCTTATAATGTCAAGAAAAAAAAGTCCTGCTTTATGGCCCCTGGGCATGGCCCCCGCAACGTGTCGTCTCTTGATTGACGGAGGGGTCCAGATTTTTAGACTTGTGGAGCCCACATTAGCAGGGGATCTGGAATCGTTACACGTCAGCGGGGACTTGACCCCCCGGGGGTGTCATCCCCCTTTCCTGGCGCACTTTGGTGCATATTGTCCTTGGCGTACTTTGGCGCATATTGTTTGTTAGTCCGGCCATTGTTTAGACCGGACCCGAGAGTTGTGGAGAGAGTGGGTTTAGTTGGATTGGTGGCATGTGTGGCTTAGAAGGGTTTGAGTGATCCAACGGTCCACATCTCAAACCTAAGCCTATATATTCTCATCTCTCTCTCTCTCTCTCTCTCTCTCTCTCTACTCATTATTTTCTTTCCATTCTCTCTCTTAGGTTTTCTCTCTCCCTCCGTAGGCAAGTACATCTTGCACCAGAGAAGAACCATGGATTTATGCATTCTTTTAGTTCATGTTTATTTCTAGTTCATATTGTTGGGACCGAGCACCCCTTCATCTTTTATACTTGTTGTTCTTAATTTTTCTTGGTTGAAATTGCATGGACCTGAGTTTGGGTCTATGGATTCACTTTTGTTTTCCTGTGGATTGATCTCCCAAAACTTTGTGTTTTATAAAACTAATTAGCTCATAGAATATAGCACCATATTTTATGTAACTTTGCTTTTGGCCCAATCCTAGATTCTTATATCAAATTGCATGAGACTTTCTTACTTGATCATTTCTTGAACTTTTTTTCGGGCACAAAACCTAGGATTGGGCCAACTCCCTTAAGAGATAGTTCTTAGAAGGTCAACCAAAGCGGGAGGAATCCCAGTCAGTTGCTATCTTATAGAAGGGTCTCTAGCATTGGCACTATGAATCGCTATGATGGCTCCAACAAGGAATTTAAGAGTTTCTTGGATCCTCATCTTTTCTTCTTTCACTCACTGGCGAGCGTAGTGAGTTGAACTTCGCTCGCCTTCATTACCTTAGCCATGCTTCTTGTCCTCTTTCTTTTCCTTGAATGACTATTCATGTTAGGAACGAAGACTTCAGTAGGTCCCTTCTTCCTTGCATGTAATCGAACTAGAACTATAAATAGTTTTATGAAGATTAAAGTCGTAGCCAACCTATGGGCCTTTGATCTTCTTACCTCTCTTATAGCCTGCTTGACTCATGATGGGATCCTTTTCTATTTAAGAAGTAGTAAAGGCTCTAGGTGTAAAGGATCATGAGAGTTCACTCGATCTGGCTCCCTTCTTCCCTTTGCTCGCTCTTCTTAAGTCATTCCTTGAATAAGCTGCTTAAAAGATGGGGAGGATTCCCCCCTTTTGTCTATGTCAGTAGAGCGAGGCCCTATGATGCATGTCCCTTATCCTTATCTCTTTGTTATTCTCAACCTTATACCCTTTCCTAACTATATGTATTTCCTTGTACTTTCTATTCATAGTATACATAGAAAGCATGATGTTCCCTCATGACTACTAAGTCTCATTCATGGGTGGCCAAAAAAAATGCAAAGGCGAGCGGAGTGAGCTGCGAAGTGAGGCGAGCGCAGTGAGACTATCCTTCTGTCCTACTGACCGAGATCGTGAGATAGGAGTTCTCATAAATAGGTATCACCGGTTGAGTCAATTAGCCAATCTCGATCTAAAATTTCAGGTTTCATGCTTTTGAAGATTGAGTGGATGAAGCCCAGAGAAAGCGGGAGATCTCTTACATTGAAGTCCTCAGAGCCCCCTGGGTCGTGATTGAAAGATTTTGGGACTGCATAGCCATTCTTTATTTGCATCTTCGACATACTTATTATGAGAAGTCAAAAGAACGACTTTCTGAGTCAACATAGCCAATGATCTAACTGACATGCCATCTCTTAAGCCTCTTGGTCGTTCTCTTAACCACCTAAATTGGCTCTACATCTGCTATGGGAATATGATCAACCCAGTCTCGCCCATGAAGCTAACTAGACCGCTATTCTAATAGCAGTTTTCTAATAACCTCGTCCCAAGCGGATGGTTCTATCTGAACGAGCCTTATTCAATCCTCTGTCGACTCTTAAGGAGATTCATTGTTTGGCAGAAACTCACTTCGCTCGCCTCACTTAAAGAAAGGTATTACTTTTTTTCTTTGTCTTACTAAGCTTTTATTAAAGTGACGGACTATTCTAAATGGAAATCAGAAATAATTTATTAAATGAGCACCTTACCCTCGAAACGAAAGACTTATTCACAGAAAGAGAGAGAGATTCAATTATCGAAAATGTCCTCATTGAGGGAGTAAGTTGTGACAATAAGGTCTCAGTTAATCAATTCAAACTTCAGTGAACATAGAAACAAATAGCCTGGGTTTCAGATAATACATGAGGTGCTAATCTCCATTCTTTCTTCATTATATGAAATTTTGTGCAATGTCTTACCTATAACAGACCGAACACTGCCTTTCACCTCTTGCTTGGGCACCCCTCTTTCTTTTCCTTCCTGACCTGTGAACGGCCTTCGAAAAAAGGAAATTTGCACTTGGGTGCCAATATAAGGACGAGCATTCTTGTGATAAATGGGCCTATGACCTTCTTATATGAGACCAAAGCGAACCTACTTTCAGATCGAAAGAAAGGCTATGAAAGAGTTTTGGCCAGAATAAGGCATATGTAAGACTTTATAAGCCGCGAGTGTTTGGGGTGTTTTTATCTTGGCTGCCCTCACGACGCCCGCCACCGCCACAACTTGGTTCCACGCCAGAATAGGAAGATTTTACCCGAAGCCTGGGAATGGAGTAGAAGCGAGACTCTGGCTTGGAAAAAACTACCCACGGCCTGATCCGCCCAAACACTTCTATTTAAGAAGAAGATATGGAAAAGGCTGACGAGCTCCTATTCTTAGTCCTGAGTGAGATCTTTACTATTCGATTATGCCTTCAATGGCTTATTCCTAATATTCCTGGGCACTTGACTATTCATGGTTCGACGGTTCATGTTCTTTGAAGAAATAGCTTTCTGACTCGGTGGACACCATTATAGGCTCTTATTAAAGAGTTATTGCTCGTCTTGTATAGCGGCAAAGTAATTCAAATGCTTTTTGACGGTTGCATGATGAATGTGCTATTCCTTAGTGGCTATTTCCTTTTCAGCTCCAGCGCCTACGATAGTCTCCGGTCCCGCCTCCTCGGAGGGTCGGGCGGTTGCAACTCCTGGGCTTCCGGGGCTAGGACTACTATGTCCACCCAAAAGCTCTAATTCTCGGCCAAGTCCGAAAGCAATAAAATAAAAGATTATCAAGGCTAAGGAAAAAAAGTATAAGCATATGTATTCCTTGTTTATAGAATGCCTTTCCGTCTAAAAGCTGCTGTGGAAAATCACGAGTTCGGACTCGGACTTTCCTTTCTATCTGCAGACTGCCTAGAGACCTCATTGAATAATCAAAAGCAAGCAGCACAAAATGCCTATGCCACAGCAGGATCTCATATAGTGGATTAAACACTAATATGAAGAAGTGAAGAAGATAGTGCTATAGAAAGTGACTATCACGACTAGATAGCTTCGTAATTTAAATATAGTGAGTTACTCGGTAGCACAAGACCTAAGTTCAAGGAAGCTCACGGGAAGTCTTGCTATTGACTTGAAAAAAAAGGCAAAGGGGTGACAGCAACACTTAGCACGCAAGCCTCACCTCATTAACACTCCCCCTTGTGGGATTGGCTTGGCCTATTGGTTCCTATAGACAATTCCTAATGCTTCTTACTAAGAAACTGTTACTACTCCCACTACTACAGTTATCTCCTATAACAAATCTCAATTGGCTAATCTACTTAGCTTGAATACGAACTCGAACAGGGAAGGGAGACGAGACCTCATGGCATGAGAAGAAGTTTTTGTCGGAAGAACTGCTAGGAGTACCTCCGCTCCCGAATCAATCCATTCCGTAGCTCTTCCAAATCTCGATCTGAACATTTGCGTAGATGAGGTCTGAGTCTACTTCCTTTTCGATTAAAAGAAAGGTTCTTAGCCGCATTGATTCTTTATCCCCGGATGGATATTGATAGATTCCTAGTACCAACCTTACTTCAGGGCCAGGGTCAGGAAGAGAAAACATTCGACCTGGTTTAGGTTCACCTATATACCATTAAGCAAAAACGAAAGCAAGTTTAGGTTTAACCTTTTGCTATTTCCCGATCTGTCTTTTGAAAGGAACCCAATTCGAAACATTTGATATCCCAACCACCTAGTTCATATTGTTGGGACCGAGCACCCCTTCATCTTTTATACTTGTTGTTCTTGATTTTTCTTGGTTGAAATTGCATGGACCTGAGTTTGGGTCTATGGATTCACTTTTGTTTTTTTGTGGATTGATCTCCCAAAACTTTATGTTTTATAAAACTAATTAGCTCATAGAGTATAGCACCATATTTTATGTAACTTTGCTTTTGGCCTTTGCTTGATTTTGAGTCCAGCTAGTTCAGTGCTGAAACTTGATACCATACATATACCAAATGGCTGACTGGAGAAGAAGAAGAGTGCTCTGTGAAGAGTATGCAAGAGAACCCCTTTGGCGTAGAAATATGTATGTTTCACTTTGGGTGCATTGGTGTGTTGTCCCAACTCTAAGTGCGTACTAATCATACTGCACTCAGTCTCCTAGCAAAAGTGCGCCAGTCACACTCCTTGAGTCAGTTGCGCACTTTCGAGAGGAAACTCAGTTGGTGCACTTTGGTGCGTATTCAATCAAAGTACTTTCTAGGAAACCAAGAGAAAGTATGCCACAGTCAGTTAGCACACTTTTTTGCGTTTGACAATCTGGCACACTTTTTTCATGTTTCATCAGCCGGTGCACTTTTCTTACGTTGTAGCTCGCGCACTTTCTTCCCTTTTCATTTCCTTAGGGACGAAGCTTTGGTTGGTTTCTCGATTTTTGTGTTATTAATTTGTGTGTTCCTCGACTAACGAGTTTCTCGACTGTCAGACCTTGACCTCGGATTGTGTGTTTTATCTTTTAGCTAGCTTGCTTGCGCACTTTTGTCAAGTGCGCCACCCCTTTGTAGCTTATGTACTTTTTTCAAGTGCGCCGTGTTGGTTAACTTGACAAAGTATGCCACCCTTTTGTAGCTCGCGTACTTTATGCGCCCTTAACTTCATGAGACTTTATGCGCCCCTGACTTCATGATGCACCCTGATCATGCGCTTGTTTGGTTCATGCGCCTGACATTCACGCGTACAATTTTATGCGCTTGTTATCCTTAGTGACTCCATGCGTACACGTAAAACTTTCATTATGTGTTCACTTATTTTATTTAAAATGTTTCTCATCATCCTATATGTGGTTGATCCTGGTATTGCTTGTGTTATGATTCTAAGGAAGAATGGACTTAGAAATTAGACATCATGCTAGACATGACCATGTGCTAGGATTGGCTTCATACATGGCATGAATATGTGTTGGATTGAGATGTTCTATATGGACCAGACTAAGTGAATAGTGACTAACTAGCTATGTGCATGACATAATCGATAGTCGTCCCCCGGGCGTGATGTCGTGCGTGCCTAGGTTGCATAACGCACAAGGCTAAGGTATTTAATATAACTAGCACGTATTCAGAGTACGCAGATAATTGAACACAATATTGAAACAAAAAAATTTCTTTTTATTGAAATTGAACATCATTTACAAACTCTTGAATGAGTACAAAAAGTTATCGCATGGGTTTACAAGAGGGGACACAAAATGAGATAGTCGTCCGATACATTACATTATTTTACTAAAACTTTAAAAGCTATAGACACATTCGGGCGAAGCTACCGCCTTGCCACGGAACTGCATAGGATATGTACATGAGCTCCTGGAACTTTAATCACGCTTTAAAAGGGCACGAACATGTCGTGCCGATAGTTGGACTGGATTGGAAAGCCGCCTTAACTCCTTGCAGGATCGCCTTCGCGCGAATAACCAGTTGCAACGAGGGTCAATATATCAAAATACACTGGTGAAGACAAGCTAACCCAATTATACCAATCAATACATTATTTATGTAAAGCATGCAAGCTATTATGTGATCTTTCTATCTTGCCTTAGTTCAAGTTACAAGCAAGCAATGGATATAGAAATTTTACTGAAATAAACATGCCACCATTCGATGACTTTTACCTGCCCGTCTGAACCACCTACACAACACTTACCATGACCTTTCCTGCCACGAAGACATAGTTAGCTTGCACAGTTTAAATATATGAGGAAGGGGTCACTAGCACATTGCCATAAAGGACGAGTTATAGTCTCGAGGCAAAGATGACGGAGGTACAGGTATCGCTATACGCCAGCTCGCCCTGGGCGTAAATGGTGTACAACGCAAGGAACATGGGGCGATACACCCATTCCTGCCCAAAGCATACGACTATCATAATGTTTCGTCTGGACCGAATCAGTGCCAGTGCCCCAGCTACCGTCCACAGGAATGAAGACCTTATGCACAAGTTATCCGTGACCAAGCAAAGTCTAAACTAAGTTATCAAACGATGCAGTTCAAGGAAACACAAGCACGAGACAAGTAACATGGCATGATCTATTTTGCGTAGTCCTTCTGATCAGTTATTCCATAGTTAATTGTGTTCTATATATAGCACAATAATAGAAGAAATATGTTCTAACTAGAATTGAACACAATGAAAGAACATTCTAAGCGAAATAGCATGCAATAAGGTAACCGTTCACAAGTTGGTTGACAAGCAAAAAGTAATCTAAGTATATTCTAATTTATCTTGACATCTTTTAGTTATTATGGTATCGTTTGATCAGAACAATCAAGAGAGCAAGATTATTAGGTGTGAAGACTTGGAAGAAGGATTAACTAATCAAAGTATAGCCACTCACAAGTTGGTAGAGAGAGAAAATGAAAGAGGTGCTTCAAGACTCCGCTCGCGCGACGTCTACTGCACGATCAGCTGTATTGCCATAAACAGCTGATCAATACCTCCACTCCCATTTTCCAAGATCGAAACAAAAGTGCAGTTCAACGAACGAAAGCAATAAAATCTATCAAAATCGTTCAAGAAAAACGCAAACTTGAAAACCAACTCGAAAGCACGAAAGCAAAAATGCGACAGTGAAAACTAGGCATAAAAACTTGCAGCGGAGAGGTCCCTCTTGACTCTGCCGCTAAGTCCTTCTTAGGGAATGGTCTACTGAATATGGGAATCGATTCCGAAGAAGTCAATCCATAATGAGAAAAAGATCATGATTCAATCTATCCCAATCGAACGCGCTCCCCAAATAGGGGAATGGGGCCCCACACATAGGGTCAAACACCTTCTCATCAGATTGAAGGGGAGATTGTTGGAGTCCAGTCTAGATGTCAAGGCAGTTCTGCCAAGACAGAACAAAACTCTGGCCGAGTTCGGTCGGGATAGAGTTCTGCCTTAGTTTTATTAGTTTGTTCTAGAACCTTTGGCAAGGTTCAAATCAAACTCAGGTCGAGTTTGGTTCGGTTGACGACTGGTGAGTTTTAGGTTTTAATCAGAACCATTGGTTTCGTGCGGACGACCATGATTGGTGCTTGTCTATTTTAGGGTTTCCTATGACCTAAAATATGATTTCTCAACCTATTTATATGCATTGAGGGTGGAGGCATAGGAAGAGCATGCAAGGAAGATTAGAGGGTGCTTGTCCACGAAAATCTAAGATAAAGCCGTACTTTGCTCTTAGGGCTTGCCGTTCGAGATAGCTGGAAGAAGAGATCTGGTAATCATTTCCTTTTTCCAAAAAAAAAGATCTTGGAGATTATGTAATGCTTACTCTCAACCTCTTTGTGTGGAGTTGTCGCCCTCGATTAGGGAAATAACTATAGGATGGGTAAGTGATTTCAGTTGTACTCTCTCTCTTTCTTCTTGAGTTCGGTGAGGGGGTTGAACCTTTGGGCAAAGGGTTCAACATTGTTCTTATTCAATCTTATAATTTTACTTGAGTTATATAGATTAGGATTTATCCAGGTGATATAGTCACTAAACATATACTGTGTTTCTTATCTGTCTTGGTGCTTGCGTTAGACAGGGGTTGGCTATCTCAGGTGGGTTGGGCCTAAGTTTTTGCTGCGATCAATTTTAGACCCGGGATCAGAGCGCATGTAGGATGTGTCTGATTGTAATAATATATAATTTTCTTGATACATGCCTCTGCCCATTGTTTGTAGACATATTTAGATGGTTTGATAGTAGTATAATGTTTTGAAACTTTCTATATATTGTGGATTCATAGATGTTGCACTCAAAGTACAAAGTAAGATTATATTAGGTTATTTAGTTTTAGGATCTCGTATAATATTGAATATTCACATATTTTATTGTGATAAGAGAATTTTGAGTTTTATACTATCACGTTAGCAAGGGTTAATCATGTGATGGACACATAGTACTCCGTTGAGAGCGAAACGTGATCCAGGTCACCATCGAGTGATGCATACTATTTATTTTACTGTTAGTGCTAGTCCCTGGTCATCCTGGACAATCTGCATCGCATGTTATGATGGATCCTCACCTGCATTTTGTTAGTAATTAGGGCTGCAATAACCCTACTTAGCTAATTATAACAAGCCTCAAGGAATAATTGGCCATGAATGATTGCTTGCCTAGTTTGCTCTGCAGTTGTAGATAGTTATATGTTATCTTTATCCATTACTTTTGTTGTCGAGAGGATCACATTGGTATTGCAATCGCCTCGATAATTATTTATTTATCTACTTATACTGATGATTGGAGTCAGGCATAGAGCCATTGTCCATTGTGGAAGCAAGGTTCATCCACTTGTCCTTGTTTAATGTAAAGGTAGACTATGTCCTTGTAAACCCCCTCGACCAGATTTCAGTATTTTTAGGATTATTTTTATCAATTTAGGATTTATGGCAATATTTTAATTTATTGTATTTACATATCCTATTGACTTGTGCACCTGTCCATCACCGAATTATTTGGAGCTTTACCTTGACTGATATCCCTGAACAAAGTTCACATACCTGTCCTAGACATGTCAGACTATTTTTCTGAACTTTGTGCAACTCATAGATGTGCTAAAATGAGCCTCGTTTGAGACGCACAAATATCGTTACAAAACTCCGTATTTATTTTCTATTTTATTTTCTGCTCTTTACCCATCTCTGTACCCCTAGAGATTTGAGGTCAACCTGCACCTGTTTTGCCCAAACAAAAATACGTTATTTTTTTACACTGAGTATACTACATTTAGTGTATTAACACCGTAAGAAAATTATGGCCCTACCTGCCTCTAAATAATAAGAGAACACCGTGCGCAGTATTTATTAATTAATAAATACGATGACCCGTATCACCCAGAAACCAGGTCCAACCCCTGCCCAGACTCACCCCCATCCCCTCAGGACCCTCACACAGCTTTTTCCTTCAATCCTGTGAATTTTAGTATTTTCAGGAATCGGATGTTTTTCCCAGACAATTTCGTAATTGCACAATTTCCCAAAATAGGACCATTATGCAATTTATGAAATTGCAGTGACTTTCCTGCAAATTTTAGTGCGAGGTGTCACCCCCTCATTGGCCGGTGAACCTGCACCGTCCATTTGGAGGCGAGACCCACCCGAAAAGATCCCAGAAATATCCCGAAAATATCCTACAAATATCCCGTAAATATCTTTAGATATTTTTACTTATTAAATTAATAAAATTTCCTATAAAAGAAAACAAAAGAAAAAGAAATAAAATAAAAATAAAATAAAACCAAAACCCAACCCCTGACCCCTGACCCCAGCCGACCCCCCCCCCCCCCCCGCCGGAGTAGTTCCCCCCCGCGGCAAGTCTCTTCCCCCCCTGCCGCCGCTGAGCTCCGCCGCAGCCCCTCCGGCCTCGACGAACTCCCCCCCCCCCCCCCCGAGCCCCTCTTCTCTCTCGACTGGACCCCTTGGCCGGCCTCGACAGCCACCACCGCCATCTCCCTCGACTCCGACTGCCACCACCACCACCCAGTCGACTTCCTCCATCATCAACCACCTCCTCCTTCTCCTCCCCCGAGCCCTCTTCTCCCTCCGCCTGACGACCCCCACCCTGTCGATTCCGCCACCACCACCACCATCATCATCGTCTCCATCTCCTCCTCACCATGAACCCCCTGGTCAAGACCACAACCATTCCTCTTCCTTCCTCCTCCTTTTCCCTTCTCCGGCCTCCGCCGATGGACAGCCTCGACCCGACTGCTGACCCTGAACTCCGGTCGACTCCCCTCCGACACAACGCCGAGCAGACCCACCGCTGGCCCTCGCCCCGACTCGCTGGACCCATCCGCCTCTGCAAACCGCCGAGTCTTCCATCAACCACAGTGACTCGCCGGATCCCCTCGACTCATCCCTGACGGCCTGTGTTGAGTTTCCCCCGACTGCCTGGCTGACTTCCTCCTCTCCTCTCACTGTCCTTCTTCGACGAAGCCCTGACCCGGACACAGCAGGATCCAACGCGGACACAGGAGCTCTCGACCAGGACACCAGCAGGACACGGACACGAGAATTCAGTTTCCACGGAGCCCTGTTCAGGTAACCCGTTCTAACTTCTCGTATTTCTGTTTTTAATTCTGTCAGTTGTGACACGTAGGCTATGTGACCCTCTCGATGCTCGTGCAACCCGCTCGGTGCATCGCGTCCTGTGGCGATCGCGACACGCGATCCAAAAACAGGAAAAACCATACCCCGATCACCCTAGAACTGAGTACGCCCCGCCAAACGGGACGACTTGGTCGCACTCGGTCTTTACCGAAACGTGCGCATCGTTGATACGGACGTACGAGATTTTGCAGAAGTTTATTTGGATGTGCGTGCACACCGGAATCAACGAGTATCCGCCGACAACGTCCCGTATTCGCCTATTCTGGAATGCGCTGTAACTTTGTGTACACACGTCGGATCGAAACGAAACTTGCGCCATCGGACTCGTAGCAATACGCTGGTCCTGTGATCCAAGTTTGGTTCGATTCTGAGAACGTTGGCAAAATCCCGTATCGTGGGTCCCACAGGCTCCACTTGACGGGCAATTTTGTGACCGGCTCATCGGAATCCAATTCTGGAGGTTCCGTTGGGTTCGTATCATCGTTCCTGACTTGTTGACACTAAGTTTGGCAAATTTGGAGACCTTTTATCCTGACACGTTCTTCGGTGCAAAGCGGCCCACATGTGGACCCCGCTTTGACCAGAAACTGTCATTTCCGCCCCTGTGTCCAAATTGGACTTAAGGACAGGCGTTTCTAGCTATTTGATATTTTCTGAGACTGTTAGTGATGTTTATTTCAGTATCCGGAGACATTCATTCTGAGGTCATAGTTTCTGACACTTGGTACTTGACATCTGGACGTTACATATTTGCAGCTCTCTTGCCAGACAAGTATACCTTGCCTTGTTGTACTGTTTAAATTCAGTTATTGTTAGTTACATATTTATTTATTTTTAATAAATATAAATGTGCGCGTCCGAGAAAACTCGGGTGTAGTCAACGAAGGCGTTGACGTTATGACTTGTGTCCGACCTAGTGTCTAGTAGACCCACCTAAAAGTTGTGAAGTTATTGATATAACTTCCCAGGCCTTGACACGTATCATTACACGTCACAGAGTGAGTTCATATAGGGACGCGTGCCTCATGCGCGACTGGCCATCAGTGTGAGCAACACGTGTAAAGGTATTTAGCTTTGTTAATTATTTTACTGAGACTTGCATCATAGTAGGAGGTGTCCAAGTCGTTTTCACGACTTGTACATCTATATTGGGCGGAAAAGACATCTAGTAGGCGTATGGGACACCCCCCTCCTTGAGTTTTTATCCTTCGTTCCATGCTCCTCGGAGATGGACGATTGTAGAGCTACCCGTGTGTCCGGGGGCATATGACACATATACTAGCCGGTCATAACGATTGGTGAATTGCGTCAGCATATGTCAAGCCTACACATTCCCATGCGTACTATCAGGTCTTTAAATTGTATTCACTTAGATGGTTAGCACACCCCATTTATTTATTCAGTATTTACATACATGGCATGTTATTTTTCTGTATCTTGTTATGTCCCTCTGAGGACCTGGTCCCTTTCCAGGCGTAGATGTTCATGAGTATTCACAGGAGCGCAGATCCGGACATGTTACGTATATTTCGAGGAGATCTTCGAGCCTCGTGATTGTCAGATGTTGTTCTTATATGGTGTGTATCTGGTTCCTTTTTATATTCTATTTCGGCAGTAGATTTGTTTCCATCTGACTGTCATTCTTAGATATCTGTATTGAGATCTAGTTACATGGTTATTGGTTATTCATATATTTATGTGATTTCTGTGGATGAGATTTAGATATTACCCTGTGACTTGTGATCAGTTTTACCACTTATGAATCATTGTTCATTATACAGCGTACGCTCGTATATACGGTTTCCATATATTGGAGTTGCCATATATACAGGCGGCTGGCATGCTTACGTGTCCTAGTCCTACATATTTTGGGACTGGGGCGTGACATGTTTTTAGTGGTGGCCCATGCAGGTCAGAGTATATTGTCTCGATTACGTTACTGTACCGAGCAAGCATGCACCTAGGATTAAAGATATGATCTCATCCATAATTGACTATGACTTATCTTCCTTCCAGTCTGTCCTACTTACAAAATTGCATCCTGCTTGATTCATGTGCTTCCCTGATAATTCCTTAAGTATAGCCCCTGCTAAAATATAGGAATCCCTGTTGATAGAAGGATAATTAGGATAGTATTCCTATTAAGAACACCACTAGGACATTGACATATCATTAAGTTCAGACTACTTAATGAACCCTAGTCTTCCATACTACCTAAGAAAACCCTAGCATCACTACCTATAGATTAACTTATTCTTATCCCTTGGCGTATTTATGTATGACTTGAGAGTGGTATAAACACTACTAGGATTAGTTAGAGAATTGACCATAGTGTTGACCCTAGTCTTGAGAAACCAATAGAAATCCAAGGTTGAACACTAGGACTGAAACCTCATCCTATGTTTAGATAAATCCAGTGTTACGCCAGAAACTCTTTACCCTTGTTGGCGTAAAAACCAATTGACTCTTGTTTACGTAAAAGCCAAACAAACTGCCTAGTTGGCGTAAAACCAAATGACTTTCTTGTTGGCGTAAAAACCAAATTATGCAGAAGATTGTCCCCTTTACGCCGTAGTTATGACAACTGCTACCCACATTCCCTTAGTCTTCCTTATCCTGCGTCATGAGAGCCACGTAGGTAACTGCTCTGCGTAGACCTGATGATTCATGAATAATAGATAACCAGCGTAGAGTAACCTGATTAGGCGTAACATAAGGATAGAATGTGAGCATAATTATTACGGCCTTAGCTTTCCCCAGTTGACCAAATCTTGCGCAGAGATACGCCTCGAGCCCTGTGCAAAAAGAGACAGCTTTTTGACGGGACATCTGATTTTATCTCGAGCGTAAAAATGACTTGTATCCAATAAAGTCCCTAAACGACAACCTGGATCTTCGTGCAAACCATCCCCTCGATCGTTGTGCAAGTACTTTTGTCAGATGTCAGGATTCACTAATTCGACTGACAAACTCGTGAGTTCCTCGTACAACTTTACGCTGCAACATATTTCAGACTTTATGCAGAAACCTTTCACCCAGACTTTTTACGCTCAGACTTTCACCCAGACTTTTATGCAGACTTTTTACGCGGACAGCTCTGAAGCTCTACCTTACGCTTCTCTGTTTTACGCGGATAGCTCTTAAGCCATGCGTTACGCCAAATTATTTTATCTCTGCTTTACGCAGACAACCTCGAACCCCTACTTTACGCGGACTTTCTTGAAATCTCTGTTTTAGGTGGACAACCTAAAGTGTATATTAAGATTGTAGAACTCAGAAGGCCGTACATCTTTTAGGTCAACTAGCGACTTAGAGTAGGAGTTAGAATAATAACTGTAGAGATTGTAGAGTCTTGTCTTTTTGTGAATTTAAATTGTTTTTGTAATTTTTCATATCATAATCTAGCGTACTTATATTTGCTATACTACCTTGACTAATACTGCTATTATAGCCTAGTTTTGCAAGCTTATTCTTTATCAAGCTTGTTCATGATATATGTATTATTGGAGTACTACACTAATACATTCAGAATCAGTGTATTACGATCTGATCAACCATAGTATACTTGGTTCGCCCTTCCCTTAACTACTTTACGTGGATTGAGATATATAGTAATTAGTAGACAGATGTACTTGCCCTCTAGATATGTCTGAGCATATCGTATCAGTTACCTAACTGTGCTGATACGAATATGTGAATAGAGATTACCAGAATATGATTTCAATCCACAACTGCCTTGACAATTTCCCTTTGAATTCTTTAAAACGCCTTGACCCTCATACTTCTAATCTATTACCTCCCCCTTGAACTCTTGATTATTGTTTTCCGTCTTCCCTTATTTCGGAAGGATAAAACCTCGTACTTAGTATAAATACGAAGTGTATTGTTTCTGTAGCCATTTCTGTTTATTTTTTGGGTAATTACCAAACCCTATTATTAGACTTGATTTCAGTATATAAAAACTGTGCTGTCCCTAGAATGACCCTTCCCTACCTACTTACGATCCTGATACGTGCATCACTATGACAGCATAAGATTTTTATTTTTGCTTCGTAACTTGGGTCAAGTTCAGAACTCAAGTGTTACGAAGGAATGTATCATTTTGCTGACAGGAGTCTAAAAGGATTTCACCTGGAGGAACAATTGATTGACTCCTGAATGGATAGCAGCACCTATGACTAGATTGACTTGTAAGGATTAAGAATTCATATGGACCGACCCACCAAGTCAGCACTTTTTACCCTAAGAGTTGGCAAGTCTGCAGAAGCTTTAGCTAACTTATATATGAGGAAAATCCTAAGATTGTACGGTATACCAGTCAGCATTTTTACCAAACAAGGATTCACGTGACCAGAGTTGGTAGTCAACGCAGTAAAGGCAGTTAAGTAATACAAGGACACTTGCGTGCAGCGCAAGACAGACAGAAATAGTGGACAAACGTCATCATCGTCCCTTGGAATTCAAAAAGGACGATCATGTCATCTCGAGGATATCACCTACTAGAGACAATATTCAATTCGGAGGACGCAGCAAGTTGAGGCCAAGTTATATTGGACCATTGACGTGCTAGAAAGAGTGGGAGTAGTGGCATATCAACTTGCGCCACCACCTTCCCTTGAGAGAGTACTTGCTGTATTCCACGTATCGTAACTCAGGCGATATGTGACAGACAGTAGTCATGTTCTCAACCATTCGGAGATCACCATTAGGCCGAGCTTGTCGTATCAGGAGCAGCCCGTAGAAATCCTTGATCATCGAGAAAAGGTATTGAGAAATCAGCCTATTCCCTTGGTCTGCGTGGCATGGAAGCATGGCGCGCCAGGAGAATCTACTTGGGAGCATGTGGACGACATGCGTAAACATTTTTTTTTGAACCTATTCGTAAACCAAGATATAAATTACTTTATGAAATTATATATATTGCCATCTTTGACTTCTACCGTGGCTTAGTTTTAATTTTGAGGACGAAATTTTTATAAGTTGGGTAGATTGTAAACCCCCTCGACTAGATTTCAGTATTTTTAGGATTATTTTTATCAATTTAGGATTTATGGCAATATTTTAATTTATTGTATTTACATATCCTATTGACTTGTGCACCTGTCCATCACCGAATTATTTGGAACTTTACCTTGACTGATATTCCTGAACAAAGTTCACATACCTGTCATAGACATGTCAGACTATTTTCTTGAACTTTGTGCAACTCATAGATGTGCTAAAATGAGCCTCGTTTGAGACGCACAAATATCGTTACAAAGTCCGTATTTATTTCCTATTTTATTTTCTGCTCTTTATCCATCTCTGTACCCCTAGAGATTTGAGGTCAACCTGCACCTGTTTTGCCCAAACAAAAATACGTTATTTTTCTACACTGAGTATACTACATTTAGTGTATTGACACCGCAAGAAAATTATTGCCCTACCTGCCTCTAAATAATTAGAGAACACCGTGCGCAATATTTATTAATTAATAAATACGATGACCCGTATCACCCAGATACCAGGTCCAACCCCTGCCCAGACTCACCCCCACCCCCTCAGGACCCTCACACAGCTTTTCCCTTCAATCCTGTGAATTTTAGTATTTTCAGGAATCGGGTGTTTTTCTCAGACAATTTCGTAATTGCGCAATTTTCCAAAATAGGACCATTATGCAATTTATGAAATTGTAGTGACTTTTTTGCAAATTTCAGTGCGAGGTGTCACCCCCTCATTGGCCGGTGAACCTGCACCGTCCATTTGGAGGCAGGACCCACCAGAAAAGATTCCAGAAATATCCCGAAAATATCCTACAAATATCCCGTAAATATCTTTAGATATTTTTACTTATTAAATTAATAAAATTTCCTATAAAAGAAAACAAAAGAAAAAGAAATAAAATAAAAATAAAATAAAATAAAATAAAACCAAAACCCAACCCCTGACCCCAGCCGCAGCCGACCCCCCCCCCCCCCCCCGCCGGAGTAGTTCCCCCCCGCGGCAAGTCTCTTCCCCTCCCCTGCCGCCGCTGAGCTCCGCCGCAGCCCCTCCGGCCTCGATGAACTCCCCCCCCGAGCCCCTCTTCTCTCTCGACTGGACCCCCTGGCCGGCCTCGACAGCCACCGCCGCCATCTCCCTCGACTCCGACTGCCACCACCACCCCCCCTGTCGACTTCCTCCATCATCAACCACCTCCTCCTTCTCCTCCCCTGAGCCCTCTTCTCCCTCCGCCTGACGACCCCCACCCTGTCGATTCTGCCACCACCACCACCATCATCATCGTCGCCATCTCCTCCTCACCATGAACCCCCTGGCCAAGACCACAACCACTCCTCTTCCTTCCTCCTCCTTTTCCCTTCTCCGGCCTCCGCCGATGGACAGCCTTGACCCGACTGCTGACCCTGAACGCCGGTCGACTCCCCTCCGACACAACGCCGAGCAGACCCACCACTGGCCCTCGCCCCGACTCGCTGGACCCATCCGCCTCTGCAAACCGCCGAGTCTTCCATCAACCACAGTGACTCGCCGGATCCCCTCGACTCATCCCTGACGGCCTGTGTTGAGTTTCCCCCGACTGCCTGGCTGACTTCCTCCTCTCCTCTCGCTGTCCTTCTTCGACGAAGCCCTGACCCGGACACAGCAGGATCCAACGCGGACACAGGAGCTCTCGACCAGGACACCAGCAGGACACGGACACGAGAATTCAGTTTCCACGGAGCCCTGTTCAGGTAACCCGTTCTAACTCCTCGTATTTCTGTTTTTAATTCTGTCAGTTGTGACACGTAGGCTATGTGACCCTCTCGATGCTCGTGCAACCCGCTTGGTGCATCGCGTCCTGTGGCGATCGCGACATGCGATCCAAAAACAGGAAAAACTATACCCCGATTCACCCCGGAACTGAGTACGCCCTGCCAAACGGGACGACTTGGTCACACTCGGTCTTTACCGAAACATGCGCATCGTTGATACGGACGTACGGGATTTCGCAGAAGTTTATTTGGATGTGCGTGCACACCGGAATCAACGCGTATCCGCCGACAACGTCCCGTATCCGCATGTTCTGGAATGTACTGTAACTTTGTGTACACACGTCGGATCGAAACAAAACTTGCGCCATCGGACTTGTAGCAATACGCTGGTCCTGTGATCCAAGTTTGGTTCGATTCTGAGAACGTTGGCAAAATCCCGTATCGTGGGTCCCACAGGCTCCACTTGACGGGCGATTTTGTGACCGGCTCATCGGAATCCAATTCTGGAGGTTCCGTTGGGTTCGTATCATCGTTCCTGACTTGTTGACACTAAGTTTGACGAATTTGGAGACTTTTACCCTGACACGTTCTTCGGTGCAAAGCGGCCCACATGTGGACCCCGCTTTGACCAGAAACTGTCATTTCCGTCCCTGTTTCCAAATTGGACTTAAGGACAGGCATTTCTAGCTATTTGATATTTTCTGAGACTGTTAATGATGTTTATTTCAGTATCCGGAGACATTCATTCTGAGGTCATAGTTTCTGACACTTGGTACTTGACATCTGGACGTTACATATTTACAACTCTCTTGCCAGGCAAGTATACCTTACCTTGTTGTACTGTTTAAATTCAGTTATTGTTAGTTACATATTTATTTATTTTTAATAAATATAAATGTGCGCGTCCGAAAAAACTCGGGTGCAGTCAACGAAGGCGTTGACGTTAGGACTTGTGTCTGACCTAGTGTCTAGTAGACCCACCTAAAAGTTGTGAAGTTATTGATATAACTTCCCAGGCCTTGACACGTATCATTACACGTCACAGAGTGAGTTCATGTAGGGACGCGTGCCTCATGCGCGACTGGCCATCAGTGTGAGCAACACGTGTAACGGTATTTAGCTTTGTTAATTATTTTACTGAGACTTGCATCATAGTAGGAGGTGTCCAAGTCATTTTCACGACTTGTACATCTATATTGGGCGGGAAAGATATCTAGTAGGCGTATGGGACACCCCCCTCCTTGATTTTTTATCCTTCGTTCCATGCTCCTCGAAGATGGACGATTGTAGAGCTACCCGTGTGTCCGGGGGCATATGACACATATACTAGCCGGTCATGACGATTGGTGAATTACGTCAGCATATGTCAAGCCTACACATTCCCATGCGTACTATCAGGTCTTTAAATTGCATTCACTTAGATGGTTAGCACACCCCATTTATTTATTCAGTATTTACATACATGGCATGTTATTTTTCTGTATCTTGTTATGTCCCTCTGAGGACCTGGTCCCTTTCCAGGCGTAGATGTTCATGAGTATTCACAGGAGCGCAGATCCGGACATGTTACGTATATTTCGAGGAGATCTTCGAGCCTCGTGATTGTCAGATGTTGTTCTTATATGGTGTGTATCTGGTTCCTTTTTATATTCTATTTCAGCAGTAGATTTGTTTCCATCTGACTGTCATTCTTAGATATCTGTATTGAGATCTAGTTACATGGTTATTGGTTATTCATATGTTTATGTGATTTCTGTGGATGAGATTTAGATATTAGCCTGTGACTTGTGATCAGTTTTACCACTTATGAATCATTGTTCATTATACAACGTACGCTCGTATATATGGTTTCCATATATTGGAGTTGCCATATATACAGGCGGCTGGCATGCTTACGTGTCCTAGTCCTACGTATTTTGGGACTGGGGCGTGACAGTCCTACTAACAATATGTGGATTTGTACTCAGTCTTATTTTTATTTTCTTTTATGCTGGTTTTGGACTATCCTTGGACCTTTCCTTATGGTACTTGCTATTTTCTTTTTCATCACACTGGTTTTGTTTGGCCATATCTCATAACAAATGTTAGAGGATCTTTTGTATCTCAAGCTTGATCATAATCACTAATAAGATGGCGACCCGAGCGCATGAGTGGGTTTTTTATCTTCTCCACTTGTTCATTCTGTATATATTTTTTAGGTGTTTAGCCAATGACACATGTTAGCCTTTACATATAAGAGCTTGTTCCTACTTACGGGCAATATGGTTGCATATATATATATATACTAGATTGCAGCTAGTTCATGATCGTGTACTCTTTCTAGTATAACATTTTTAATACTAACTTCATGATAATCTATGTTATATAATTTGGGATGCCTTACTGATGTTTCACTCTCGATCTTACCGTTCACTTGCTTGTCATGATTGAAATACCTACGATTGTCTTGACCTAGAATTGATCGTTGGATTGTAGTGTTCTGAGGTGTTGATGTACTCTGTAGTGCATACATGGCCTACATTAACCCAAGATCTCAAATATTTTAGTTATGGGACGTAACAATTAGGATGCATAATTTTTTTAGCAAGTTAATACTATATGTCGATAAACATTTATGCACGAAAAGAACATGATGTTTGCCCATTCTATATTATTTTTGATAATTAACATAAAATAATTTTATTATACATGTGATACTGTGTTAACATCTATTGCATCTAATAGACCGCATGAAGTCATTCAATAATCTTCTCGAAGTCGTATACTATCAAGGAAACAAGATTCAGATTTGGGAAAAGAAGACCAAGGCTCTACACTCCATTGTATGTATTTCAGTCTTGTAAAGTATCCCTATGTATATTTGTAACACAATTGGCAAGTTGCAAGATAAGCTAAACCGAAAACTCAGTCAAAATACCCAAATCCTAGATACAATGTGGGAACAAATTTTTATTACAGCAAGTCCAAGATTTCTGAAACTTGACACATCGGTATACAAGCGATATACTAACTGTATATCGTCCGACTGTGTTTTAGTCAACATTTAATGTTGTAATGGCTAAAAACTTAGTTGTTTCTAGCCATTATTGTGCAGAGCAGTATATTGTCTACACTGATGCGCATATACTAAACTTGATGATTTGAGGGTTGTCCTATATATACTAGTCATGTTCGCGTGCGTTGCACGTAAAAAAAAGTATGATATTATTAAAAAATAATAAAAATTTAAATTATATTAAAATATTTTAAATATATTGTAATTAGAATTTGTTATATATATGTTTTTTGAATTTTGGATATATATTTAGTTAGATAATACCATGTACTTAGTTTAAATATAATTTAAATATTGAATATATTTTAGAATTTATTATATGTTAAAGTAGTTAGAATGTTTTAGAATTGTTATTTTTTTTAACTACGTGAGGAGATACATACGCGGTTAGAAAGATTTTTTTAATTATTTTTATTTAGTGGAGGATATACATACGACTTAGATGACTCATTTTTGAGTCGTTTCCTAGCCACATTATAATAATAGAGATGTTTGGTGGTATTATTTATAATAACTTCTTTGAGCCATAAACTTTTTTAACCACTTAACCAAAGTCTTACGGTCACAAAAAAAAAACTTTCAATTGCCAACTACCATTGTGCTAAAGTAATTAAGAGTTGTAACTTGAGATCTTCCAAGTGTTTAGAAGATCAATTTTTCACTTTTTATGTTGAAGTTATCGAGTTCTTCGTATCAAAGTTCGAGTGTAAGAAGTTAAACGAGTTATTCGGATCAAAACTTATTTTTGTAATATATTCTTCAATAGTGGATTAAAACTAGAGAGAGTTTCAGGACTAGATTGCCTCCGAGGAGGAGACCAAGATACACCGAACATTTGATTCTCTTATATTTTTTAAAATTGTTCTTTATATTCGTTAATTATATTAATTAGTTATAAAATCCTATTCACCTTTTAGAATCGTCTTCACATAACTCACTCTTCAACCATAAACTAAATACAAGTCAGGACGCATAAAAATATGACCACGTTTATTCCCACAAATAGATTTTTTTTTTTAAATAACTCTTCTATTTGGTTTCAACCAGCTGCAAACTTGTAATTGTCTAGCTAAAAATTTTACGCACTAAGATATTTACAGTATCAAACAATATTTTCGCAGCATCGCACAGTTAACATCTCTACTATTATAATATGGCCTAAAACGACATCATTTAAATGAATTAAAAAATTTAATAAGAAGATAAGTAAATAACTACATAAATATTGTACTAATTATTTAAAAAAATTTAATCAAGCATTTAACTACCTAATATGATATATTTATAACTAAATAAGTAACTCAAGTGGTTAAGGTGTGAAATATTTTTTTTAATTATTTGAGTTCAATTTCTAAAAATAAAAATAATTCATGTTCAATTTTTTATAATATTTATGGACATTAACACCACATAAATCTTAGTCATCCAATTACTCCCCCCCCCCCCCACGAAGATATGTCTCCACACTGTATACAAACCGCCTCACACCGCACCCGTCGTCCACACACAGACCCGCCCTCCCTTCTCCTCCAATCAATTATTCCGAGGTTCAAAATTCACGACTCCCCGTCCCCCTCCCCCTCCCCCCCGCTCCCCAAACCTCTCCATCCACCAAACCATAACCCTAATCCCCTCTCCAAGACCCTAATGGCGACCGCCTCCCTCCTCGAAGCCGTCTCCTTCCTCAAAACCCCACCCAAGCCCAAGCTCAAGCTCAAATCCAGCTCCCTCCTCCGAAACTTCCCCCAATTCCCCACCAGAAACCCTAATTTCCCCCGATTCTCCCCCAAATCCTCTCTCAATCCCTCGCCGATCCGCCAAACCCCGAATCCATTCGGAGAATTCATGACGGCCGTCGCCGAAACCCTAGAGACCCTGAAGAAGCCGGCGGTGGCCGTCGTTCTGCTGGGCTTCCTTCTGACCACAGACTCCCACGCGGCCCTCGCCGCCTCCGGGGGAAGAATGGGTGGGAGGTCGTTCTCGTCGTCGTCCTCCTCCTCCTCCTCCTCGAGGAGTCACTCTTACTCGGCCCCGTCGTCGAGTTCCTTCTCCTACTCCGTGCCGTACTACGCGCCATCTCCGTTCGGCGGCGGCGGAGGGGGGTTCTACGTGGGTCCCGCGTTCGGGGTGGGGGTCGGCGCCGGGTCGGGCTTCTTCCTCCTGATGATGGGCTTCGCTGCCGTGATCCTGTTGTCTGGGTTTCTTTCGGATAGGAGCGACGACGGCAGCGTTCTCACCGCGTCGCAGAAGACCACCGTTCTCAAGCTGCAGGTTCGGGGCCTATTTCCTGTCAGTCTTTGTTTAAGGGGTGTTTTCCTTGCACCATTTCCTCCATTTAAATGGTGGAACAAATGATGCGTTGTTTTCCTTGCACCATTTCCTCCATTTAAATGGTGCAACAAATGATGCGTTGTTTCCTTCAACTACCGTGATACAACATTTTCAACATCATTTACATCATTTCTCATGAAGTTACAACCAAAAAATACATTTCCATTTGCCGCAACAAATGTTGCAACCTTGCATGCCAATTACATTATTCCAAACAATGGATTTGTATATAAATCCAGTAACACCATTTAGATGGAAAAAAAGAATTTGTAACTATTTTTTTGAGACACCAGTGGGGCTCTAGTCCCAGCTGCCTTACAAGTGGATCAGCCCTTGTTGCTTTCCTTCATTTTGCATTCTTCGAGAAGAAAATGACGATATTTGGTAACAAATGCTGAAACTTTAAGACACTCTGTGGATGAGGGATCGTGAAATCTAGGAATCTGACAAATTAGCTAATTTACTAGGCACACAATTGGGTGTCATTCTTGAATTCCTTAAAAGGAATCCATTTCACATTCAAGAATTATGGTTCAGGAATTAGGTCATTTTCTTCCTGTCTAGAGCATTAGGATTCAAATTTCCTCAATTCCACCTTCCATTAAAAATTAGCCAAAAGTCCATAGGACAATGGATACTTAGGTCTTTCATGAGTTAAGGAATTATAATTTCTAGATGTGCAAAATCAATATTCTAAGTGTCGTCCCTTGATGGGAATTGAGGCTACAAAATTGCTGAAATTACGGAAATCGACTGTTTCAAAGGCAAAAATTCCCGAAGCTGCCAAAACCAATTCTCATAGGCAGGGGTCCGAAACCACCTAAATCGAGCTTCTGAAACTTAGCAAATATAGCGTTCATAACGAAAAAGCCAATAATCTTAAGACTTAGCTTAGAAGACAAAAAGATGAGATTAGTAAGGTTGACCAAAATTGAGGAACTATAATTTGTCGACGTGCATTCCTCATCTTTGTTAATGTATCCAGATGGCACCTTGTGTTTCATATTATAATGTTGTGAAGATCTGATAATTAGAGGGATAGTTTTATACTGTTGGATCGATACTTACCACTCTTTTCGCCATGTTAGCTACACATGAGAAGCTTTTGTTATCTTCTCTCTACCTTAAAATTGATCAATAACTTAATCTGTCAAGTAATGAATTCATAAGTACTTAGCCAAGCCATAAATCGGACGGTTCTGAGTTTCTTAAGGTCCATTTTTATGGTTGGAAGAATTTTTTTCCTTCCTATTTACTGGAGTAGGCAGAAGTGAGGATATATTCAGGTAGTGATGAGGGTTTCTCATGTCACTGATAAATGACCCTCAAGAGAGCTTAATGGAAGAACAAGATTTATGTAGCCGAACCACACTGAGTAGAGACCATGTTGTAGTTGTTTTCTAGTTGCTATTTTTCTTTTTCGATTTCAGAGTAGATTTTCAAGCCATAGTTTTAGAAGTACTTTTGCGGTCCCTTTATTGTTGAATGGGAGTTAACATCTGGGTTTTCTCATGTTGACGCTCTTGTAATCCTTCCTCTAATTTTCTTGATCTTTAACTAAGATTTTTCTTGTTTTAGTCTTTTTGTCTAGGTTGTTGATTAGGATTGTTTGTCGTCGCTTGTTAAGCTTGAGGAATGTTAGAGTTATTTTATTTTATTATTTATCATATGAGGGTATAATAGTAATTGTGGGTGTATTGCATATCAATATAAATAGACATGAGATGCAACGTAGGGTTTAAAGGCCCTCGCAATCTCCTTTCTCATATTCTCCATTCTCCTACTTTTTTCATTTTCTTCTCCATCTCGAAACTTCACTTGGTATTAGAGCTTATATTTGCGTACAATTTTTTTTTTTTGTTTTTCGTCTACTTTTCATGATTCGTTATTCACCGTTCGTTGTTCGTGGTCGTTCGTGGTTCGTTTATGAGATCTAGGGTTTCTACAGATCTCCGTTGGTTGTTCGTCGTCGGTTGAGGTTCGTTGTGAGATCTAGGGTTTCAAAGATCTCGTCTTTCTGTTGCATCTGTATGGTGGGGACCGAATCTTCTGGCGAGGTTAATAGTGGTGGTGGTAGTGGAGGTGGTTCTCCTTTTACTGTTATTCATAATGATGAATTGGAAAAGTCGATTACAGCGGTGAAACTCAATGGTGCGAACTACCTTGCCTGGTCCAAATCTATCAAAGTGGTGTTAAGGGCGAAGAAGAAGTTGAAGTTTTTGACGGAAGAACCCCCGCCTGAAACTTCCGCTGAGTATGAAGATTGGATGAGTGCAAATGCATACGTTATGTCGTGGTTGTGGCATAGTATGGACCACATATTGCTGCTAATGTTCATTGATGTGAATCAAGCAAACAGATTTGGACATCTCTGGAAGAATCATATTCGCAGAAACAAAACGTTGCTCGTATCTATGAGTTGTACGAGTTATTGTTTAATACAAAGCAAAATGGGAAGCCTGTGAATGAATATCTGGCTTCCAAGAAGGCTTTGTGGGAGGAACTGCTCCAATATCATCATGTTACTACTGATTTGAAGGAAGCTCGGAGACAGAAGAAAGAGTTCCATGTTTCACTTATCCTAGCCGGCTTGGATCCTGCGCTCGAACCTTATAAAGCTCAAATCTTGCTGGAGAGCAGTTACCTACGGTGGTAGATACTTTCTCATTCAGTATGGCTTTCGGCGCACCACATCAGATCATTCAATATTTTGCCATTCTTCCTCAGGAGGTATTATCGTGTTAATTGTTTATGTTGATGATATTATTATATCTGGGAGTGATCATGTTGGGATTGTGGATTTGAAGGCCTACCTTAATCGTCAGTTTCATACTAAGGATTTGGGTCTTCTTCGATATTTTCTTGGAATCGAGGTTGCTCGATCTAAGAAGGGTGTGTATCTGTCACAACGCAAGTATGTTCTAGACTTGCTCTTCGAGACTGGGATGTTGGAGTGTCGGCCAGTTGAGACTCCTATGGATTATCATGACAAGCTTGATGCTGACAGGGGAGAGTTATTTGAGGATGTTGGATATTATAGACGTTTGGTTGGCAAACTTATATATCTTACTGTTACTCGACCAGACATCACATATGCAGTTGGAGTAGTTAGTCAGTTTATGCATGTCCCTCAGCAACCACATTGGGAGGCTATCTCTCGCATTCTTCGATACTTGAAGGGTGCACCCGGAAAGGGTTTGTTGTACAAACCTTCCCAGTTGCTTACGGTAACTGGGTTCAGTGATGCTGATTGGGCAGGCAGTCGCAGTGATAGGAGGTCTACTTCTGGCTATTGTACGTTTGTGGGTGGCAATCTTGTCACGTGACGTAGTAAGAAGCAGAATATTGTGGCTCGTTCTAGTGCAGAGGCCGAGTACCGTGCGATGGCTCATACAACTTCTGAGATGATGTGGGTGCAGTCTCTTCTTCATGAAATAGGGATTATGATTCCTATTACGATGGAGATGTATTGTGATAATCAGTCGGCAATGTTTATCGCAAGTAATCCGGTGTTTCATAAGCGCACTAAGCATATCGAGGTGGATTGTCATTTTGTTCGTGATTTGTTGCTGAAGAAACAGATTGTCACTCCTTATGTTCGGTCAGAGGATCAATTAGGTAATATCATCACCAAACCACTTGCTCGTGGTCCATTTTCTGATTTATGTAGCAAGCTGGGCATGTCTGATCTATATGCTCCTGCTTGAGGGAGGGTGTTAGAGTTATTTTGTTTTGTTATTTATCATATGAGGGTATAATAATAATTGTGGGTGTATTGCATATCAATATAAATAGACATGAGATACAATCTAGGGTTTAAAGGCCCTTGCAATCTCCTTTCTCATATTCTCTCTTCTCCTACTTTTTTTCCTTTTCTTTAATTGATTGCCTCATTAGTGGATTAACAAATGAGTTTTATTGTCAAGAGAAACTGTATTGACTTGAAAGAGTTTTGGCAGACCCGAAACTCTTTACGTATAAAGTGAATTTGTATGCTTGGCTCCCTTGGTTTCCCTCTTAGTTATGGTTGTTATAGAAAACAACGCAGGAAAGTACACCATCTTTGACTTAACAGGTTGGGCCAAACAACAAATACTTCTAGCTAAGCTTAGCCTCAGTTTTAGTTCCGAAACTCCTTACATATAAAGTCAATTTTTATGAGTCGCTCTCTTGGTTTCCCTCCTAGTTATGGTTACTATAGAATTAGAAAACAACAAAGGAAAGTACACCGTCTTGATTTAACAGGTCAAACAACAAATACTTATAGCTAAGCATAGCCTCAGTTTTATTATAATGTTATTGCAACCTGGAACTTACTTTACTGGTACAAAATCTACTCCCCCATCTCATCAACTACATCTCCACAAAAACTAACACATACATTGTCACACCTCTTAGGATAATGACATGCCACATGCCCTTGTTTGTGTATTTGGTCATAGTTAATATTTGAGATATGTACTTGTTAGAGTTATTTTATTTTGTTATTTATCATATTAGGGTATAATAGTAATTGTGGGTGGATTGCATATCAATATAAATAGACATGAGATGCAACCTAGGGTTTAAGGCCCTTGCAATCTCCTTTCTCATATTCTCTTTTCTCCTACTTTCCCTTCAACTCTCTATCTCCAAACTTAACTGTACTTATTTGCATTATTTCTTTAGGTTCTGTAACTATGATGTAAATATTCATCTATACACAAGCTCATCTACTAACTTGGTTTTTGCACTTTATATATGCACACTATATATTTTCTTGCTAGTGATATAGTAAAATAGAGATTATGTATTTTGGGTGAGAATTCTTATTTCCATCCATCTTTCTGATGATGGAGATTTTAAATTGTGAACTATTGATGCAGGAACTAAACAAAGGGTTATATAGTTTACTCAAGTGGTCTCCATAAATCCATATAGATAATATGTACTCATTAACTAGGAACCATGAGATGTACTTAACTTGGGAACTCTTTTGTTACAATTTGTTTAAGGGGTGTGTGTTTGGTTGGCTGCAAATGGAAATACATGCACCATTCCTTGCACCATTTATTTTTTGTTTGCTATAAATGGTGGAACTGGTGCAACAAATGATGCATTGATTCCTTCAACTACCGCGATACAACATTTTCAACATCATTTACACATCATTTCTCATGAAGTTACAAAAAAAAAAAATACATTTCCATTTGCCGCAACAAATGTTGCAACCTTGCATGCCAATTACATTATTCCAAAATCCAAACAATGGATTTGTAAATCCAGTAACACCATTTAGATGGGAAAAAAGAATTTGACCAGTGGGGCTCGAGTCCCAGCTGCCTTACAACTGGATCAACCCCTGGTTGCTTTCCTTCATTTTGCATTCTGCGAGAAGAAAATTGGGATATTTGGTAAAAAAATGCTGAAACTTTAAGACACTGTGGATGAGGGATCATGAAATCTAGGAATCTGATAAATTAGCTAATTTACGAGGCACATAATTGGGTGTCATTCTTGAATTCCTTAAAAGGAATCCATTTCACATGCAAGAATTATGTTCAGGTATTAGGTCATTTCTTCTTGTCTCGAGCATTAGGATTCAAATTTCCTCAATTCCACCTTCCATTAAAAATGAGCCAAAAGTCCATAGGACCATGGATACTTAAGGTCTTGCATGAGTTGAGGAATTATAATTTCTAGGTGTGCAAAAATCAATATTCTAAGTGTCGGCCCTTGACGGGAATTGAGGCTACAAAATTGCTGAAATTACGAAAACCGACTGTTTCAAAGGCAAAAATCCCCAAAGCTGCCAAAACCAATTCTCATAGGCAGGGTCCAAAACCACCTAAATCGAGTTTCTGAAACTTAGCAAATATAGCGCTCATAACGAAATAGCCAATAATCTAAGACTTAGCTTAGAAGACAAAAAAAAGATGAGATTAGTAAGGTTGACCAAAATTGAGGAATTATAATTTGTGGACGTGCATTCCTCATCTTTGTTAATGTATCCAGATGGCACCTTGTGTTTCATATTATAATGTTGTGAAGATCTGATCATTAGAGGGATAGTTTTATACTGTTGGATCGATACTTACCACTCTTTTCGCCATGTTAGCTACTCGTGAGAAGCTTTTGTTATCTTCTCTCTACCTTAAAATTGATCAATAACTTAATCTGTCAAGTAATGATCCTTCCTATTTACTGGAGTAGGCAGAAGTGAGGATATATTCAGGTAGTGATGAGGGTTTCTCATGTCACTGATAAATGACCCTCAAGAGAGCGTAATGGAAGAACAAGATTTATGTAGCCGAACCACACTGGGTAGAGACCATGTTGTAGTTGTTTTCTATTTGCTATTTTTCTTTTTCGATTTCAGAGTAGATTTTCAAGCCATAGTTTTAGGAGTACTTTTGTGGTCCCTTTATTGTTGAATGGGAGTTATCATTTGGGTTTTATCATGTTGACGCTCTTCTAATCCTTCCTCTAATTTTCTTGGATCTTTCACTAAGATTTTCCTTGTTTTAGTCTTTTTGTCTACGTTGATGATTAGGATTGTTTGTCATCGCCTGTAAAGCTTGAGGAATTTTTTAATTGATTGCCCCATTAGTGGATTAACAAATGAGTTTTATTGTCAAGGGAAACTTTATTGACTTGAAAGAGTTCGGGCAGCCCTGAAACTCTTTACGTATAAAGTGAATTTGTATGCTTGGCTCCCTTGGTTTCCCTCATAGTTATGGTTGCTATAGAAAACAACGCAGGAAAGTATACCATCTTGACTTAGTAGGTTGTGCCAAACAACGAATACTTCTAGCTAAGCTTAGCCTCAGTTTTAGTTCCAAAACTCCTTACATATATAGTGAATTTTTATGATTCACTCTCTTGGTTTCCCTCCTACTTATGGTTACTATAGAAAACAACAAAGGAAAGTACACCGTCTTGATTTAACAGGTCAAACAGCAAATACTTCTAGCAAAGCATAGCCTCAGTTTTATTATAATGTTATTCCAACCAGGAACTTACTTTACTGGTACAAAATCTACTCCCCATCTCATCAACTACATATCTCCACAAAACTAACACATTCATTGTCACACCTCTTAGGATAATGACATGCCACATGCCCTTGTTTGTGTATTTGGTCATAGTTCATATTTGAGATATGTACTTATTTGCATGATTTCTTTAGGTTCTGTAACTATGGTGTAAATATTCATCTATACACAAGCTCATTTACTAACTTGGTTTTTGCACTTTACATATGCCCACTATATATTTTCTTACTAGTGATATAGTAAAATAGAGATTATGTATTTTGGGTGTAAGAATTCTTATTTCCATCCATCTTTCTGATGTTGGAGATTTTAAGTTGTGAACTATTGATGTGGGAACTAAACAAAAGGTTATATAGTTGACTCAAGCGGTCTCCATATAGATAATATGTACTCACTAACTAGGAACCATGAGATGTACTTAACTTGGGAACTCTTTTGTTACTATTTGTGAGCATGTTGTGTATTTGCTTAACTGTTATGAGTTTCTTAGGTTGGGTTACTAGGAATGGCACGGTCATTCCAGAAGGATCTTGATCGAATTGCTGAGACAGCTGATACATCTACTTCTGAGGGGTTGAGTTATGTATTGACAGGTAAAACTGAATGAACAATGTTCCTTGCATTGGTAATACTTGAATATAGTTTCTTATTCTCCTGATAAGTTTCTACTAGTGTTTTACATCTATACCAATTGAATTTTAGTGTTTGAAAACTATATATAACTCTCTGGATTTCTCTTTCATGCTTACACTTAATACCAATTATTTTGTGGCACTTTGGATCTTTCATGATAGCCGCAATGTGTAATATTAAACATTCATTATTTAGTTTAAGTTTATTATTTGGTATTTATAATCAGATATGGATGAGGTCCAACTAATCATCGTTACCCTTAAAAGTCTTTCAAAGTGGTAAATATTAATTATTTTGGTTCTCATCTGAGTTCCATCACCAAGATATCGGCTTGTGTAAAGGTGCCAGTTGGATGAGTTAGGGTCTGCTCCTTCAATATTAAGGGGCAGACTTACAGTTGGCTACGATCAAATGCATTTTAATTGATTTGGTGCATAACAACCAGGAAACCGCTTTCTACAAGCATATGACACTTGAGCTTTTGGAGCTTCCTTCTTGGAGTTTGAATGGCGATATGTATCATGGTTCAGATTCCTAACTTAATGGTTTCAAAGCGGGAAGAGTATTTGGGTAAGGCTATGGAGTATGTAGCAATAAATGTGCAATATAGTTTCAAATTTGTTCCCAATACCATAGGCTCCAGGGTAAACCGATCTTTTATCACCAAAGACACCTTGCCGGAGTAAAAAAAAAGCGCTACCCACTTAAGTATCTCTTCTTCCCTCTTGCATATCACAGTTCATGCCAGCAAGGACACACATCCTATACTTATACTCTTCCAATCCAAGATATGTTAAGGACATATCAAGTGTTGAGATTTTGAGGTGATGTTTCCTTGGTAGTCAAAATTATATACTCATCATATTGCCATCAGTAACCCTAAGTTTGGTGCTTATATACAGTCTTGATGCAGGCTGGAGCATGGCATAAATTGTCATGTAAATGCGAAGGACAACATCCTTGGATGCAAAGAGTAGGATCTACAATATCCAAACCAAGGTTCGTAATGTCGGTATCAGACCTCCGTATGAGTATCAATATCGGCGATTTGACAGTATCGACGGTTTGGACATTGGACAGTGTCGGCGGTTTTGAACTATATTTTCAAATATTTTGGTTTTGGAAAGACGACAAATATAAAATTAGAAAATAATTAGATACACTAAGCATCGATTTATTATTTTTATGTTTTTTCTGTTTGTTTTAAATGGAATATTATTCGACCTTGCTGATATCACTCAAAACTTTATTACTTATCTGAGTTATTTTGTTATTTTTGTAAAAAATTCTAATTTATTCACAAGAATTGTGTAAGTATTAGCAAAATTACCTAACTAGTTAAATCGTGGACTTTTATGCAAGAGAAATTTAAATTTGTTAGCAAAATGTGCGACTTATTATTAGGAGATGTCTAATTTATTAACAAAAAATACCTACTTTGTTACTAAGAAATGCCTAAGTAATCATTAAGAAATGCATAGTTTATAAGCAACATGTCTAATTTATACGATTTGGGCCTTGGGGCCTTTGGCCTTTTTAAAAAAATTAATTAATTTTTAATGATAAAATAATTAGCACATTACATCTTGATGTGCGCCTAAGCGCCTCGTCGCCTCACCCTAGATGCACTCCTAGGCACTGCTTCGGATGACTAGGCACGTGTCAAACGAAGCAAGGCACTGCTGCACCTTGCTGGCTTTGCGCCTAGTGGGCTTTTAATAACTATGTTCGTAATTATTAAGAACCAATAGCTGGAAGTAAATAAAAGAAGTATTGTTACCTTTCAGCCTTTGTTACCTTTCAGCCTAGTCAATGTTTATGACTACTAGACAAATAATCTAATAATCTATTAATTTTTTAATAATAAAGGTAGAAAGTATTCTTGTTTTCTAACTGTTGTTGAGCGCCTAGGCGCATCGTCCTAGATGCACTCCTAGGTGCCACTTCGGATGACTAGGCATGTGTCAGACGAAGCAAGGCACTGGCCTGCACCTTACTGCTCTTTGCGCCTAGCGGGATTTTAATAACACTGTTTGTAATTTTTAAGAACCAATAGCTGGAAGTAAATCAAAGAAATGTTGTTACCTTTCAACCTAGTCAATGTTTATGAATAGACAAACAATCAAATAATCTATTTTTAATGATGGAGGTGCAAAGTATTTTTTCTAACTATTGTTGCACCAAAAGGAAATTTCTAGAAGACTACAATAAGACGAGTCATACTTTATGGATAAGAGTGTATGGCAATTAAGAAACAATAGGTCCAGAAAGTTAGTCTAGATGAAATGAGTGCCAAGATGGATGAGTGGCAATACATTAAATGATAGGATAATAAATTAGCGTATCCGTGGGAGTTTAGAGGCGATGCCAATTGAGGATAATATGAGAAAAAATACGACTTAGGTGGTTTGGACATATGCAACGCAGACAATAGATGCCTCCGTAACGAGGAGCGATAATATAGTAGTTAATGTAGCCTCTAGAATTAGAGGTAGGCTTAGACTAACATGGTTTGCTAGCGTTATAGAAGGATATTGGTCTTGTTAGCGTTATAGAGGATATGACCCTTAATAGAAAATGGAAGAGGAGGATTCAAACTATCAATCCAGAAATTTAGGATAAATGCTTTGTTGTTTTGTTATTGTATTGTTGAACCAAAAGGAAATTGGGACATGTTCTTATGGTGCTTCACAAATTTCATCAAAACTAGTGGCATAACGAAATAGTAGAGCTATCTCCTTCCCTAAAAAGTTGGGCACATATAGACAAGTAATTAGTCATAATTGTAACTATTAAAAACGGTGGAGAATAAATCAAAATAGAAGTGTTGTTACCTTTCAATTTATTTCTTAACCAATCTTGGGCCATCTGCAGTGTTTGGGATAAAGGAAGCTCCATCATGCATGCATCACTCTCCCCTTGTTATTAAAAGCTGATTCTCAAGCAACATTGGGAATATGTATTCTTAGATGACTTGCACCATCATTGGAAGTACTGCAGATATACTTGCAATAACTTTCCATCACTCTCATATGCTGTGAGCTGTCATGGTTACCTTTTATTAATGGCAGCTGTTTCTTATATATACGTATCTAATTCAAGTTTTACTAAGACATTCGAAGATCTTTGAAAAGATATACGAATAATGGATCACATACTCAAGGCAAAAGATTTGTCAAACTATGTCGGGCACCATCAGTTTCTACTAACACTATTTTGACAACTGAGTTCTTTCTACCGGGAGTTCAATAAGTGGCAGTGCCAAGTTCTGCATGATGAAAATGACAATGAGAGCCTACAATACACTGAACTGGGAGTGTATTTGATGTCCTATTGGTCCCAAGTTCTGCATCCTGAATCTGGATATCGTATAAAATGAACTTGGAGAATATTTTTGTGGAGTGTTGGCTCGGCATGTATTTGACTCTCCTCCATTTGAGACCACATTCCTTGTTGACAAGTCTGTTACAGTCTGATTCCCCTAGTGAATAGTATTACAACAAGGTGGTACTGTTTAATCTATCAGATCAAGAAAGCTGTCCAAATCACTGGATCTATGGGGATGTGAGCCAGCCATTCAACCAATGACAGAAAATTGAGGCTAATTTCTATTGTAGATGAGTCAAGTGCATAATTCAACGTTTCTGCAAACTTTATATCTGATGGATATACATTGGTTCAGGCCTGCAGCGTGGTGGTTAAAACATTACTAGTAGATGGTGTTATTTAGATGCTGTTGGGCATCTCTGCATGCCATCATCATGGGTTTCCTCTTATTTGCTGACGAGGAAGAGAAAGGAGAAGTCTGGGAATGTTGGGATTTGGTAGTTTTCTTTATCTGTTTTGCTGATGAAGAAGAGAAAGGAGAGGGTTGGGAACTTGGTATCCGGTGTTTGTGCCTTTATGGGTTTATAAGGTTTGGATCTATGGGTGATGAGGTAGGACTAGGAGGAGAGTGGAAATAGACAGGATGGTGGCTAAGGTTTTAGGGAGAAAGTGATGGTGGCTAGAGATGAGCAATAAGGTTAGCATTTAGTTAGAACAGGATTTATTTGAGATTGGGGGCTATGGTTTTAATTACTTTTGTGGAGAGTAAGAGCTAGGTTCAAGATGAAATGAACATGCTCAAGCCTATAACACCATGTTGTAACCTACACTGGGATAATTGAGATGTCTTTCATTGAGTGGCTTGAGTACATATATAGAGAGGAGAACCTTCCAAATTTTATGGTGAACTGGTGGGGTGTCTCCATGGACCGGAACCTGATCGGAAGCTTATATGGGTAGGATCCGGTGTCCCCAACCTGCCCATAGGAGTTGCAGGTCCAGGTCTTGTACTAGCACTGTCTATACCTAAAACGAATTTTGTGGTGAACGATTAAGGCACAATTCCTATTTAGAGGACCCTTGGTCCTGACCTGAATCTCATACAGATAGGACCGGAGGTCTAAACTGAACCCATAGGAGTTGCTTGTATGGATTTGACACTAGAACTAGTTTTAGCAGTTCCGACACAGCCTTACTTAGATGGGATTCAAAAACAGGAAAATCATCCTTCATAGTAAACCAAAAAGGAAAAACCTTAAGTCCACATAGTACCGAAACAACATAAGCCGACCCAATATCAATTTGGTCCACGTAGTAAAAGATCTCATCTGGTTATCAGGTTATCGGTTTCTATCAACAAGCTTAATTTCAATTTTCTCAAAAATGCTTCATGATCACTATACTCTGCAATAACTATGTTTATTGTAAGAAAGTGAAATGAGAAGATTTGGAGCGGGATCCCCCTGAGAATTGAGATGTACAGTTCAAAGCAGATCTGTAAGACTTGATTTTTTTTTAATATATATGGAACATGTTTTTGTTATATAAGATCTGAAGTTCTCTCTCATTCCCCTCTATAAGTTTCTTATTTGGGTAGTTCATGCATTTTCGCATGGTGCAGACACACTAGTGCTGCACCTATATGAGATTTGATGTGCATATTTTTAGTTTTGACTTTGGGATGTGCAAATTATTCTATTATCATCTGATGTTCTACTCAGAACTATTACTTTTCTTTGTTGTGTAGAGACTGCACTAGCTTTGCTCCGCCATCCAGATTGCTGCATTTCTGCTTACTCATCTGTAAGCGACATTTCACACTCGAGTCTTTGCTGGAGAGAACTTTGCTTTTTCTACTTTTACTTCAAAACTTTTCTTCTTTTATATAACTGCATATTAGGTTGGAATATCCTTAAGAGCTGGATATGCTGTCGATTATCTTATGATGCACAGATATGTTTTGGCTTATATTTGTACACTAGATATAAAAAAGATTTCCGTAAACCCTGAAGTTTCTTGATGAAAAACCCATTTCTTGATTAAATGAAAGATTCTTTGGAGGACTGACTAGTTATCAGCTTTTGTGTAAACATATTGTGTGAAGTAAATTGATCATGTCACCTTTTATCGAGTTTTAACTAGCAAGTCGGCCACCAAAATCTACATTTAGTTGAAGTTCTGCATTAACCATGTATATTATCAATAAGATTGGCATAGGCTGAAAAGTTAGACCATACCACCAAATATATAAAGCTACGATTCTGTAAATGGAAATTTGTTATAATGTGCATGTGGAATTCAATTTGCAGTTAGTTTCTCCAATATGTGGTTTTTCCATGCTAGCTTCTTCTACATTTCCTTACTTTTCATGGTTTTGTAAATTTTGGTATAATCATATCAAACCAAAGTATCAGTACTATTTATGTCTATACCTGTTGTGCATCTCTGCTGGCTACACCTTATTATTGAGTTTAATTAGCTTAGGCTCTGGTATCTAATAAGGACATCATTTACAGTTTACTCAGAAATCATAATTTGGAAGTTTGTAATGCTTTTCCAACCATTGGCATATTTTTTCCTTTCAAACTTCAATGATAAATTTCTGTAATTTGACATTCTCAAGAATCCTTTTCAACTAAATTTTGACTTTGTACCATGATCTTAATTTCTTTCTTCTAGTCTAGTTTAAACAGGATGGATTGCTTTTTCTATATATACCCTTTGATTTGTATTCGATGTAATTTTTCTTTAATTCTTTCTTCTGATGATTGCGGAGTTCTAAATGATGCTGAAACCTGAAATATGAAGGTGAAGGCAACGTTTAATTGAAATGATACTAGAAACATGATGCTCTTCTTATGATATACTCTCCGTTTGTGCTTTTGCATTAAGCAATGTACATTTTGTGAATCATAAAATGTATTGGCAGGTGGATGTAAAACGAAGTATCGAAGATGGGGAGAAACGATTCAATCAGCTTTCAATTGAGGAACGGGGTAAATTTGATGAGGAGACACTTGTAAATGTGAACAGTATTAAGAAGCAAAGAACGACCAGCCAAAGATCTAAAACTTTCAGCAATGAGTATATTGTGGTTAGTTCTTATCTTGATATACCAATGTGCATAACTCTTTCATTTTTTTTTTCAAGTTCATAACTAGTGCTGGAGAAGAACAGTCTTTATTGGGGTTGATGATCTAATCCTTAACAGTGTAATAGTGGAAGTCTGTGTTGAAGCATGAATAATTAGCTGTCAAATCATGATTACCCAAGCCTTGTTGCATTGGAATGGGGTTGGCACAACCTGGCATGAGAAAGCTCCACATAAAGATTTAGACAATTTTTATGACCAGTTGTGTTGTTTATGTGACCTCAACCTCTATGCTGGTGCCAAATTCCTAGGGAGGTATCTGTAAGCAAGAGATGAATACAACCTACAAAGCCCAGTGGTGGGTAGGTTGACCTATGTTTGTGGTCATGGGGTTCAACTCTTGCAACCAAAACGCACCCTCTAGCTCATTCGATCAAGGAGCGCCTTCTAAGTTCTTTACTAGAAAACAATCTAGACGAAGAGGTACAATGATATGCTTTGTAATAGGGAATTGCAATAATCTCTACGACACAAGCGAAAGAGTGCAGAGGAATCATATTCTGAGCATTATTTTTTTTCAAATGCTAACTAAGTTATAAAGTTGGAGTCGCGAAAAAGCCAGAATGCTCCAGCACATTATCCAGCACATAAGCCAGAATACTGTTTGGTAGCAAGGTTTTTCGGGAAGGTTCTTTCTCTTTTGTGTTGTTTTCATGTGTGGCTTATATTGATTGTTTTCATGTTTGGCTTATATTGAACACATACTTATTTACTGTTTAACCTAGTTGGTAAGTGAGGAAGGGTAGACAAATACTTGATTTCTGCCCCTCAAAATCTGTGTGCTTGTGTTTTCTTTTGTTTTCCCCCTCAATGAAACCTAAACCTTTTTCCACTCCCATCTATTGGCTCCAGGTTTCTAGTTCTCTTTCAATAGGTTTCGGATCTTGGTGACACCAAATAGTTGACTTATGATTGATGATTCGACAACGATAGCTTTTGATGCCTAATGAACTTAGAAATGTGGATAGTTATATCCTCATCTTTTATGGTGGTTATGATATAATGTCATTATTATTTGTGCCAATTTAAGAGAATGAAGAACCACATAATGTACGTTTTATCTTTTTAACATTGCAAGATGAAAGCATTTCAGGACAGTGTACAATTGACTTTCCATAACCTATGAGATTGATGTAGACTATTCTTGATCACAGATCTATTTATTCTCTTTATTAAAAGTGGTAAATAATAAATATTGCCTAATTTCCACTGGGTTTGCAGATAACCATTCTGGTGGCAGCTGAGGGAGTCCACAAGCTACCTGTTATTAACAGTAGTTCAGACTTGAAGGAGGCTCTTCAAAAGCTGGGTTCTATTCCTACCAGCAAGACTCTGGTATGACTAACATTTAATTAATTATCTGTTTCGTAGGCCTATTAATCGCTAAAATAACTTTGCTCATTTTTTTTAATAAATATATCATGTTTAATGCAGGCTGTGGAAGTGCTATGGACTCCACAGAATGAAAATGACACACTTTCGGAGCGGGAACTTCTTGAAGATTATCCACTATTGAGGCCCTTATAAGATTCAGTATCATAAAGATCTCATCATAGCCAACAAACTTTGTAAATGAAAACAATATATATCGAAACTAAGCTTAGCCTGTATATTTTTTGTTCTTCTCTTTGTTGCAACAGAAAAGGAAATATAATGTGGTTAAAAGTCCTCCCTTTTTTCTTTTTGAAAACAGAGACCCTACAAACTACTACTCGGAATTCTTAATTCTCTGCTTGCTTACTGTACCGTGATAGTATTTCCTGGCGGTCATTGAGCTCCTGAGTCGAATCTAATACAAATGATATTCTGCCTGTTCGATTCTCTGCTTAATTGCCATCCGCTTGCGAGAGAGAGCAAATGTGCAATCTTCATCAACTTGTAGGGTATGGTTTCCACACGTGGTGCACAAGGGTTGTAGTTGCGATTGCAGGGTCTCTGGAGGATGGAAAAACGGATCTTTGGAGGATGGAAAAACGGAGTGGGAGATCATGGTGATGTTTGGTGGTGATCAGAGTTTGTTTTTGGGTTAGTATATATATATATATATATATATATATATATATATATATATATATATATATATATATATATATAAAATGAGGTTTAAAACGGTTCAAAAGTGAGCCGTCTAAGTCGTATGTATATATATCAACTTATTATTTAAAAAAAAATATTACATAAAAAATTATTGAAAAAAAATTAAATATGTAATAAGTTACACTACAAGGATTCAAACTCAGTCAACCAAGGAGAATACCCCTAATCTTAATCACATGAGTTACAAGTACTTTTTATTTATAATTAGATAATATTACGTAGCTAACCGTTTTCAAGACTCTTTATGAAAAGTAGAAATATATCCATAACTAATTATAATCAAATTATAATCAAATATATAACAAATTCTAATTAAAATATAACAATATATAAAATAAATTTTAAATTATATATAATTAAATAATTAAATAATTTTATATTAATATCAGAAAGAAAAAATTATTTTACTAGCAACGAACGTGAATTTATATATATATATATATATATATATACTACTACTACTACTACTACTACTACTTACTACTACTTTTTTTTTTCCTCTCCTCTCTCACTTTTCATTATCTTCTTCCTTCTTCATTCTCCTCTCCCTCAAGCCCCCAAGCCCTAGAGAGCAAGGTTTAGGAAGTTATATATTTTTTTTCCTTGGAAGAGTAGAAGGCTAGGTTACCTAGCATTTAAGGCAAATACATCTTGCTCAAATTGGATCAACACCATAATTTGTCATATTTTATTTGTTTGTAAATTAAATATTTTTGATCAAAAATGTGTCTGTATATTCTCTTCAACTTTAGTATTTGGTATTTTTTATTTTGGTGAATGATTTTGAGTAGATCTAAGTTTTAAAAATACTGTTTTAGGGTTTTCATGGAATTGATCTATTAAATCTCAAAATTTTGTCAAAACTAATTCCACCATGTTGTAGAGAATTTAATTTCATACAATTTTGACCTTTGAAACGTTAAATTTTGACTTAAATTGAAGGTTTTATGGCCAAAATAAGTTTTAGATTTTTTTAAGGATTTCTCAGCTGTTGTTTGGGGAAGATGAACAGTCTCTGCGGCGAGATGTCTCTGCGGCGAGATACGATGACAACTTCATGCCCGATTTTGACCTTGATATATTTTGAATATCGAAAAACGCAAAACATGAAAGTTGTAGATAATTTTCTTAGCTTTCCAAATTATTTTGAATCGTCTCATTTGTAGTTCGGGTGAGAAAGTTATTCTCATTTTCTAAATGTGTCAAATTATCCAGAACGCACAAGCACTGTTTCATGCACACATTTACCTATTTAGCTATTTTTGTCCATTTTTGCTATTTTTCTTAAAGCTTTGGATTCGTTATCATCACCTGAATGTATATCTTACCTGATATACATGCTACAATGTGTGCAATTTTTTTTACTTGACCGACTGATTGACCGCATATCCTGATTCGACTACTTGTATCCGTACTGATACTTCTTGATTATGCACCGAGTGTGCTACCTTGTCTGTGTCACGCCCCGATTTTGTGGAATCGATAGTCGTCCCCCGGGCGTGACGTCGTACGGGCCTAGGTTGTGCACCGCACAAGGCTAAGGTATTTTGCATAGCGAGCACATATTCAGAGTACGCAGATAATTGAAACACAAAGTTGAAACATGAAAATTTTCTCTTTTATTGATAATGAACATCTATTTACAAACTCTTGAACGAGTCAGAAGGTTGCCGCACGGGCTTACAAAAGTTAACACAAAATGAGATAGTTGTCCTGTACATTACATCCCTTTACTAAACTTCAAAATAAGAGACCTCCAGGCGGGATGATGGCTTTTCCTCTGAGCTGCATGAGTTAAGTTTGCTAGCTCCTGGGCTTCAAGATGCTTCAAGTAAGGCACGATCAGGACGCACCGACAGCTGGACTGGATTGGGCAGTGAGTTCAGCTCCTCGCAGGATCTCCTTGGTGCGGGAAATCTGTTTCAACGAGGGTCAGTACATCGAAATATTCTAATGAAGGCGACCCAACTATACCAATCAACACGTTGTTTATATGAAGCATGCATATTAATTGTGGTCTTTCTATCTTTCCTTAGTTCATTTAACAAGCAAGCAATATATATATGGAAAGTACTGAAATGAACTTGCCACGTTCGGTAACTTTTACCTGCCCGTCTGAACCACCTGCATAATATTTACCATGTCCTTCCCTGCCACAAAGACACAAGTTAGCTTGCACAAGTTTAAATATACGAGGGGATCACTGGTATGATGCCATAAGGGACAGTTCTAGTCTGGGATGGAATGACATGCAACGCAAGGAACAGGGCGTCACAGTCCATTCTGTCCGATGCAGGAGACTATCGGGATCATAATGTATTATGGACTCATTGTATGAACGTATCTCATTTTGGCCTAACGAGTTCAAGAGTTCGTACAGGGATTAGCTCGTTAAAGGAACCTTTCTAATACGAGGGTTAAAGGAACTTGAAGCTATGCTCTGATACCAATATGTCACGCCATGATTCCGTGGAATCGATAGTCGTCCCCCGGGCGTGATGTCGTGCGTACCTAGGTTGCGCATCGCACAAGGCTAAGGTATTTTGCATAACGAGCACATATTCAGAGTACGCAGATAAATTGAAACACAACGTTGAAACATGAAAAAGTTCTCTTTTATTGATAATGAACATCTATTTACAAACTCTTGAACGAGTCAGAAGGTTGCCGCACGGGCAGGTAAAAGTCACTGAATGGTGGCAAGTTCATTTCAGTAATTTTATATATACTGCTTGCTTATAAAATGAACTAAGGAAAGATAGAAAGACCACAAATAATATGCATGCTTCATATAAACAACGTGTTGATTGGTATAGTTGGGTTAGCTCGCCTTCACCAGTACGTTTTGATGTACTGACCCTCGTTGAAACAGGTTTTCCGCACCAAGGAGATTTCTTTTCGAGGAGCTGAAGTCACTGCCAAATCCAGTCCAGCTGTCGGCGCATCCTGATCGTGCCATATTTTGAAGTATTTTGAAGCCCAGAAGCTAGCAACTTTAACTCATGCAGCTCAGAGAAAAAGTCATTAATTGTCCCGCCTGGAGGTCTTTACATTTTGAAGTTCTAGTAAATGATGTAATGTACAGGACAACTATCTCATTTTGTGTCAACTTGTGTAAGCTCGTGCGGCAACCTTCTGACTCGTTCAAGAGTTTGTAAAACATGTTCATTATCAATAAAGAGAACTTTTCCATGTTTCAACTTTGTGTTTCAATTATCTGAGTACTCTGAATATGTGCTCGCTATGCAAAATACCTTAGCCTTGTGCGGTGCGCAACCTAGGCCCGCACGGCGTCACTCCCAGGGGACGACTATCGATTCCACGAAATCAGGACGTGACAGTCTGTGCACCGAGGTGCTGCATACGCACTGTGGTGGTATGTCATATATATATTCTTGATACATTCTTGGTAGTATCATATACTGAGAAATTCTACACGGACATTCATGTAGTTAGTCAGTGTAGCATGGTTAGGATTCTTAATTGATTGTTGCATTACGTACGAAATAAATCTAGATTGCGACCACAAAAAGTAATATAAAATTATGCTTAGTATAAACTCCCTGATTTTCAAGAATTTTTAATTTAGAATTTTTTCACAATTTTCTGTAATTTTTGGGATTTTTTCTGAAATTAAAACTAAGGTATTTTAAATTTAAATGATTTTTAAATGAGGTTAATTATATTAAAAATTATGAAAATAATATTTTCTGGTGTAAAATGAAAAACTAGACATAGGGTAATTTTCCGGGAATTTATTGGACCTCGGAAGCATTTTTAAAGCCCTAAAAAACTAATTAATTAATAAACCAAATAAAACCCTGAATTGAACCCGGTTTATTTCAAATAAACCAACCCAAACCAACTCAGACCCGATTTAGCTAAACCGAACCAAACCCTAGCGGGTCGAATTCGGGTCTAACCCGCCGACCCGAACCCGCATACCCAAACCCGCTTAATGCTTAGCGGATCGGGCCGGATCCACCGCCCGACCCGACCCGTCACCGACCCGACCCGGGTGAACAGTGCCCAGCCCCTTTCTTCTTCCCCGACGTTTCAGCTTGCCGTCGGCGCCGCTCCGGCTTCCTGCAACGGCCGCCGCCTCGAGTCCCCACCCGCTCGCCTCCCAGCCGCTTCGGCTCCCCCGTACCCGCCGTGGTTCCTCCTCCTCCCTCTCTCCTATAAAAATCCTACCCTCTCCTCCTCTCTCCGCCTCCGTCCTCCGGCCTCGCCTCCTCCGTCCCCGATCGTCTCCGGCGTCTCCCCGCCTTCCTCCTCTGCCCAGCTCGCCTCCGCAGCGTCGTGGCCAGCCTACCTAGTCGAACCCCAACCGGTCGACTCCTCCGTCTTCCTCGCCGCCGAGAGCCCCCGTCTGAGTCGCCTCCAGTGAGCCGCCTCCCTCCCTCGAGCCCCGCCTGAGCCGGCGAACATCCGCCCCGGACAGCCCCTCCTCCGACGAGTCTTCGGCCGTCTGAACAGTACCCGGACACAGCTCTGACACTGTGTCAGTGTCTCGTGTCGACTCGCGGACACAGGAAATTCAGATTTCATGAAGCCCTGTTCAGGTAACCCGTTCTCTCTCCTCGTTGCTCTATTTCTCGTTCCGTCAGTTGTGACGCGAACCCTGCGTGACCCTCTCGATGCCCGTGCAACCCGCTCGGTGTATCGCGTCCTGTGGCGATCGCAAACCGCGATCCAAAAACAGGAAAACCAGCACCATGTTTTCCCCCGGAACTGAGTACGCCCCGCCAAACGGGACGACTTGGTCTCGTGCGGTCTTTACCGAAATGTGCGCGTCGTTGATACGGACGTGCGAGATTTTGCAGAAGTTGATTTGGATGTGCGTGCACACCGGAATCAAAGCGTATCCGCCGACAACGCCCCATATCCGCCTGTTCTGAATCTCCATGTAACTTTGTGTACACACGTCGGATCGAGATAAAACTTGCGCCATCGGACTCGTAGCAATACGCTAGTCCTGTGACCCAAGTTTGGTTCGATTCTGAGAATGTTGACAAAATCGCGTATCGTGGGTCCCGCGGCTCCACTTGACGGGCGATTTTGTGATCGGCTCATCGGAATCCAATTCTGGAAGTTCTGTTGGGTTCGTATCAACGTTCTGTACCTATTGACACTAAGTTTGACGAAATTGGTTACCATTGGTTCTGACACGTTTTTCGGTGCAAAACGGCCCACATGTGGACCCCGCTTTGACCAGAAACTGTCATTTTTGCCCCTGTGTCCAAATTGGACTTAAGGATAGGCGTTTCTAGCTAATTGATATTTTTTGAACCTGATGGTGATGTTTATTTCAGCAACCGGAGCAGTCCCTGCAATTCCCACTGAAGTCAGAGCTACAGTTGGAGCTAGAACCACAGGCAAGTGTACCTTGCCAAATCCTGCAGTTTTGCTACTTATTTCCTTGACTTATTTATACATTGTTGTACATGCTTGACCTAGGACCGAGTGACTTTACTTAGCGTCTGATTAATAGTCGAGTGCCAACACCGTACGCGGAGTTGTGTAACGTCACCTAGAGATGGATATCGTGACCCTTTACATTCTCGTACTTGCATTATCAAGTACGTTATACCCAGGACACCTGACACTATTCATGAGACATAATCTTCCTGAAATATTCAAGGTGATTCTGTATAGGATACAGGTTTCATGACATAGACATTATATTCTTAGATATTATTATGACTTACTGCATTAGTTTTGATCTTGCGTGTCATGGACATGAGACGTGTGATTACATTGGGTGGGGAGAGACACACAGGCTACATGTTGATTATATTATGACGGTGTTGTAGTCTCCCTTTTGAGCTAGACAAACCACATGATATCGCTGCTACCGGCTCCCCGACACAGAGCTTGTAGTGGTTTCAGCCTGAGTTTTAGTGATGCTCTCAACTTGCATACCACTTAGCTGGTTATATAGTTTACCCTATTGTTTCATTTATTTATGCACTGCATTTATTTTGGCATGAGTTATTTTGTACCTTGCTATGTCCCCTGAGGACCTGGATCCGGATTATGTCCCCAGGATTAGCAGACGAGATTTACCCCGAGGTATACGGGACAGGAGCATTAGTAGGAGCAGAAGCAGAATCAGGTGCATACAGTGGAACAGAACCAGGAACCGAGGACTAGGTGATTACCATAGATTTTTCTGAGTATATGTTTCTTCCATACTCAGTCTGGATGTTCTTTACATTCTTGTTTAAATGAACAATTGTATCAGACTTGATTATCGGGTTGTTCCCCGATTTATTTACTTGTGACTTGATGTTGATGTTATATTTCTTTTGTTGATATTGATATATTCATTCTGTGGATGAGATTAGTAGACCCTGATTATTGTTTTACAGCTTAAGTACGCCCCGATGGATCCATTAAATTGGGTTTGTCCATCGGTGTGTGCTGTTGGCCATTGCCACGTGTCTAGTCCCTCGATATTTTGGGACTGGGGCGTGACACTTAGCGTACACGTACTAAGGTACAACATCTAGGAGGATGATCGTGTGACCACGACACGAGATTCTAGATAAGTGTAGGGTTAATTAGGTAACTAAAAGTTGTAGCAACATTGGGATGGAACGTGACCCTGAGATCGTGGTGCATGCCACCCCCAGATATTTGTCATGGAGTAAAGATTGGCCACCACGGATACTGTATATGATATGCATTAGTGGAGTTCAGTATCCGACTATTATTATATGTCGAGCCAGCATTTTCCTATAGGAAAGCTAGAACTGTTACTGATCTTGCTTGGTGCGGTGGCCTTATGAGGGACCGGTGCATATCACTTATATCATTACATACTTGGCTCGGCTAGCCCTGCTCGGGCATAACACGATTTGAGGATCTTTATATATATATAGATATTGCATTACTAGGATAACCTAGATACCACCTAACAAGCCTTAGGACTGATTGGCCGACTTACTTGGACTCTCTGTAATTGTATTTGTTGGACTCACTTTAATTGTTTGTGTATTGTATCATCCGTTAGTAGTCTAGGAACATGGACTATCGTGATGCGATGGTCCAACCCTTGTCCTTGTTTGGTTGTAGGGTTGGACTATTGTGCTACGATAAACTATGAACCGAAGCTACGACGCAAATACCTTTAGCCTGTCCATAGGAAATATGTTGTACTCTGTCTCGACGTAGTATGACACATCTTGTCCTTTTTTTGTTGTAGAGGTGTTCTACTGCCTCGATGATAGAATACACGTCTATGATTATGGCATGGGTCTTACTTTTGTATTTTCTCTGGTTGTGGGTTCTTTTACTTGTGCTTCCTTGTTCAGTCCGATTTTTGGTCCAAACCGAATAATGGTCACCCTAATTTCAGACACTTGCGCGACCTACTCTCAGTATAATTGACCGACTACCAGGTCCATTAAACATCTTTCATGAAATATAAGCAATATTTATTAGAATTTATATTTCATACACGTTAATGATAGCCGATGATTGTTATGTGTCTTATTAATAATTAGTCTCATATACATTCATGTGTCTTATTAATAATCAATTCAGTGTGCACCCTATCAAACCATAGGACAGGTGGATGACCTAAAGAGGCAGAGTTATAGTCGGGCATAGGTGGGCTCTAGTCTGGTCCAAAAATTTTAAAAGAATAAAAAAAATTGAAACTTTTGTTAGTTATGTTTATTCTCTTGTCTATAACTAAAGATGTGCAACAATTAAGTGATAAATAAATTCTCAAAAGATGGTACTTTAGGCGACACGATTCTAGCGGCAATTTTAGTGCCATTGTGTTGCTCAAACTATATTTAAAGTTCATTTTTTCTTAATTTTATATGTTAGTTCCGCCATTGATGACATCACTAACGGCTGTTGGAGTGGGTGGGATTCCCAACCTATGTGGAGAATACCCCGGAGTGCGACGAACGCCGTTTGTGGTCAGAGAAGTTCGGGGAGGCGACGAGAGCCATTCGAGAGGTCGAAGAAACTCGGGAAGAAGGAGGAGCATCTGTTGTCTAGGGGGAGATAGAGTTCGGGCCGAACTCGGTCCGAGTTCGGTCAGGGTGCTCCAGAAGCTCCAAAAAGCTGTTATTTTCGTTTATTCGCAAATCATCGACTCGGGCGAATTCGGTACGAGTTTGGTCGGCGGGCTGGACGAAAATTCAGAGGTATTTTATACACCGTTGGATCGTATCCTACGGTCCAGAATTTGTTGCGGGATTAGGGGGTATATATTAGGTTTTCCTAAACCCTAACCCTAACATATCATCTCAAGAAAGAGAAGAAAAGGAGGTAAAAGTGCCATAGCAACTTTGAGAAGGAGAAAGAAGGATTGTAGGCCGTTTAGGAGGAGGAGATCAAATTTAGATATGGTCTATTATATATATATATATATATATATATATATATATATATATATATATATATATATATATATATATATGGTCATTAAAAATAGTTTTGGGCCCCAATAAATTCCAAAAAAATTACACAATACTCTATTATTAATTATACACCCAAAAATATATTTTTGCACTATTTTAATAATTAATTTAATACACAAAAATATAAATCCATAAAGAATATTTATTATAATTAACTAAAAAATAATAAAAAATTCTACAATAATAATTAATAAAAATTTTAAATTAAATTTTAAAAATAAGGGTATTTACAGTTGAAAGGGAGATGGGCAAGAAGCTGTTATATGTTCGGTCGGACAATGGCGGCGAGTATATCGGCCCCTTTGATGCTTATTGCATAGAGCAAAGGATACAACACAAGAAGACTCCGCCAAAGACACCTCAGGTAAATGGTGTAGCAGAGCGGATGAACAAGACACTGATGGAGAGGGTACGGTATTTGTTGTCAGAAGCAAACTTGCCGGACAGCTATTGGGGTGAGGCACCTTACACAGCTACTTATGTCATTAATTTATCTCCTAGTTCTCATTTGCAGAATAATGTGCCTGACAAAGCATTGTATGACAAAGATCCGTCATACAATCACCTGCGAGTATTTGGTTGTGTCACGCCCCAGTTCCAAATATAAGGAACTGAGCCACGTGGCATTGGCCAACGGGTACACTACAATGAGCATCCTAATCTAATGGACCTGTTGGAGTGAACCTAAGCTGTAAAGTACAATGATATAACCCAATATTTAAACATAATCCATATAACTAATCTCATCCATAGACATAAGAATATGAAACACATAGAGAAAATAAGTCTACTAATGTGCAGAAAAAAAAATAAGTCTGAAAATGTATCATAATACAAAACGGATAGAGTCACACGGGGACAAACCCGCTAATACAAGTACTGAATGAAAGAAAGCAATAAGATAACTATGGCCGATATCTGCTAACTAGATAATGATACTGGATCCAAGGTGAAGTCACTACCGATGATCAAGTGAAGTTCTCAGGAAGGATCTCGTCCTTTTCTACAAGTCCTGCTCCTAGATATACACCCGGTCGATACTCCTCCGGGTAGTCCTCCTCGCCTATGCCTGGAAGAGAACCAGGTCCTCAGAGGGACGTAACAAGGTACGAAAACAGCATGCCATAGAAAAACAGAAAGAAAATATGTGATACGTCGGTGTAATCTAGAATAACCACCTAAGTGAGACACAACCTGAAGACAATGTTCGACACGTGGGCTTTCCAAATATAAATTTGTAGCTCCGAGGCACAGAGATACACGGTGCATACCCGTAGGTCCGAGCACAGAGACACACAGTAAGTAAGTACTACGATTCCGGATACAGGATCTCTACGTAAATAAGGATATATATATATATATATATATATATATATATATATATATATATATATATATATATAGGTTCGGCTTTCTCTCCTCTCACCACTACCGATTCTGGTCTATGGTAAGACCTTAGTCCCCGCGGTGCTTCCCCTCCCAATTCGGTCAACGAGATGCATCCGCAGCTCGCTGAGCCTGAACCTCTATCTAAACAGTCTTGTCATACGAAAGTAACTAGTACCAATCATGATCCTATAATCATCACAGGTTTCGGTCATGCTGACACTATCATGATACAGGAAGTCTGGCATGATGATAGTGTATGAATATGTCCTAGGGTTCCGATGTAACCAAGTAGGTACAAAAAGGTATCGAGAAATATCTAACAATCGATACTAGACGTTACCGACGAACGTCTGCACCCGGATATGACCCGACGCTAAGTGACGATTTTGATCCAAAGCGCACACAATGTATAGATGAAATAAATAAGTAAATCTGGAACTGAGTTACAGTATGGCAAGGTACACTTGCCTGGGTCCGGATGCTGAAGATGAGAAACTGGTCCAATGCCCACGTACGAAGAGCCCAAAGAACCTATAGAAATAATTTAGAAATCAATTAATTATTGCGTTAAAATTTACTATAATAGTTATACATAAACATGCTCTATTAAGGTTAATTAACGCTTATCACAACTACTTATTAGTCCATCTTCTAATTCTAAACCTCAGTAAAAGAATTTTCTCCTCTATTAACTTAATACTTACCAACCTCTATTGTCCACTTTAATCTGCCACTCGTTCTCATACACTTCACTTTTATCCTATGATGTTGTTAGCCTTTTATTCCCAACTCAGTGCCTCTGTTGACAACACCCCATGTATATATAAATATTCAAATCTTCCAACTTACATTATTACTTGGTGGTGAAAAAGCAATATGAATACTTAATAACTACACCTACAACAGCATATGTCATATACCACAAATAGAAGGAAACACATTCTCATGTGCATTTTCACTCTCCCAGACAACCACCCACATAAATAACTGGATCATTTATCACTCATAGTGTCCTATAACTCTATATGATTATGCCTTCAACAATAATTCATTTCCAAAAAAATGCATACATATAAGGCCCTTGTCCAGCTTCCTGTACACTTATCTCTTGGAAAAATACTTGCTTAATTACTCGATCAAGTGGAAAGAGCACAATATCACCTACAATTCAATGCATCCTCTATACTTCAACACATTCGTTCATAATTAAAAAAAAACATTCATTCACATATGATATTTTTTTTGTTTATAAACAACATTTCCTCATTACCTCTGTGTAGTGCATATATTTACAAACATTTGTCTCCTTACATGCGTTTCCATGTATATAAACAGTATTTTCCTAAACAATGATTATAACACCCTGGACATTCCATGTATATAAACTATGATTTCCTCAACAAACTATACAGACATTGCTTTCCCCTTGTTCTCATGTACTCTTTACATAGTAAGGAAAATAATACACCCACACACAGTGTATCACCCTGCCAAAAAGTATGTACATATCTAAGTGTACAGTAAGCTCTTATGGACACAAGCACGTAGTTACTACCAAGATCACATACAAAAGAACTGCAGCAACTAAGAAAAGAAAACTTCAATGGTGACTAGCTAATGCCAAGTAGAGGAGAAGGTTTACCAAGGGAGAGGGAGAACCGCTGCTCGTCGAACCCCACGTCAACGACGAGAGAAACTCGCCAACCATCTTCTCCCTCGTCGCTAGAACGTCTCGCAGTGCCCAACTCCGGACTGCAATGTCATCGGGAACGGGGGCTCTCGGCTTAGGTTTCCTGATTGAGGCGGCTAGGGTTTTTGATGGAGTTTTAAATAAGGGTGGCAGCTAGGTTTGATATCAAGAAGAGGAGAATGAACAGGAGATTAAATAGAGGGAGGGGATTAGGGTTTCAAAAGGGGTTGATGATATTGAACAGCTTGGATGAAGAAAGGAAGGCTGTTGTCATGACCTGGGGAGGGCCTAGGCCGTATGTGCGTAACATGTCTTAGGTGCAATCTATCTAATACATATTAATTTCACCCGTAGAGAAAACTATAAATTCTAATTCTCACAACCATAATAATTTTTAAAATAAATTATTACATTGATTTAAGATCAATTACTTACACATATAAAAAAAAAAATGAGGGTTTACAGGTTGTAAGGCCTTCGTGCATGTACCGAAGGACGAGAGATCCAAACTTGAGCCAAAGACGAGACGATGCATCTTTGTAGGCTACGGTAGGGATGAGTTTGGCTATAGACTCTACGATCCAGTGAAAAAAAAAGCTCTACAGATGCAAGACTGTGGTATTCGTCGAGGATCAGATCATGACCAACACTCAGGATTCCGAAATGCCTTCTGAGGCTGAAGAATTGCCTGAGTTAGAGTCATTTCGCTTCGAGCAGTTTCCAGAGGACATTGCAGAGGAGCCAGTTATGGGGGAGCCAGTACATGGAGTTGCTCCCAACCTTGATCATCAGCCTGCTGATGGTGGTCAGGGTGACCCTCATGAGGATGAGCATGCTGAGGAGGCAGTTCCTGGAGGGGAGGAGGCTGTAGATATACAGCCAGCACCAGTGGTTATGTTGAGGAGGAACGATAGAGAGCGTCGACCATCTACGAGATACTCACCGGGTGAGTATGTGCTACTGACTGACGGGGAAGAATCTGAAAGTTTCGTAGAGGCTATAAAAGACGAACACATGCAGGAGTGGATGGAGGCCATGCAGGAGGAGATGGGTTTCTTGGAGACCAACTCTACTTATGATCGGGTACGGTTGCCAAAGGACATGAAGGCTTTGAAGAATCGATTGGTGTTCAAAGTAAAGCAGACGGATGATGCTACTCTCCCTCGATACAAAGTGAGACTGGTAGTTAAAGTCTACGGTCAGCGGAAAGACATAGATTATGATGAGATCTTTTCGCCAGTCGTGAAGCAGTCGTCTATTTGGGTGGTGCTAGCTTTGGCAGCCAGTTTTGACTTGGAAGTCGAGCAAATGGACGTGAAGACGATATTCCACCATGGTGATCTTGAGGAGGAGTTGTATATGGAGCAGCCAGAGGAATTCTATGAGAAGGGCAAGTCACATTTGGTCTGTCGGTTGAGAAAGAGCTTGTATGGTCTGAAACAGGCTCCGAGGCAGTGGTATAGGAAGTTTGAGTCATTTATGGCGGAGTATGGCTATGCACGAACGACGTCGGATTATTGTGTTTTTGTGAGGTACTTTGCCGTGGATGATTTTATCATTTTCTTGCTTTATGTTGATGACATGTTGTTGGTGGGTCGGAATGCCACCAGGATAGCAGAGTTGAAGCGCCAACTGGACGCGGTCTTCTTTATGAAGGATTTGAGTGCAACGAAGACTATTCTTGGGATGAAGATCAGCCGAGAGAGAGAGAGAGAGAGTCCAAGCTGCTACACTTGTCCTAAAAGAAGTACATTCAGATGGCACTTCAGCGTTTCAGGATGGACGGGTCGAAGAAAGTGAGTAACCCCATTGCGACTCACTTTAAGTTCACCGAGGAGCAGTGTCCATCTACCGATGACGAGAAGGAAGATATGGAGCGGGTTCCATATGCCTCAGTTGTGGGAAGTCTTATGTATGCTTTGGTATGTACGAGGCCAGACATTGCTCACGCAGTCAGCACAGTTAGCAGGTACACTTCCAATCCTAAAAGGGTACATTGGAGTGGGGTCAAGTGGATTCTACGATATCTTTAGGGCATTGCCGATTGGAAACTTTTATTTGGTGGTGATGAGCCGAAGCTGGTTGGGTATATCGACGCTGATATGGCTGGAGATGTAGACACGAGGTGGTCGACTTCGGACTATGTGATGATGTTTGCTGGTGGAGCAGTATCGTGGCAGTTGCGTTTGCAGAAGTGTGTTTCCTTATATACGACAGAGGCATAGTACATTACGGCGACAGAGGCTTGCAAGGAGTTGCTGTAGATGAAGAAACTGCTGTAGAAAATAGGGCTAAAGCGAGAGCAGTATCCTTTGCTTTGCGATAGTCAGAGTGCTATTCATCTTGTGAAGAACCAGACATTTATAGTCGGTCCAAGCACATTGAAATCTGGAATCATTGGATTCGGGATGTTGTGGAAAAGGAGAAAGCGACGCTTGAGAAGGTTCATACAGATGACAACGGAGCAAATATGTTCACAAAGATTCTTTCAAGGAAAAAGTTTGAGTACTGCAGGCAGATCGTCGGGATAACGATCCCCTGGAAGCTCACAAAGATTCTTCCAACGGAGCTGATATGTTCACAAAGATTCTTCCGGGGTGTTCTCCAAATAGGTTGGGAATCCCACCCACTCCAACAAATATTTTCCTTTACAACTATGTGAAGCTCGGGGAGGCGACGAGAGCCATTCGAGAGGTCGAAAAAGGTCGGGAAGAAGGAGGAGCAGCTGCTGTTTAGGGGAAGATAGAGTTCGGGCCGAATTCGATCCGAACTCGGCCGAGTTCGGTCAGGGTGCTCCAGAAGCTCCAGAAACTTGTTGTCTTCATTTACTCGCAAATCATCGACTCGGGCAAATTCGGTCCAAGTTCGGTCGGCGGGTTGGATGAAAATTCAGAGGTATTTTATATACCGTTGGATCGTATCCTATAGTCCAGGATTTGTTGCGGGATTATGGGGTATATATTAGGTTTTTCTAAACCCTAACCCTAACATATCATCTCAAGAAAGAGGAAAAAATGAGGCAAGAGTGCCATAGCAACTTTGGAAAGGAGAAAAGAATGATTGGAGGCCATTTCGGAGGAGGAGATCAATTTTTGGCAATTTTTTATTATCTTCTATCTTCGTGGTGTGATCTATTTTCTATTCCTAGGTGTTGTGATGATCCGTATTGGATCGGGAGGAGCTTGTAGAGGGTGTATTCTTTTTATTCCGTTAGTGGAGGTTCTTCAGGGTTGAACTTCAATCGTCCCGTGGTTTTTCCAGTAAGGATTTTTCACGTCAAAATTCTCTGTGTCTGCGTGGATTATTTTTTCTGTGGTTTGGTGTTTGGTTTGTGCGTTGTATTGCTCGGTTCTTTCGCAGGTACTCTCTGGTTTGGGAGAAGGTTTTCGTACTTCTTTTCCAACAACGACCGGTTGGCTATGTATGAAATAACATAATTCTACTTAGTTATTGTTAACAAATACTTAAATGCAATGGTAGCTGTGTTCTCTCTCTCACAAGAGAGAGAGAGGGGTGTACGTTTGACACCATACCATTACTAATTAGAACGCTTCTACACATATTGAAGGGAACGACCGAACGACAGATCGCATGCCACGTGTCGTCTTCTGATTGGTCGAATTTTTTTTTCTAAGTTGACGGAAAGACTGTTTTTTTTTATTATTAGAAAGCCAATCAGAAAGGGGGGACACGTGGCACGTGATCTGCCGCTCGGTCCCCCTTCGTTCTGGGAAGACTTTTCCTACTAACTAAGTACTAGTGGGAGCACAATAACATGGTACGAGAACAGTAATATATCTCTCTCCTCACTGCTCAACCGTGTCGTGTCTCCCATACTATACATGAATGCTTCAATCCCTGACTCTGCAACTATGACCTACCTGCATGTCTCTTCCACAGTGAAAATTCCAAGCTAAAGAGTGAGGTCCTCATCACCAACCTTGCTGCTAGCTAGTCTGCTCTCAAATAGCTCCTTGTGAGAAGTACCTAATGTACTGTGGGTAGAAAACCCTACTACTCTCTATGGAGCATCTGGTGCCGCTTGGTTACATTTTTGTTGGTTGGTTGGTTGGTTGTATAGCCTTTTTCCAAATTTTGATCTACTTAAATCAGAATGCTTAACCTCGCTAATTTGTCATTGTATATTGGAAAGTTTGATCAAAATCAAGAGGAGCTCCGGTCCAACCAATTAATCAAGTTCGGACGCGAATGGTGAGTCAGATTATGACTCTGCATCAAACCCTTCTATCGATCTCGAAGGGATCACAAGAGGGGGTGGCGGTGGCATCAAAGTGAACTTACAAACTTCCATGGCAACGTTGAACCAGAGGACCTATTTTTTTATTGGTAGTGGAGCGCCATCCTCGAATGTAGAGAGGTCCTCAGCGACAAGATGGTAAAGATAGTCATGTTTCGTGCATTGGACTGATTTGTTGACTCAAATGATCTAGTAAGACAAGGAATTATGTAGAGTTCATTGTGATTGATACGAAACCGATTCGTCAAATGAAGGGTTGTTTTGATTATTCTCTTATTTACCTTCACACTTGATAAAAATACGTTTTCTTATTTTTTTTGTTTCTATATTCTATATGACTGTTAATGCTAAGTAAAAGAACGAAAAGAGATTAATTTTATTATTGTTAACTTGCTATATAGAAATATGTAATATTATACTGCTTTTATAGCCATGTGGAATATCGTACTGATGTTGCAGAGATGGATTCTGGAGAAAAATTTGGGACCGTTTTGTTGCCAAGGTAAAAAGTCTGGATTGAAAAAAATGAAAGCACAAGCGATGGCTCAAGGAATATAGTGATAACAAAGAGAAAGTGTTGCATAGATATTTCAAGTTTTATGTTATCATGCATGTTATATTTTTAATAGCTAACTTATAATATACATGCATAGTCATGGACAACTTGTGTACAAAGTTTCATTTTCTCGAACGGTGCTTGCGGACACGGAACTGATTTGAAATAGGAGGAACATAAAAAGTTGTGCTAAGTGCTAACGTACTAGCAAAAAGGGTGATTCGAAAACTTTCAGGGTGCTCGCTAACTGCGTTGAAATGATCAACGTCTAACCAAAAGCTATATTACAAGATGACTTGTGGTGCCAGTGGTTTTCATATGGTTAGGATACATATTAATGACAATCTGTTTGCAGTCCTATCAAGTTGTTTGTATGAACGAACTCACGATACATTTGTATCCGGAAGTTGTTTGTAGGAACGAACCCACTTAATGGACGACAGTTAACTCTGAATTGCGGGCTGCTCAAGCTGGGCTGGCTCTCCCTACATATATTCGGAAGTTCTTCCTTTTTAGGAGACGGAACATAGAATATACAGTGCGAGAGAGAGCATCTGGAGAGCGTTTTGGAGGAACGAAGTGATGTTCGCGCAAAGAGTCAAGGTATCGTTCGAGGAGTTCGTGCAAGTAACAAAAGAAGCGTTTCAGAAGTTCGTGACACTGAACTTGCTGGTTCCTAAGAGCAGATCTACGGATATAGGTCAAATCTTGATTTGAGCAACGGCCGTTGATTTTGATCAAACTGTCGAGAGTTTTCTTTACAGTCTTCTTTCATTGTAGCAACTTGGTTGCATAATTTCAACTTTGTCTTTCAAAGTCAGTTTGTAATCTTCTGTTTTCTGGTTTTGCATGTGTCGTTAAAAGTGTTATAATTTTTGATTTTTTACGTACGAGAATAACAAATTGTTCCTCTAAAACTCCGTTTGGAAAACTCTTGGTCGACTTTTTGCTAATAAGTCAAGGTCTTGTATTATGATGCTTAAGGAGAGGTTGCAGCTAATGTAGAAAGAAAATAGATTATTTACAGTTTATGAAGACCACTAGAGTATGAGACATGCAAGCTACCATGGAAAATACAACATAGTATCTGATTGCGAAAATATTGAAACAAACGAAACAGTTTAAAATAGTATTGCAATTATATTCCATGAATTTGTCGAATTTTAAACTTCAACTAAAAGCAAGAAGCCGAACCTAAAATTATACATTAAAGTAACCTCGACGGTGAGAGGTTTATTTCGACAAATATAAAATACAAATGTATGTGAATTTTACACCTTCCTCTTCTTGTCAGAATCCAAATATACAATAGCCTACTCTAGTACTTTAGTGTTCGATCATCATTCATCAAACTTTCTCTAATTTGAATGTGAAGGAGAGTTTGGACTTCATAGTCCATTACCAAGCCAGCCAAAACTAAGCAATTGAGGTGAGGAGTACTTTTCAATGTCACCACTAGCTTAGATAGTGAAGGTGGAAGAAGATTTAGTAAAACCTTGGATGATTTAATAAAGTATTAACGAATCGAAAATTAAAGGTTTGAACCTAGCGCCCCTTGCAACAAACACCCATACTTCTACCACTTGGCAACAGACCAGTTTTCAAGACTTTCTTTTATATTTGTTCAGATTAATCTAAATCAAATGTGGACCAACTTAGAGAAGGGCAATAATATATGTATACATCAAGCGGTGTAGCGTTGCAATCAAGAATGATTCATATCTCAAAGATAACTACATGGTTAAAGATACTTAAACGGAGCGGTGAGCATTATTCGATTTTGGACCAAAAATCAGATCGAACCGAGTCGAACAAGAGATTCGGTTCGGTTTGAAATAAAAAATCGGTTCAGTTTTGGTTTTGAAAATACTAAAAATTCTTATTCGGTTTCGATTTTGGATTTCGATCCAAAACCGAATAAAATTTATACAATTATATAAATATCATAATTCTATGCATATTTTGTGATTAAAAAAGTGTATATTTTGAAAGCAACAATTATATGTATATGTTTTGAAGTCCAACTTTGAACACAACTTTGAAATACAATAAATGTGTGTATAAAATTATAACTTTTAATATGATTTAACCACGATTCCAACTTTGGGTTCGATCCATCAAATAATAACAACAGTTCAATTGAACAAACCGAATAACTGAATAGTTTATTTGGTTCGGTTCGGTTTCGGCTAATTTAGGTTTGGTTTATGTTTTAGATTTTTAGAATTTTGGTTTATTCGGTTTTGACTATTTCAGTTCGGTTGAAACCGAATAAACCAAATGCTCACCCCTTTTGAACGTTGGACTGTTGGACATGTAAATCTTGAAAAGATGGCCGCCTTTCATAACAATTTTGTGTTTGTGACGCCTCCTCGGAGAAAGCAAGCATATCAATGAGCTAGCTTTACTAAGAAGTCTTATTTCATGATTTTTTTTTTTTTTTTGATTTCCTGGCATTACGCACGAGGTCCGGCGTAACGCTCGGAACTTTTGTACACACTGCATTGCATGTCTTTGGCCCACTGTCCCCCAACTCCTACCATTTATAAACGAAAGGAATAATACGCTCCCGTGGCTCGATCTACTGACATTCTGCCATCCAGTCGAAATCTTATACCTCTCCTTGGTAATCACAAGAGTCACTGAGTTCGGTAACCACAAGAGTCACTCAAATTCGATTAATTATTTCATGGATTGGAACAGCTTAAAACACAATTTAATGACACGATGGACGATACATGACTTTTGGTAAGCACAAATATATTTTAACTTTCATCATGACTACAAGAAAGATCATGACTACAAGAAAGATGTGGTTTCCTAAAGTGAATATCTAGCTTACACTGAAAAGAAAATTGCTTCTTCTCTCATCCAGCCGGCAAGTTTACCTCGCTTTCGAACATATTTTGTAATTGAATGATATGTGTTCCTATCATTATCATGATGAATGCTTTGCCAGTGTCGCGGAACATGCATCCTTTGATAAAGGTTTTTTATTTTTTCATGCACCCTTCTTCTTTATCAATGGATTTGCTTTTGTAATTACTATAATATTTTTTTTTTACTTTTACATCTTAAGTATCAATTTGTCCACTTCCACCATATCCAAACATTTAAAATCTCTTTCAAGACAAAAATGAGCATAAAACTCACTAGCATATGCATTGCACTTCCGGGAAATACAACACATTTCACTTTCAGCAAATACAAAGTCAAGAGTCACGCCACGTCTTCACCACTCAGACCCCATCCAAACAACCCCTTGGTGCAAAAGTTGCACAGTACATTAATTGCAGATGGGAAATTCAGCAAAACAAACATCCCCTTAAACAAAGCTTGTTACAGAAAACAGTCTTCCAATCACATCTAATCTTGGAAAAGATCCAAAGAGTTAAAGCTCAATACATGCGGAAAACAACAGTACGATGAAAGAGAGCAACACGGTGCATATATGGGCACCAAAAAACATTAGAAAGAAAAGGAAACAGAAACCACCACACCACGCCCAAACTGGAAGTGAAACTACTTAATAATCTTCACCATCCTCTCCGTCGTCTTCTACACCTTCAGCCCCGACTTCCTCGTAGTCCTTCTCAAGAGCTGCCAAATCCTCTCGTGCCTCTGAAAACTCACCTTCTTCCATTCCTTCACCCACGTACCAGTGAACAAAGGCGCGCTTTGCATACATGAGGTCGAACTTGTGGTCGATACGCGAGAAAACTTCGGCCACGGCAGTGTTGTTGCTTATCATGCATACAGCACGTTGTACCTTGGCCAGATCACCACCAGGGACCACAGTTGGTGGCTCATAGTTGATTCCACACTTGAAACCAGTTGGACACCTACAGAAGATAGATCATCAACCACCAAATTCAAAGAAAAATTTGCTCAATGAATTCATAAATCAACATATTTGTCAATCTGGAGACTTGTTACTGCCAAAATTTCAAAGAAAGAAGCAGAGGAGGCAGTGAATGGCATATTTATAATTATATAACAAGTTGGAACGAGGAGTTTACAACTTTACAATTCATCACTGGAAGGATATTTAAATTTCAGAACCTTGTATTGTACAATTCAATGATTTTCAAATTCGTGAAACTTGTTGGTGCATTGCATGCAGCACCACAGAAGAAAAAATTCAGCAGTTGAAAGGCTAAAAGAGCAAATCTTTGTATTACATTCTACAATTATATTGTAAAGAACCACAAAAATTCTGAAATGCAAAATAGTTTATCATCAAACACATTCCATGAGCAAAAATACAAAAGATAAATTGATATAGAATGAATTTGTATTGAACCAAAAGCACATGCATCTTATACAGGAGCTAAAAATTAGCAAATAAGCTAACCTCGTAAGCACATCCCATCATGCAAAGATAAAATAAGCACACCTTAATAATGATTCATGAAACTGTATATTAGAGAAAATCATGAAACAGCTCTAGAACTCTACCAAGGTCAAGAAATTCAAAAAGCATGTACTTGTTCCAAAATAAGGCCCTGCATTGAAATTGGATTGTAAAATAAAGAATGCATGGAAAACATTGGAATGGCAAATAAGACAAACAAATCATCTCAAAAAGTATAAAATGATACAAAAAATAACATAGTTAAGGGATTGTGCTTACCAATCGACAAATTGCACAGTTCTCTTAGTTTTTATCGTGCCGACTGCAGCATTAACATCCTTTGGAACCACATCTCCACGGTACATCAAACAACAGGCCATGTACTTACCGTGCCTTGGGTCACATTTAGCCATCATGCTAGAGGGCTCAAACACAGCATTTGTGATCTCAGGAACAGAGAGTTGTTCATGGTAAGCCTTCTCAGCAGAGATAACAGGTGCATACGACGACAACATGAAATGGATTCGAGGGTAAGGTACAAGGTTAGTCTGGAATTCTGTGATATCTACATTGATGGCTCCATCAAACCTTAGAGAAGTGTTAGAGAGGATATAATCTGGGATATCAATCGGTTAAGATTGGTATAAGTTGGCCTTTCAATGTCTAGGGATCTGCGGCAGATGTCATAAATGGCCTCATTGTCCAGAAGAACTGCAACATCTGTGTGTTCGAGCAAGGAGTGTGTGGAAAGGACACTGTTATACGGTTCAACCACTGCTGTAGAAACCTGAAGTAAAGATTATAGCAGGTTAAAGATGTTTTCAAATGAGCTAAACATAGCACCCAAAACAGTTCATTCATTAAACAAAATATATAGGAATATCCCATTCACTTGCATCCAAAATACTTGAGAATAATTTAATAATAGCTTAATATAGGATTTGGAATATGCCCGGAACAACTACCACCCCCCCCCCCCCTTCTCTCCCCCCCCCCACCCCCCCCTCCTCCCTCTTTCACCCACCACTTTGAAACTCACATGCCAATAACAAATTACAAACCTGAGTCAGAAGCACATGCAGACAATTGGAAGGTC
>JAYESA010000015.1:163915327-164128432 GCA_036927795.1 Iris macrosiphon
GAGGTCACCCATCCTAAGGGAGGTCACCCATCCTAAGGAAGGTCCCTTAGGATGGGTTACTTCCTATATGGTCACTCATCTCATGGGAGGCCACCCATCCTAGTGGAGGTCACCCATCCTAAGGGAGGTTACCCATCCTACGGGAGGTCACCCATCCTATAGGAGGTCCCTTAGGACGGGTTACTTTCTATGTGGTCAACCATCTCATGGGAGGTCACCCATCCTACGGGAGGTCATCCTACGGGAGGTTACCATCCTACGAGAGATTACCCATCCTACGAGAGGTTACCCATCCAAAAGGAGGTCACCCATCCTACATAAGGTCACTATATTAGGTTGGGTAACCTCCCTTTGGACTTAGGATGGGTTTTCTCTTTTAGGATGGGTGACCTCCCGTAGGATGACCTCCCATAGGATGGGAGGTTACCAATCCTACGGGAGATCATCCATCCTAAGTAAGGTTACCCATCCTACGGGAGGTCACCCATTCTAGAAGAGGTTCCTTAGGATGGGTTGTAGAAGCATGAAAAATATGCTGGATAGCTATACGCAGCATGTTGATGCAGGGCAGCATAAACAGAGGACCTCAGAGCCATCAAACGTACAACAGAGCTTTTCCGCTGAGCACAGCGTAAAAATATAGGCTCAAGGACCATCCGCGTAATGCAATATGTCCAGGCTGCTTCGGCGTAAACAGGGTGCTCCATCGCCTTTATGGCGTAAAACTCATCCGCTTTCAATGCAGCATTGAAGTGTACGAGGAATGCTTCGTATTCTTTAAAATGAACCTGTCAGATCATGCAATAAACCTGACGTCTGGACTCCTGACAAAGAGTACTGCACGACAACCCAAGCGACGGGTATCATGATGGCGCGGCACTGCAACCCAGACTGTCATTTACTGCTATTTTCTTTGCGTAAACCACTTTCACACATACGAAGGAATACGTCGTCTTATTTTACACAGGCAGATGTGAGATGTTTATGCTCCGCAGAAGACAAACAGACTGCCATATCAAAAACTGCACTTCGTACAGGGCTCGAGGCGCGTCTCTGCATTTAATGCGCAAAGCGGTGACAGTTTCTCGAGGCACGTCTCTGCACTTAAAGTGCCGAATACTGACAGATGTCCAAGGCACGTCTCTGTACTTGATGCACAGAAGGGTAGCAGGCCTTCAAAACTGCCTCCTCATTTAATGAGCGGGATAAAGGCGGATCCCCGTATTTAATGCAGAAGATTTGATTAAATATTACCGAACCGTCGTTTAGTGACATCCCCTTTACGTAAACTACTCTTACGCATATAAGGGAATACGCCGCCCAGTTTTACACAGGCAGACGTGAGCTTCTTACGCTCCGTAAAAGGCAAACAGACCGCCACATCAGCAGTTACTCTTCGTACAGAATTTGAGGCGCGTATCTGCATTTAATGCGCAGAATGATGGCAAATCTTAAAGACAAGCCTCTGTATTTAATGCGCAGGATGGGGGCAGATCTCTGCATTTAATGCAAGAGATTTGATTATATCTCCAAGAGCCGTAATTCCGGCTAAAACGTCCACATCACTCGGCTTCTATGCCCACTCGGCCTCTATGACCGCTCGGCTTCTACGCCACTCGACTTCTACGTCTACTCGGCTTCTACGCCACTCGACTTCTACGCCTACTCGGCTTTTATGCCTAATTGGCTTCTATACCTACTTGGCTTCTATGCCATGGTGACAGTTATTGGCTTCTACGCCAACCTCTTCTACACAAGGGATAACTACCTACGTGGCTTCTACATCGTGATCTTCACAGCAGATATATGCATTTTGTCCCTTAGTTGGACACGCGTCACATGCTCACTCAAAAGGTCATCTATACGCAGGCATTGGTTATTTTAAACCATCGTGTAAAAGGGTGCTGTACTTTTTACTAGGTTTCTACACCAACTGAGTGGTCACTGTCACTAAAACTCTATAAATAGAGACCTCTATCAACAGAGGATAAGGTCGAAGAAATCAGGTCAAAGAAAATTGGTGGAAAAACTATGTTTGAGAATGATGCTTGGGCTCAGCAAATGGATACACAATGGGAGTTCAGCTTCGAGCAGAGAGAACTTCCCACTGAAGATAAAGTTATCCAGATTGACGTTGGAGATAAACTTTTGCCAAAGCCGATATTTATCAGTAACGATCTTTCCGAAGCAGAAAGGAAAGAAGTTATCCAGCTGATAAAAGAATATATCGACGTCTTTGCATGGAATTATGAGGACATGCCAGGCCTTGATCCAAAGGTAGCTACTCATAAGCTCAATATATTGCCCGATTCGAAGCCTGTGAAGCAGCACCAACGCCGGTTCCGCCCAGATATGATGGACGCCATTGAAGCTGAAATCAAGAAATTGATAGCCTGCGGCTTCATCCGTGAAGAACAACATCCCGACTGGGTCGTCAATGTTGTCCCGGTCATGAAGAAAAATGGGAAAGTACGAGTCTGCATCGATTACCGAGATCTGAACGCAGCCTGCCCCAAGGATGAGTTTCCTCTTCCCATCACAGACGTCATGATTGACAATACATGCGGCTTTGAACGTATGTCTTTCATGGACGAGTTTTCGGTATACAATCAAATCAAGATGCATCCTGAAGACGAGAAGCATACTGCCTTCCGGACACCATTGGGGGTATATTGCTATACGGTCATGCCCTTCGGATTGAAGAATGCCGAGGCTACGTACTAATGGGCTATAAGTAATATATTCCATGAGCATTTACGCAAGACAGTGGAGTGTTACGTGGACGATGTAGCTGTCAAAAGCCACCTCAAGGATAATCACATCCAAGACTTGAAGACAGTATTTGACTTGATGTGCCAACATCAACTCAAAATGAATTCTACAAAGTCCTTTCTGGGGGTATCTAGTGGCAAATTTTTGGGATTTGTCATAACCGCCAAAGGCATTCAAGTGGACCCTGATAAAGTCAAGGCCATCTTAGAAATGCGACCGTCCCGCAATCTGAGGGAACTTAGGGGATTTCAAGGTCGTCTGGCTTATATTCGGAGATTCATATCGAACCTCTCTGGAAGATGTCAGTCGTTTTCTCGTCTCATGAAGAAAGGTGTATCCTTCGTATGGGACGAAGCCTGTCAGCAAGCGTTCGGTGATATCAAGCGCTACCTCACTAGTCTGCCAGTTCTGGTGCCGCCTATCATAAGAAGACCATTCGTGTTGTATGTTCGAGCGATAGATCATTCTTTGGGAGCTCTTCTCGCACAAAAGAACGAGATGGGTCACGAGCAGGCTATCTACTACCTCAGCAGGATGGTGGTCGGAGCCGAACACCGGTACAATCCAGTGGAGAAAGAATGCTTGGCTCTGATGTTCGCTATTCAGAAAATGCGATACTATGTCACAGGCCAAACCATTCACATCATCTCCAGGATTAATCCTCTTCGGGTACTGATGAACAAGCTAATTGTTCTTAATTCCTGACTCGCGACTTGGGCGATGTTATTGACACCGTATGATATGGTGTACGTCCCTCAGAAGTCCGTCAAGGGCCAAGCATTGGCTGACTTCCTAGCTGCTCATCCGATCCCGGAGGCCTCCAAGCTGTACGAAGACATTCCCGACGAAGTTGCAGAGTGTAATTCCGCAATGGAAAGTGATGCATGGCAACTGTTCTGCTATGGTGCCTCCAGAACTGGTCCCAGGGGAAATATGGTTTCGGGAGTAGGAATTGTCCTGGTTACTCCTGATAAGCTTGTCATCTACCGAGCATATTCTTTTAGCGAGCCCTGTTCCAACAATGTGGCGGAGTACGACGCTCTATTAATCGGTCTCCAAGTCGCTAAAGAATTGGGCATCGAATCTCTGGAAGCTTTCGGTGATTCTCTGCTGATCGTCAATCAAGTCAGAGGAATATATGAAGTCTGAAATCCAGACCTCATTCCCTATCACCAAGCAACGGTCGAGATAGCCATGGCATTCAAAGGATTCTTCCTAGAGCATGTACCTCAATCTCAGAATCTGGAAGCTGATGCCCTAGCCAGTCTAGCTGCAGATTTGGCTACCCCTATAAGAAGGCAGAATTCGGTAATCCTTCTTAACAGAGATTTATTCTGTGTAAAAAATAACTTTCACATAGAACACAGCTACGCGCTGGACACAGATCCTCCCAGGAGAGACTGGATAGCGCCCTTTATAGATTTTGTAGCATACGGAATCTTGCCAGAGGATCCTAAAGAAGCAGTATCCGTCAAAAGACGATCATTACGCTTCTATTTCGACGCATCATCATAATTTCTATATCGTCGGTCTTATGACGGACTATTATTACGATGTCTTTCTGGTGATGAAGCACAGCGAATTATCCGTGAAGCCCACGATGGCGTATGTAGAGCGCATCAACCCGGTCCTAAGCTGCAGGATCGCATCAGGAGAATGGGCTATTACTGGCCTACTATGATCACAGACGCAATAAAGTATGCAAGACAATACAGAGCCTGTCAGGTCCATGCAGACTTTATCCATCAACCTCCCGAACATCTACATCCTACGGTTGCATCCTGGCCTTTCGAAGCATGGGGTATGAATATCATTGGTCCTATTCACCCGTCTTCTTCCAGATATCACCAGTTCATACTGGCCATCACGGATTACTTCTCCAAATGGGCAGAGGTGATCCCTCTTGCTGAAGTGAAGACATCAAATGTGATCAGCTTCATCAAGCATCACGTCATTTATCGCTTCGGGATACCCCGAAGGATAATCCATGATAATGGGCCTCAATTCATCAGCCAAGCGTTTCATCGATTTTGCGATAAAAATCGGATACAAAATATCGCCTCTATGGCATATAATCCTGCTGCTAATGGTTTGGCGGAAGATTTCAATAAAACCATTATCAAGCTCTTGAAGAAGTTCGTCTCTTCGAACAAAAGGAATTGGAATGAGAAGCTGGGAGAATATCTCTGGACATACCGCACAACGGTACGGGCACCGACAGGTTGTACCCCATTCTCATTAGTTTACGGGAGCGAAGCAGTTCTCCCCATCGAGATCCAAATTCTGTCACTCAGGATAGCCGTGGCTAATGAGTTGACTCAAGAAAAGAATAACCTGTTAAGGCTTCAAGAGCTAGAAGGATTAGACGAGAAATGCCTCCAACCTCAACAGCGTATCGCGCTCTACCAAGCACGTATTTCCAGAGCTTTTAATCAAAAAGTGAAGGAAAGGGTGTTCAAAGTCGGCGAGCTAGTTCTAGCCGTAAGAAGGCCGATGATTCTTACTCACAGAAGTAAGGGCAAATTCCAGCCCAAATGGGAAGGCCCTTATGTGATCAAGACGACGTTCTCAAACGGCGCTTACAGGTTAGTCCAGCCTAATGGAGACCTGTTAATGGCTCCTATCAATGGCAAATTCCTGAAAAGGTACTATGCTTAACCTCCTCTGCTCAAGTGGAATATGGCAAAAATCTCATTCTGACAAAACTACTTCCAAAACGAAACTAGTTGGATCATATTCTATCATGTCCATATAACCTCTGAATATATGTATCCTGCTAAAACTTACCGAGAGTATATCACGTCCATATTACCTCTGATATCACTTTCACCCAAACCTGTCATTTATATTCCGAAAGGATGGGTCCACAAAGTCAGATGAAAGCCCCTTTATTATTCCCTAAAAAGAGCGAAAGTACATGGAAAAGCAAAAGCAAAAGTACATCATTTTGGGGGAGCAGTCAGGTCGCGAAGCTGCTGCGCTAGTGCGGCCATCCTCTCAGTCCTGGAATCCAAGACATCAGCGTGAGCCCGCTCCAGTCGTGCCTCATCATTGCTCAGGAGGGACAGTTCGGCTCTAGCCCGAAGAAAACCAGCACGGGCGACTCCTGCACGCGCCAAGTTCTGTTGTGCTATGCCCAATCGGCCATCCGCCACAACTAGAGCTTCCGACGACTGAGAAGCCCACTCTTTTGCCTGAGCGAGTTTCGTTTCCAGCCTGAGGACCCTCGCTACATTCCCTTCGTGCTCGGCCTGATACTTCGTTTGAAGAGCAATGGCCTCCTCCAGGACGGCTTTTCCTTCATCCATCTCCTGCCGATGTGTCTGGATGGATTTATTTATGCCTGCCATCTGTTTGGCAAGCCGCGCAGTCATGGAGTCGTATCTAGCCTGGACCAGATCTTCAACATTGTCTCGAGCTAGCTGCTAGTATTCGTTAATGGGTTGCTCCAAACCATTAACTATCTCCTCCAGCGTATCAGCTAGCCCAGTGTTGTCGAATTCTCGGATCGGCACTATCGCGGACAGAGAGGACCTCTTCAGCGACGCAAAACTCAGATTCTTCGCCAACACCATTGATATTAACATTTGCAAAGTGGTATAGAAGATGCCGGTGAACTGCTCGATCAGCGCAGCTAGGTCCGAATGGACGCCGGGAGTGGCCTCAATATTGGCGAGTCTCCCTCCAAGAACAACCGCAGACGATGTCGCCACGGCCGTTGCCTCAACAGGTGGTGCGACAAAAGAAGAAGAGCCAACACCGAACGACGATACCAACATACTCAAAGGAGGCATTGTCGCAATGACAGGCTCGTCCTCCTCTTGAGATATCGGAATCTCGTCAACAGGCGAGCCGGCACCCGAAGATGTTTCCTCCTTAAAATCAGCCACCTCCGTGTCGCCGCCAGGACCTGACACGGAGCCGAAGGGCGCATCTACACTGCCCTCCCCGAAGAGGTCTTCCCCTGAAAAGAGGACGAAGGAAAGTTAGTATCGAAATGATGTTAACTTTTCTAAAAAGAGGTGTGAAGACGATATTTACCCATGGCCGACGGCATGTATATCGCGTCGGTGGCCTGTACAGCTAAATCATTTCTTAATGATGCTAAGCAAGCTGTCATACCTGGAGAAAGGGGTCTGCTAACCGATGCTGGCAAATAGTTTTCTAGGTCCTCGTCAAATTCCAACCGAGGCTCATCGGCAGGAATCTCGCCAGCTGCACTGACAAGCACGACAGGGGTCTCTCCCGATGCCGATCCACATAAAGGTATACTCAGCCCCGAAGGTGACCTCGTTCCACTACCTGAAGCAGTAGCAGCGACGGCGGCTTCCAGCAGAGATTCTCCGGCACCACCAGCCGGAACTGTAGAGGTTCCCTCTCTAAAAGGCGAGGAACCTCCAATCAAAGAATCATCCCCAACCTGGGGAGATGCAGGCTCACTTCCAGGAGCCTCAATACCAGGAATTCGGAGATGATGATTAACCATCTTCTTCTTCCTCTTGCGAGGGAAAGTTTCCTTCGGAGTAGGAGCCCTTCGCTTCCCAGAGATTACCAAAGGCCCTGCAGGCAGAAGTACTTCACCCCTCGATACCGCCAACAGAGGCTCATCTGGAGTGACGGACTCCTCACCCTCGTCGGAAGAGACCGAGGGGACTTCCACTCTTCCTCCAGACTTGGAAGAGGGTACCCTAAAACTCCCATGCATATCAAAATCGCGATGGAAGGTGTTCGTTGCCACATAGGACTGGGCATACGAGTGCAGAATACGCAGCTCCGTGGAGAGTGTAATGACCGACACAGTAAAAAATTGCTCCAGTGCAACCCATGAGAAAATATCACCATCCTCTCGCTCCATCAATGAGTCCACCCCTGGACCGGAAGCTGGTGACGGCGTTGCCCACGTGCAACTGATCATACCTAAACTGCCTGGCAAACCGACTAGGCAGGTAGGGCTCCAAGAAGTAATGGTTTTCACTCCTGTACAGTAAATAGGAAGGTCTAATGCAGACCAACCAATTAAAAGCTTCAGAAGAAAGATTAGTCTTCTCTCTACCCCCGATTGATTGCGATGTACGGAGGGGACAGTGTAGAAGAGCTTCCAGCTGTGACTGAAGCCCAGCGTCCGTCGACAGTCTAGAACCGTGGTCACATTCCAGGAAGATTTCTGGTAGTTCAACAAGAAACTAGCCCCCGAACTGCTACCGGAGCCGGAAGACATAACCTTGGGGTTATGAAGAATTAACCATCCCATCAAATACAGGTATGGTAATTCTACCCTGGGAAAGCCATCACGCCGAGTTTCAACGACGAGCAGCCCGTCATTCATGGCCCTCAGGCCAGCTTGAATGCGGCACACCATGGCAGGGAGCAAGCCCAGTCTTGCCTCGAACACCAGATGCATTGCAGGCCATAACGTGTTACGGTGAATGCGGTCCGCAGATGCGACGCCAGGTACCACCAGTCGGCGCAGCCATATGGAGAGGAAGCCAGCCAGTTGAGCTTCCTTGGACAGAGGCCTGCGGCAGCGCCTCAAATAACTATAGGCTTTAGTGCCTACAGGATACTGTCCTATCCCTTCGTCGAGGATCAAGTCCGGAGCCCCAGTGTCTACCATAAGATCGTCGACTACCTGAGCGTTAAGCACTCTCAGAGGATTCACAGGCTGATCCTTACCCTCCAATACCTTCTCCGGCTTAGCAGTCCTAGACCAGTGAAAGAAGAGGTAGGACATCCATCTATTGATGTGGGCCAAATCTGAGGGCTCACCATAAAAAGTGGTGCAAGCCAGGTAGTGGCACATCAGCTCCTGGTATACCTCCACTACCCGAGGGTCTGAATCCCCCAGCTCCCGGTTCGTGGGAACATACTCTTCATATGGAGTATCCCCCATCGGCAGTCTCGAGATCTCTGCCATCTCATGAAGGGCCATTCCCAGCTCCCCCAGTGGAGTGGCAAAAGTTCCGGTGAGCGAAATATATCCCTCCATCAGTGCCAAAAATAGGTTGGGGTTAGGAGGTAACCCAACACTGGTGGCACTCACAGCTGCAAACAGACCAATGCTCTCCAACTCGGTCTGAAAATGCTTCAGGGCCCAATCAACTAAGCGAGCCCATCGAAGGTTTGTAGGGGTGATCCACCCACCGCACCGAGGGTTCATGTCACTACCACATTTTAGGAAAAAGGGTATTTTAGTAATTTCCTATTTAAATAAATATTGTGCATGGTAAATAATTTTTGTTGTATTATTTAATTGTTGTTGGATGTTATTTAATTATTGTGGACTTATTTTAGTGGACCCAACTAGTTTAGTTTGGACCCATGGACCAACATGAATTAATTAGTTCGACTTGGCCCATTTAGAAAGCCCATAGTTAAGGAGATGGATTAAATTAATTAAATGATTAGACTAGAAGCTTCCTTCCTTAATTATTTCTTCATGAGAGGCCCCAAGGGGTACATTGGACATTTTACAATTGCTTGGGGGAGGGGCTATGGCCGGCCTATTAAAGAGGGGGGGAAATTTCTCTCTCCTCTCATCTCATTCCAAATTTAGATCTAGAATTCTCCCACTACCAAATTCCCTCCATTCCCAATCCAATTCCCTACCAAATTCATTCCAAATTCTTCCCAATTCACCATTAAAAAGTTAAGAAGCAAGGATCTAGAAGGAGGAAGCAAGGATCTACAAAGAGGAGCAAGGATCTACAATTTGGAAGCAAGTTCATCTCAATTGGAGGTTTCATTGGGAATCTATCTCCCAATAGGTATAATTCAGATTTTCCTATTTAAATAGCTTCTAAATCTGATATTTAATCATGTAAAATCAACCTATATGTATGTAGTACCCATAGGACTTTGTTTTGTGTTCATAGGAGACCCATGGAGAAAGTTATGGTGCTTTTTGTGTCAATTTTGTTGGAATTCCGAATTTATATTTTGTTGTGTGTGTCAATTGATCCTATAGATCAATTGGACATGAGATTTGTGTTTGAGGCTAGTGTCGTGTCCATATTGGGATCTTGTGGTTCGTATCCCAACTATTTGGTGATACGTGTCATTTGGGGGTTTTCCTCCGACACGGGGCTTTGAACATGTCGTATTTTGACACGGACACATAGATCTACTTTTGATGCTTTGATTTGTTCATAAATATTATTTGTGATTTGTTTGTGTCCTTCGGGGTGTATTTGGTTGTGTGTTGGACTCGTGTCGCATGCGTATCCTAGATCTAGTGGGATACGGTGAGATACTCTCCAATTGTGTGTATTTTTGCATAGATCTAATTAATTGTGGTTCAATTCTTCATTTATAATTAGTATATATATATGGATATTAAATATTTATTTTGTGTATTTATTATAGTAATTATTGTAGCATAGATCTATATTTTGGGTGTGCTAATATAATGTACAATATAATATGTAGCTTTCTTGCATGCAAATATATATGTTACTACTTGTTAAATAATATAATTTATACATAAAATGTTTTATAAAATATATTTGTATGTTTAATTGTGTAATTATATTATTTATAATTATTATGTAATTATTTGGATATTAATGTAAATATTTTAGGTGTGCTTCTAGCCATGTAAATTATATGTTCTTTGTTAAATATTTGAAGGTATAAGTTTATGTGTATATTAATATATATATGTACATTTTTGTATTAATGGTTTATATATATATATATATACTGTTTTATATATTCTGTTTATATATATATATATATATATATATATATTGTTTATATATTCTGTTTTTATATATATAATTATATGTATACAACTTGTTTTAGTGACAGTGAATTAATGACAGTAAAAAACTGTCATTAATTAGCCGACTAATAGCAGTCGCTGTAGCCTTCGGGCAATTAATGACAAACCTGTCATTAATTGCAGCAGCGGGAAACAGCAGCTTTTCTGCGACGCTTTTCCGCGACAGTTTAACTGTCAGCGAAAACCAAAGCAGTGGCAGTTTATTATTTGGGTTTCGGTGACAGTCCTTCGGTGACAGTCCCGACTGTCACTATTTAAACTGTGTTGATTTAATCCTATTTTATTCACTGTTTTTCAATGACGCTTTGACAGATTTAATGTATATATTATATATTATAATTGTATATATATATATGTATATATATATGTGTTTTGTGAGGAATAATAATTGTAATAATATATTATGTTATTTATATAAATGTTGGGTTGTATATATATTATTTTAGGGTATATATTAATTATATTATTAGTATACTTTGTGTGAGTTCTTTTTGAATCTATTTTGATTCCTAAATTATTGTAGTTTATCTCTATATTATTTTATAGATGTCTTGTGAGGTTGACTTTGGGTTTGACCATGTTTGACTTTAGTGGACTTTAGAGTTGACCATAGTTGACTTTTGACTTAGAATTGACTTATTGACCTAGAAATTGCCTAGTTTGACTTGTTCTCTTTCCGGGACCTTGTATTAATGTGGTATTCCATATCTAGGTCTTCGAGGCACCGAGTCAGACATTTGTGAGACTGTTCATTGGACTACAGGCGAGTACATTCTCTGATAGTTTCTCATTTATGATATCCTCTATGTTCGTTGTATCTAGTGTAGATATACATGTTCTCTTGACACTATGGTTACACGGATTGGTATATCCGGATCTCGTCATGAGATGTTATTCCTTGGTATATGGTGTATATGGTGCAAGTATTGTTTCATTGGTTATCTTGTACATGTACAGACACCGATTCTCGGGGAGACTAGCTATCTTCTTGGGGAATCTAGTGCCATAACGTACCGTGGTTGGATCTATTATACCAGTCGGGGTGGGGAGTATTTTAGTGTAGATATGTGATCATACCCTCCTTGTGCATATCTTGTTCCTTGTGAGTGTTGATCATACACCGCACGTATAATCAGCCAGGCCATTATACTCTTGTGCAAGTTCCTAAGCCGATCACATGTTAAAGCTAGTACTCACACACTTAGTCATTAGTATTCTTGTTCTATCAGCATATTGTTCATTATTGTATTTCTTTCCAGTACTTCCTTATTGTCTATATATTTCTTGTATCTATTTATGCATCTTGTTTATCCATAGCTACTTACTGTTACATAGTTTTTATCATTATTTGAGAATTGCTGTTAGGGTTGTACTCTGCTCCTTTCCTGACTGGATATATTTTTCAGATGACACTGAGGAGTACCCTACCTATTATGGACCCCAGGATGTTGTGGGTTTAGATTCTGAGACCCTGGCTCAAGAGGGACTTATCCCAACTGAGACAGTTGACCCTGGAGTTGTAGCTTTATAGTTTTGTAGTATTCTTTTGTACTGGATTTGTCTCCAGCATATTTCTGTATTTTTCTTCAGACTCATTGATGTATTATTTTAGACTCATGAGTTGTATTGTGACTATTCTATTCTTATCTGATTCGTGTTCATTCTATCTTAGTTCTGTGATTGAGTACACTATCTTTTGGTGGTTCATTATATTAGATAGACTTTCTAGACAGCGTTCTACCGCCGATTCTGCGGCGTAGGCTGGGCGTTGTTTCCGACTAGTACCCTTACCCCGGGTGCGGGTCGTGACACGTTTTTGGTGGTGGCCCATGCAGGTCTAGCTTCACAAGTATGTGATGTCGTGGTAGTGCGACAACTTAGTTGTACTACTGCGAGCCTGCAATAGGATATAGGATATAGGCTGAGATACTCAATCACATCTAGGAAAATTCTTTTGATTCAACTATTCTCCTTTGACGTTGATACTTGATCTCTTAAACTGTCCTTTCCTTGAATATCTTACATCTTGTGCCATATTGATTCTTTCTTTCGCTTTGTCTCAGGATGCTGCCTAAGACTAGATCACAGCAAGGGAGAGCAGTTTCTGAGAGGTCTGCGACATCCCGAGGGCCTGCACCAGTCACTTCTCCGGTGATTGGAGTGTCAGCTGCTTTCGGAGGTCCACCACCCACTCAGAGGACTGTGCCAGCTGTATCTGAGGGGCTTTCACCTCCACCTCCTGTGCCAGCAGAGGCGTCACAGATGTTTACTCTGTTTCGTGAGATGCTCGAGGCACAAAGGGCTCAGTCGGAGGCACATCAGAGGCAGACCAACGTTCTACGGCAGGGCATCGAGAGTGCTCATCAGCTTGCTCGTGCTGTAGTTGAGAGAGGAGTTCTGGTCCAGCAGCAGGTTATTCCTCAGGTTGCTCAGCTTCGGCCAGGCAACATTCAGGACTTCAAGAAACTGGAGCCTAGGGTTTTCAAAGGGACGGAGGGCATCGTCTATGCTGATGATTGGCTCGAGGACATTGAGCGTCTTATGAGGGTGTCCCGTCTTTCTGAAGATCTGAAGGTTGAGGCGGTAAGACTTCAACTGTTCGACGTTGATCGTACCTGGTTCAGGAATGAGCCGGTTCTAGTTGACGCAGGACAATCTTGGGAGGTATTCAGGGACCTTTTCAAGAAGAAGTTTTTCGCCCGGATAGACAGGCTTGACTTGGGGAGACAATTTGAGAGTCTCATTCAGGGAAGCATGTCTGTGGAGGAATACGCTGCAGAGTTCGGTAGGCTGAGCCGATTTGCAGAGTATCTGGTGAGGGAGCCGGAGGTTCGAGCTATTCGTTTCCGAGAGGGTCTAAACTGGGAGGTGAAGATTCTCATTCTGTCTTTTTATGAGACATACTCGGAGATACTTGCGGAGGCACGCAAGGTTGAGCGGGATCTGGGTTTGAAGACCAAGAGAGACCGTGATTCTTTTCTGGGGGCCAACGGCAGTGCAGTATCTGCCAAACGTCCTCATTTCCAGTCCAGACCTTTCCAGCAGCCACAGCAGAACCAGACTCCAGCTAGAGTGCCTTTTCACCAGGCACCTCAGCAGCAGAGGCAGTTACAGCAAGCTCTATGCAACTTCTGCAAGAAGCCCGGCCACATCTGGGAAGTTTGCAGAAAGAGGCTAGGAGTTTGTTTGTATTGTGGTACTGAAGGGCATCAATTGAGGGAGTGTCCTCGTCGTACAGTTCAGGGAGCAGCTCCAGCTCCGAGGGCACAGATGAGACCACCTGCAGCACAACCGAGGGGACCGCTTCCGACACAGCAGCAGCATTTTGTCCAGCATCAGCAGCAGGGAGGTGCTCGGCAGGGACGAGCGTTTGCTATGACAGTCGAAGAGGAGGAACCCACCGGAGATGTCATCGCAGGTTCTATTCTTCTTGATTCCATTCCAGCTTTAGCTTTATTTGATAGTGGTGCTTCCCATAGTTTTGTATCTGTTTCTTTTGCTCTAAAGCATGGTTTGGTAGCTGAGTCTTTGCTTAGGACTTGCAAGATCATGACCGGGAGAGGCATTATCCTGGTTAATGATATTTGCAAAGATCGGAGAGTTACTCTGGGAGGCCGGGAGTTGAGTGCGTGTCTACTTGTAATGCCACTTCCGAGCTACGACATTGTACTCGGGATGGATTGGTTGAGTAGGCACCGTGCTAGCATAGATTGTAGAGGAGGTAGAGTTTTGTTTGGTTCGCCAGGAGAGCCAGAGTTCGAGTTTGCTAGAGGAGCTGCAGAGCAGGGAGAAGGCATTATTTGTGGAGCTATGGTGGAAGACAAGGAGTTGCCGCATCCATTGATAGCAGAATTTTTGGATGTGTTTCCTGAAGAATTGCCAGGATTGCCGCCAGATCGAGATGTTGAATTTTTTATAGACTTGGTGCCAGGTGCAGAACCGATTTCACAGCATGTCTATAGAGTAAACAACAGCGAGCTGGTCGAGTTGAAGAAGCAGGTGGACGAATTATAGGATAAGGGGTTTATCAGATCGAGTTCTTCACCATGGGGAGCCCCGGTATTGTTTGTACCGAAGAAGGATGGATCGGTGCGTATGTGCATTGATTACAGGGCTTTGAATAATCTCACTATCAAGAATAAGTATCCTTTGCCACGGATTGATGATCTGTTTGATCAGTTGAGTGGTGCGAAGGTATTTTCTAAGATAGATTTGAGATCAGGCTACCATCAGGTGAAGGTGAAGCCGAAGGACATACCGAAGACTGCTTTTAGAACTCGGTATGGTCAGTACGAGTTTATGGTGATGCCGTTTGGTTTGACTAATGCACCGGCGGTATTTATGAACTTGATGAACAAGGTGTTCCACCAGTACCTTGACAAGTTCGTGGTGGTGTTCATCGACGACATACTCATATACTCGAGGACACCGGAGGAGCATGAGGAGCATTTGAGGATTGTGTTGGATGTGCTGAGGAAGGAGAAGCTGTATGGGAAGTTGTCCAAATGTGAGTTTTTCTTGGACAAAGTAGAATTCTTGGGGCATGTTGTGACTGGTGATGGTATTTCAGTGGATCCGAAGAAGATTTCAGCAGTGGAATCTTGGAAGACTCCGAGTTCAGTAGCAGAGATCAGGAGTTTCTTGGGATTGGCAGGCTATTACAGGAAGTTTGTGCAAGATTTTTTGAGGATTGCCGAGCCGATGACCAGACTCATAAGAAAGGATGTGGAGTTTGTTTGGACGGAGGATTGCCAGGTTGCTTTTCAGGAGTTGAAGAAGAGGTTGACGTCTGCTCCTATTTTGACATTGCCATCAGGGTCCGGAGGTTTCACTATTTATAGTGATGCATCGGGAAAGGGTTTAGGTTGTGTTCTTTAGCAGCATGGGAAAGTGATTGCCTATGCATCCAGGCAATTGCGTCCTCATGAAAAGAACTATCCTACCCATGATTTGGAGTTGGCAGCTGTCATATTCGCCCTGAAGTTGTAGAAACATTATTTGTACGGAGAGCGTGTGGAGATCTTCACAGACCACAAAAGCTTGAAGTACGTTTTCACGCAGAAGGAGTTGAACATGAGGCAGCGTCGGTGGTTGGAACTGATGAAGGATTTTGATATCTCTTTGCAATATCATCCTGGAAAGGCCAATGTAGTTGCCGATACTTTGAGCAGGTATCCGGTAGCTATGTTCTTGACGCAGGATCGATATCTGTTGGAGGACTTGGAGAGCTTGGGCATTGAGGTAATTGTTCCTGGGTGTGCTATGCAGATGTGGGGATTGTAGATACACTCAGATTTGATGGACAGGATCAAGGCAGCACAGTATGATGACGTATCTTTGAGGAGTATCAGAGCTCAGGTGAGAGCAGGATTGGAGGATGATTTCACTATTGCAGAGGATGGATCTTTGAGGTATGGAGTTAGATTGTGTGTGCCTAGTGGGGAGTTGCGAGAGGAGATATTGCAGGAAGTGCATCGCTCTCAGTATTCCATACATCCAGGTGCTAACAAGATGTATCGGGATATGCGAGAGAGTGTGTGGTGGTATGGCATGAAGAGGGAAGTGGCACAGTTTGTATCCAAATGCTTAGTGTGCCAGCAGGTGAAAGCCGAGAGGCAGAGGCCAGGAGGTTTACTTCAGCCATTACCCATTCCAGAGTGGAAGTGGGAACACATTACTATGGATTTTGTATCCGGACTACCACGATCTCCAGGAGGGAAAGACGCGATTTGGATCATTGTTGATAGATTGACCAAGTCGGCCCACTTTTTGCCTTTCAAAGTGGATTTGTCTACGGAGAAGCTGGCAGAGATGTATGTGAGGCAGATCGTTAGGATACATGGAGTTCCCATCAGCATAGTCTCAGATCGGGATAGTCGTTTCACTTCTCATTTCTGGAGGAGTTTGCAGGAGAGTTTGGGCACTCAGCTCAAGTTCAGTACTGCATATCATCCCCAGACAGATGGGCAGTCAGAGAGGACTATTCAGACTCTCGAGGATATGTTGCGCACTTGTGTACTAGATTTCGGGGGTTCTTGGGAGGACCATCTCCATTTGGTAGAGTTTGCTTACAACAACAGTTACCAGGCCAGTATAGAGATGTCACCTTTTGAAGCTCTATATGGTCGGAGGTGTCGTACTCCTTTGTCTTGGGACGATGTTGGAGAGAGAGTTTTGCTTGGGCCAGAGATGGTTGTGGATGCAGCAGAGAAGGTTCAGTTAATCTGAGACAGACTTCGAGTGGCGCAGGACAGACAACGGCATTGGGCCGATAGCCATCGGAGACCCTTGGAGTTTGAGGTATAGTTTAGATTTTATTTTGTGTGCTTGTTCTTGGTTGTTTTGTTATAGATAAGTTCTTAAGGTGGTGTTTTGTTCTAGGTGGGTGGTTTGGTATTTCTGAGGATTTCTCCGACACGAGGCACGATTCGCTTCGGTGGAGGCGGAAAGCTTAGTCCGCGATTCATTGGACCTTTCACTATTCTAGAGAGGGTCGGTGCAGTTGCTTATAGACTAGACTTGCCACCTGCATTGGAGGGAGTGCACAACGTGTTTCATGTGTCGCAGTTGAGACGATACGTGGCAGATCCTAGTCATGTATTGGATCACTCAGAGATAGAGGTGGGCCCTACTCTTAGCTATCCAGAGCAGCCAGTTGGAATTCTGGATCGGAGAGAGAAGGTGCTGAGGAACCAGACTATTCCTTTGGTGCGCGTCGCATGGAGGCATCACTCTCCGGGGGAGTCTACCTGGGAGAGAGAGGATGACATGCGAGAGCGTTATCCATATTTGTTTGTACCTTGAGGTATGTTATTTTTAGTTATGTTCAGTTCATTGTTATATTCTGTTCATTAGTTAGTTGTGATTCTTTAGTTCTGTTCTGTGATTTTCTGGGGGTAGTTTTCGTCTTTGAATTTCGAGGACAAAATTATTTTAAGGAGGGTAGACTTGTCACTACCACATTTTAGGAAAAAGGGTATTTTAGTAATTTCCTATTTAAATAAATATTGTGCATGGTAAATAATTTTTGTTGTATTATTTAATTGTTGTTGGATGTTATTTAATTATTGTGGACTTATTTTAGTGGACCCAACTAGTTTAGTTTGGACCCATGGACCAACATGAATTAATTAGTTAGACTTGGCCCATTTAGAAAGCCCATAGTTAAGGAGATGGATTAAATTAATTAAATGATTAGACTAGAAGCTTCCTTCCTTAATTATTTCTTCATGAGAGGCCCCAAGGGGTACATTGGACATTTTACAATTGCTTGGGGGAGGGGCTATGGTCGGCCTATTAAAGAGGGGGGGAAATTTCTCTCTCCTCTCATCTCATTCCAAATCTATATCTAGAATTCTCCCACTACCAAATTCCCTCCATTCCCAATCCAATTCCCTACCAAATTTATTCCAAATTCTTCCCAATTCACCATTAGAAAGTTGAGAAGCAAGGATCTAGAAGGAGGAAGCAAGGATCTACAATTTGGAAGCAAGTTCATCTCAATTGGAGGTTTCATTGGGAATCTATCTCCCAATAGGTATAATTCAGATTTTCCTATTTAAATAGCTTCTAAATCTGAGATTTAATCATGTAAAATCAACCTATATGTATGTAGTACCCATAGGACTTTGTTTTGTGTTCATAGGAGACCCATGGAGAAAGTTATGGTACTTTTTGTGTCAATTTTGTTGGAATTCTGAATTTATATTTTGTTGTGTGTGTCAATTGATCCTATAGATCAATTGGACATGAGATTTGTGTTTGAGACTAGTGTCGTATCCATATTGGGATACTTGTGGTTCGTATCCCAACTATTTGGTGATACGTGTCATTTGGGGGTTTTCCTCTGACACGGGGCTTTGAACATGTCGTATTTTGACACGGACACATAGATCTACTTTTGACGCTTTGATTTGTTCATAAATATTATTTGTGATTTGTTTGTGTCCTTCGGGGTGCATTTGGTTGTGTGTTGGACTCGTATCGCATGCGTATCCTAGATCTAGTGGGATACGGTGAGATACTCTCCAATTGTGTGTATTTTTGCATAGATCTAATTAATTGTGGTTCAATTCTTCATTTATAATTAGTATATATATATGGATATTAAATATTTATTTTGTGTATTTATTATAGTAATTATTGTAGCATAGATCTATATTTTGGGTGTGCTAATATAATGTACAATATAATATGTAGCTTTCTTGAATGCAAATATATATGTTACTACTTGTTAAATAATATAATTTATACATAAAATGTTTTATAAAATATATTTGTATGTTTAATTGTGTAATTATATTATTTATAATTATTATGTAATTATTTGGATATTAATGTAAATATTTTAGGTGTGCTTCTAGCCATATAAATTATATGTTCTTTGTTAAATATTTGAAGGTATAAGTTTATGTGTATATTAATATATATATGTACATTTTGTATTAATGGTTTATATATATATATATACTGTTTTATATATTTTGTTTATATATATATATATATATATATATATATATATTGTTTATATATTCTGTTTTTATATATATAATTATATGTATACAACTTGTTTTAGTGACAGTGAATTAATGACAGTAAAAAACTGTCATTAATTAGCCGACTAATAGCAGTCGCTGTAGCCTTCGGGCAATTAATGACAAACCTGTCATTAATTGCAGCAGCGGGAAACAGCAGTTTTTTCGCGACGCTTTTTTGCGAGCGAAAACCAAAGCAGTGGCAGTTTATTATTTGGGTTTCGGTGACAGTCCTTCGGTGACAGTCCCGACTGTCACTATTTAAACTGTGTTGATTTAATCCTATTTTATTCACTGTTTTTCAATGACGCTTTGACAGATTTAATGTATATATTATATATTATAATTGTATATATATATATATGTATATATATATGTGTTTTGTGAGGAATAATAATTGTAATAATATATTATGTTATTTATATAAATGTTGGGTTGTATATATATTATTTTAGGGTATATATTAATTATATTATTAGTATACTTTGTGTGAGTTCTTTTTGAATCTATTTTGATTCCTAAATTATTGTAGTTTATCTCTATATTATTTTATAGATGTCTTGTGAGGTTGACTTTGGGTTTGACCATGTTTGACTTTAGTGGACTTTAGAGTTGACCATAGTTGACTTTTGACTTAGAATTGACTTATTGACCTAGAAATTGCCTAGTTTGACTTGTTCTCTTTCCGGGACCTTGTATTAATGTGGTATTCCATATCTAGGTCTTCGAGGCACCGAGTCAGACATTTGTGAGACTGTTCATTGGACTTCAGGCGAGTACATTCTCTGATAGTTTCTCATTTATGATATCCTCTATGTTCGTTGTATCTAGTATAGATATACATGTTCTCTTGACACTATGGTTACACGGATTGGTATATCCGGATCTCGTCATGAGATGTTATTCCTTGGTATATGGTGTATATGGTGCAAGTATTGTTTCATTGGTTATCTTGTACATGTACAGACACCGATTCTCGGGGAGACTAGCTTTCTTGGGGAATCTAGTGCCATAACGTACCGTGGTTGGATCTATTATACCAGTCGGGGTGGGGAGTATTTTAGTGTAGATATGTGATCATACCCTCCTTGTGCATGTCTTGTTCCTTGTGAGTGTTGATCATACACCGCACGTATAATCAGCCAGGCCATTATACTCTTGTGCAAGTTTCTAAGCCGATCACATGTTAAAGCTAGTACTCACACACTTAGTCATTAGTATTCTTGTTCTATCAGCATATTGTTCATTATTGTATTTCTTTCCAGTACTTCCTTATTGTCTATATATTTCTTGTATCTATTTATGCATCTTGTTTATCCACAGCTACTTACTGTTACATAGTTTTTATCATTATTTGAGAACTGCTGTTAGGGTTGTACTCTGCTCCTTTCCTGACTGGATATATTTTCCAGATGACACTGAGGAGTACCCTACCTATTATGGACCCCAGGATGTTGTGGGTTTAGATTCTGAGACCCTGGCTCAAGAGGAACTTATCCCAACTGAGACAGTTGACCCTGGAGTTGTAGCTTTATAGTTTTGTAGTATTCTTTTGTACTGGATTTGTCTCCAGCATATTTCTGTATTTTTCTTCAGACTCATTGATGTATTATTTTAGACTCATGAGTTGTATTGTGACTATTCTATTCTTATCTGATTCGTGTTCATTCTATCTTAGTTCTGTGATTGAGTACACTATCTTTTGGTGGTTCATTATATTAGATAGACTTTCTAGACAGCGTTCTACCGCCGATTCTGCGGCGTAGGCTGGGCGTTGTTTCCGACTAGTACCCTTACCCCGGGTGCGGGTCGTGACAGTTCACCTTGGGGTATACTCCCCCGTGCCCCATAAAATCGTTACAGAAGGTCGATAATTGGACCGGCTGGATCACTAAGCTGTCTTCACTCGGGACACTACCCGGGTACAGTCCCCTGAACATCGTCACATTGCCGGAAGGGCGGCTGACAAACGACCCCTGGTCCGCTCCTTTCAGATGAAATATCTTTCCCGGCCTGCCGTGAAGATCAGGAGTCAGCGTCCATGACATCCTCCTGGGATGTGTAGCATGGAAGAACGTCGAGATGGGATAGTCCCTCGGCATCTTGGGCAGATACAAAATCAAGCTCCCGGAAGGGAAAATACAGAGTTCTTTCTTGGGCTTCGTCTGGGACTGGTTGTCAATCATGTCCCCGAAGAGGAAGGCCGGCTTTAGGTATTGGTCCCCGTCTATGTACGTCAGGGGCTCTCCGTTGATCAAGTTCAGCAGCGTTCGCTCGCCCTGAGCCGATATCAGAATTTCCCTTCCTTCGGGATACTGGGGCCCGGAGATAGGAAATGTCACGTGTGACAGATCCTCCAGATAGTTGGAGTGCAGCATCCCGGCGGCAGAATCCATCACATCGGCTTGCGGAGACACATGCAAGTTAACTGCAAGAGTGCAAGAAAAACATGTCAATTCCTATAACTAGACATTACAGATCTTGCAGCATACGCCAAAAATCAACAGTCTGTGCTTTACTCCAAGACCGTAAAAAATTGACCATTACGCTGGAATCCATTTTCTAAAGCGTAAAGTCCAAGGCTGGCAATACACAGTCTGTGTTTTACGCCAGACTGATAAAGTTGAGGTATTATGCCAGAATCTTCATCCAGAAGCGTAACACTCAAATTTTATACGCCAACTTTCGACAGTCAAAGCTTTTACGCCAGACTGCAAAAATATGGAGTTTTTGCGCTGACACATTAGAAATATGGGCGTAAAATATGAAACGTCTTTGTGCATCATCTTCCCCAAAGAGGCTATCAGCACAGAAGACGACCTAGCACGGTCACGTACAACGTGTGTGAAGGATTTTCAGTCGTTCTTTTTCGTCCCAAATGCTCTACCTTTAAGGCCAGGTGCACTGCTCGTCGGTGGGATACTTTGCTCAGAATGAAGTTTGCCTTACCCGACCGAATACGCTCTCTCTTGAGCAGAAGAACGAGAAGAAGAATCAACCTTCTTTCCCTTAGTGGAGGGGACTTGTTTCGGGGCCATTACTGGAAACTTTGAAATCTCGGAGAAGAAACGGAGAAGAACTCGAACAGTCAAAGGCTTTCTTTCGCAGAAAACGGATGAAAAGTTTTTCTCTCAGAAACTTGGGGTATATATAGAGTTCGAATGGACTCCTCGAATCCTGAACCAAATCTCCTAATTAATATTCGGTTATGATTGGGGACTACGTCAGCCTATTACTCAGAGAAGGCAGACAGTCAGCGAATTCGAAGAGTTTTCGCGTAAAGCAGATTCGTAGTTTCTACGCTAAAGATCTTTCTACGCTCGACAGCTATAGATCTACGGTTTTACGCTCACAGGCTATAAGTCTATGGTTTTACGCCCGAATGCCTTTGTGCTCGGTAGCTTTAATGCTCGAGAGGCTACAAACCTATGACTTCACGCTCAACAGCTATAAATCTATGGTCTCACGCTCGGTGGTATTTAGTTTACGCTCAGATACAACAGATCCATAACTGTACGCTCGGAAGATTTCTTTTTCACAGGCTACAAATCTACAGTTCTGTACCAAGGAGCTTTCTACGCTCGACAGCTACAAATCTACGATTTTACGTTCACAGGCTATAAGTCTATGGTGGTTTACGTCCGGATGCCTTTGTGCTCGGTAGCTTTTATGCTCGAGAGGCTACAAACCTACGACTTTATGCTCAGGAACTACAAGTCTATAATTTCATGCTCGGTGGCGTTTAGTTTACGCTCATAGGCTGCAAACTTATGATTTCATGCTCTATGACTTTCCGTACATCTGAAAGATACGTCGGAAAGAGTGCGCGCACATCTGAACGATTCTCAAGGTGGTCAATTACAGGAGTTCATACAGAAGATACTCCTTCTTAACCTCAAGATGCCCTAAGTACCCGAAGGATACAGAGTTCAACATTGAAAATTACTCTTCTTCATGGGTCAATTCGAAGTTTATCCAGAATCTAGTCTGAATATTTCGTCTGCAAATTCAAGATGGCAACTCAGTTCTTGACAGCCATTCCTCGCCCTGTTCCAAGGGATTTTCGAGAAATCATTCTTGAAGACGACGGTCTGAACAAAAATTCTGTTTATTAGAAGTAAAAAACAGTTCAAGATTCTACGCGGTTTCTCATTTCTAAAACAGCAAGACAGTTCGAACACTCGACTGCTAAAACAGCTTTCTGTGCAGCCTTAGTTATGCATAAAAGACAGGACAGAACCTAGCGCTCTTTCTATACAGAGTCGGCGTAAAGTGTCAGACGTGTCGAAGCTACACATATTCAGACTTCACAGCAAAGTATGGCAACATAATCATATACAAAGAAGAAAGACGATTTTATTAAAATTAAAAGCATGATTACATGAGGGAAATCCAGTCTACAAGGGTTTTCTTCATTTTTCATGACTACATATGAGGGAAATCCCGTCTACAAAGGGCTTCCTCATCGTAGTCTGACGATCGCGCCCAGAATCTGTTCTGCCAGGTTCTCGCATGGGCAAAATTCTTCATCTATCTTCTCCAGCAGTCAGTCAGTAACCGCAAACTGACTGACATATTGGTCAACGGCGGGAGGATACAAAACTGAGCATAGACCCATCCTCCAACAGAAGAAAAGCAGAGTAAATCTGCTTTCCTACAGACAACGCCGTGACAGATTGAGTTGAGATATTTCATCCAACTCAATCTCGGACAGAGCTAGTCTATCTGCTCTCATCCACGGAGGTAACGGGAGAAGGTACTACTTGCAAGCGGCATGGCGAAATACGACCCTTCCTCTCTCCCAAAGAACCACCATACAAAGTTGCTGATTATCCCGAGCAAAGGAGGCTATGATATCCTTCAATGATCCATCGTTGCAGAGAACATTTGCTCGAAGATGCCATCTTTTTTGGCTTCTTACATGCTGGAAGAACATGGTCTCCTTCTTCCTCAAGTCGACCAGACGAACTTCGGCCATCATCTCTGTGTGGTAAAGGAAGTGTGGGAAGAACAGGAAAACTCCTCAGCCTTTTTATAGGCAAAAGAGATCACACTGATCCCCAATAACTCCGCCATAAAGACAGCCATGAAAGAATGTGTCAGGCTTGACCGTTTCAGGCTCCGCTCAGAGCGTTTCGAGTTACAAGGAACGGTTCATGCTTTATTCAAAGCGTTTCAAATTACGAGGAATTTAAAAGCTTTGAAGGGGGTCTTGTAGAAGTATAAAAAATACGCTGGATAGCTATACGCAGCATGTTGATGCAGGGCAGCGCAAACAGAGGACCTCAGAGCCATCAAACGTGCAACAGAACTTTTCCGCTGAGCACAGCATAAAAATATAGGCTCAAGGACCATCCGCGTAATGCAGTATGTCCAGGCTGCTTCGGCGTAAACAGGGTGCTCCATCGCCTTTATGGCATAAAACTCATCCGTTTTTAATGCAGCATTGAAGTGTACGAGGAATGCTTCGTATTCTTCGAAATGAACCTGTCAGATCATGCCATGAACCTGATGTCTGGACTCCTGACAAAGAGTACTGTACGACAACCTAAGTGACGGGTATCATGATGGCGCGGCATTGCAACCCAGGCTGTCATTTACTGCCATTTCCTTTGCGTAAACCACTTTCACACATACGAAGGAATACGCCACCTTGTTTTACACAGGCAGATGTGAGCTATTTACACTCCGCAGAAGACAAACAGCCTGCCACGTCAAAAGCTGCACTTCGTACAGGGCTCGAGGCGCGTCTCTGCATTTAATGCGCAGAGCGGTGACAGTTTCTCGAGGCACGTCTCTGCACTTAAAGCGCCGAATACTGACAGATGCCCAAGGCACGTCTCTGCACTTGATGCACAGAAGGGTGGCAGGCCTTCAAAATATGCCTCCTTATTTAATGAGCGGGATAAAGACGGATCCCCGCATTTAATGCAGGAGATTTGATTAAATGTCATCGAACCGTCGTTTAGTGATATCCCCTTTGCGTAAACTACTCTTACGCATATAAGGGAATACGCTGCCCAGTTTTATACAGGCAGACGTGAGCTTCTTACGCTCCGCAGAAGGCAAACAGACCGCCACATCAGCAGTTACTCTTCGTACAGAATTTGAGGCGCGTATCTGCATTTAATATACAGAATGATAGAAAATCTTAAAGACAAGCCTCTGCATTTAATGCGCAGGATGGGGACAGATCTCTGCATTTAATGCAAGAGATTTAATTATATCTCCAAGAGCCGTAATTCTGGCTAAAACGTCCACATCACTCCGCTTCTATGCCCACTCGGCTTCTATGCCCACTCGACCTCTATAACCGCTCGGCTTTTATGCCACTCGGCTTCTACGCCTACTCGACTTCTATGCCTAATTGGCTTCTATGCCTACTTGGCTTCTATGCCATGGTGACAGTTATTGGCTTCTACGCCAACCTCTTCTACACAAGGGATAACTACCTACGTGGCTTCTACGTCGTGATCTTCGCAGCAGATATACGCACTTTGTCCCTTAGTTGGACACGCGTCACATGCTCACTCAAAAGGTCATCTATACGCAGGCATTGGTTATTTTAAACCATCGTGTAAAAGGGTACTGTACTTTTCACTACTCGGTTTCTACACCAACTGAGTGGTCAATGTCACTAAAACTCTATAAATAGAGACCTCTATCAACAGAGGACAAGGTCGAAGAAATCAGGTCAAAGAAAATTGGTGGAGAAACGGTCGAGAGAGAGAGAGAAGAATCCAAAGCTCAGGCAAAGAGAAGGGATCGACGACTTTGGCATCGAGCATCCACCATCTTTAGCAACCTTCGAAGCTGCTTTCTGTCTTCCACGGCACTTCTTCAATATCGTGTGGTCCAAGGATTAAAGTGATCGACTGCAGATTAGACACCTATAGCAATATTTACCCAGATTAAATAAATTGTACATAGACATCCTCGTGTAGGATTAAATTGTACAATCTTGTTTGTAAACATAAAAGAAGGGCAGATTTTCGTATAAGACCTCATTTTCCATATTATCAATCTTTTTCGTTTATTATCCTAAACATGGGTGACTTCCTATATGGTCACCCATCCCATAGGAGATCACCCATCCTATGGGAGGTCATCCTACGGAGTTCACCCATCCTAAAAGAGGAAACACATACTAAGTCCAAAGAGAGGTTACCCATCCTAAGAGAGTGACCTCATGTAGGATGGGTGACCTTCTTTAGGATGGGTAACCACTCGTAGGATGGTAACCTCCCGTAGCATGACCTCCCATAGGATGGGTGACCTTCCTAGAGATTGGTGACCACATAGGAAGTAACCCGTCCTAAGGGAACTCCCATAGGATGGGTGACCTCCCGTAGGATGGGTGAACCTCCCGTAGGATGGTGACCACAAAGGAAGTCCTCCCGTATGATGGTGGAATTCTCGTAGGATGGGTAACCTCCCTTAGGATGGGTTACCTTTCTATGGATGGGTGATCTCCCATAGGATGGATAACCTTCCGTAGGATGGGTAACACCTATCATACATGAGGGTTACCCATTCTAAGGGAGGTTACCCATCCTAAAGGAGGTCACCCATCCTAAGGGAGGTTAACCAATAGGAAGTCCTGGGAACGTATAATGATTGAGAGATCAACCATCCTAAAGCAGGTCACCCATCCTAAGGGAGGTCACCCAACCAAAGGGAGGTCACCTATCCTAAGGGAGGTTCCCCATCCTATGGAAGGTCCCTAAGGATTGAGGTCACCCATCCTACGAAAGATCACCCATCTTAAGGGAGGTCACTGTAACACCCCGTTCCGCACAAGCGGACTGCCGTCTCAATCGGCAATCGTGCAGCTGTCCCGACCCGCTTTGCCTCGATCAAGAAGCAAAGGATATCCAGACTTGTCCCTACAGGAATCTGGCTTGGACTTTCAGAGGCTCGCTCAGACGTATCGCTCTACCGAGACGAATCATCGCTAAGGTGGGTGGCTACGGTGAACTTGTCTTTGCTTAGCCAGCACACATAAAAATCTGGAATGTTTATGCTAGTCGCTAGGTGAATCACCTCCAGCATGCTAATAAATCCAACGCACCTAGCTAAGGGAATAATCCTAACTTGTATTGCTTGCTAGAACATGGAAATAAAATACTGCTTATATGTTCAGACCCTCGCATGCTAAGTCCCTTAACGGTTTTATCTCTCGGACTACCGTCGGGCCCGAGCAAACGTACTGATTATGTTCCTTAGGACGCATGCTTGTCTGCTTGATTGTTACCGTATTTTCATCCAAACCCCGGAAGACTACTAAGTAGTCGTTCCGTACATGATTGACCCTGCAAGTATCCTGGACCGTTAGGTCACCAAGCAGCCCCGAACCAGGGGAATGCATCAAGACAAGTTATTGTACAAAGAACAAGATCCAAGTATCCCGTGTACTCGTATACTCGTGTTCCCGTGCACTCGTGTTCTCGTGTTCTCTTGTTCAAAGTGCACACGTGTTCTCGTGTTCTCGTGTATCTCGTGATAATTGAATGACCCAAAAAGAAAGTGCATGTCGCGGACAACTCGGAAATGAGGTATAGTTCCATGGACGGTCACCGGGGCACTGGGGCCGATCCGATCCGGATGGAACTCTTGTGTGGTCCCTCGTGTTCGGGCGAGTGGTTTGTAGCACCTCGTGTACTTACGTTGCATTTCACTTTCCCGGGACCACATAACGTGTGTAGTCCATCGTGTGCGGACAAGATGGTTTGTAGCGCATCGTGTACTTTGTTGCATTCCATCTTGGCCTTGGACTACTTAATGTACAATCCATCGTGTACGGGCGAGATGGTTCGTAGCGCATCGTGTGCTCTCGTTGCGTTCCATTCTCGTCTGGGATTAGTCCTTTATGGCTATGCCAGCGACTCATGTTCATATAGATAAGTCATCCTCGCTTAGCGGCTATCCGCGTGCGAGTCATTGCATCAAGAACAACTGAGCACACCAAATACTGTCCCGTTCAATGACTCTCATGTTTGCATGTTGCATATGCTATGCTCCTGAATGTTTATACATGCCCCTGCTTAAATTAACAATGTTTGCCTTGCACAGGGAAGGAGATGGTAAGTTGGTAAGTCTCGCCGTGTTTCCTCTAACATCGTACGGCGCACTGCCCGATACGTTAGGCTATTCAATATCTGCATAAAACTGATCCTAAGGCAACTAGAAAGACAACTGAATAGTTGTGCACGGAACCTGTATTACGTGTTTGGATTTGTCGAGCGGGCGAGTAGCTTCCCCACCAGTGCATTCAATGTACTGATAATCCACCAGTTTGATATGCAGGGTACGGGAGAACCTTGTGCGGTGCGGATGCCTCCAACGTGCGTGCTAAGGCGTGGACAACACTCCGAAGCAATGGTGCGTCCGGGACTGAAGCACATATACAAGACATAAGTTGTGAACATCGCCTGACCATCGCCTGTAAAATCATTCCACAGTTGTAGCCACTTGGCACGCTTTTACTGTTTTAGAGAGAGAGGCTTGAGCGACTTGTAATCTTGGCTATATGCCGCCTGTAACACAAGTTTCATATCAATAAAGAGATTACTTTACTTGTTTCAATGCTTCCGCTATATTGTCGACTCAGTGAACCTGTTACCGATCGCCTATGCGTTCATGACTCCGCTGTACTCGGACAACCTGTGCGACTCTGTGGCTTAGAACTCTTGCTGCCAGCCAATGAACCATGGCCTTGCACGGGCGTCGGCTCACGCTCGTGCGGCATCACGCCCGGATGGATTAAGCGATCGTTCCGCGGGAGCATGGCGAGGGTGATTTCCGCCTAGCGGGAACGGCCGATTGCCTGCAGGAGACCGGGGCGTGACAGGTTGGTATCAGAGCCTGGCTTTTACGCCTTTGGACTTCGATTCGATATCTCTGTTTCGAAAGCTCGTTCGTGGGTTATGTGTGCGCTCTCTCTCAATGCCTCGATGGGATATTCCAACAATAAGTCTAAATACTTTCAAAATACGTTTTGAATGATATGCTTGCTTGTCTGGTTGTATGCTGCGAGTGGCCTTTGTGCCAACCTGTGCGAACCCTTGAGAGTATCGCTAGTAGCTTGTCCGATTTTCACTAACCCTAAGTTTGGTTGAATGCATCTATTCGAGGGATGCCTTGAACTAGTGCACCATCCAAGACTTAGAAAAGGTGAAACTCGAGTCCTAAGACTTCGCTATCACTGAGCTGGTTGACATGTTCACGCTAGAGGGTACCTTCGAAAGTGCGCACGATCCAGTCTAAGCGATATGCTGATTTCGAAGCTTGTGCAAGTGAAGATCCAAATAAACAAGTACAAACGACTTGTCTAGGATTGCCTCAACCCTAGATTACTGCTTGTCCTTAGTAAGTCTCGAGGACGAGACTTTTTCTAAGTTGGGTAGGATGTAACACTCCATTCCGCACAAGCGGACTGCCGTCTCAATCGGCAATCGTGCAGCTGTCCCGACCCGCTTTGCCTCGATCAAGAAGCAAAGGATATCCAGACTTGTCCCTACAGGAATCCGGCTTGGACTTTCAGAGGCTCGCTCAGACGTATCGCTCTACCGAGGCGAATCATCGCTAAGGTGGGTGGCTACGGTGAACTTGTCTTTGCTTAGCCAGCACACATAAAAATTTGGAATGTTTATGCTAGTCACTAGGTGAATCACCTCCAGCATGCTAATAAATCCAACGCACCTAGTTAAGGGAATAATCCCAACTTGTATTGCTTGCTAGAACATGGAAATAAAATACTGCTTATATGTTCAGACCCTCGCATGCTAAGTCCCTTAACGGTTTTATCTCTCGGACTACCTTCGGGCCCGAGCAAACGTACTGATTATGTTCCTGAGGACGCATGCTTGTCTGCTTGATTGTTACCGTGTTTTCATCCAAACCCCGGAAGACTACTAAGTAGTCGTTCCGTGCATGATTGACCTTGCAAGTATCCTGGACCGTTAGGTCACCAAGCAGCCCCGAACCAGGGGAATGCATCAAGACAAGTTATTGTACAAAGAACAAGATCCAAGTATCCCGTGTACTCGTATACTCGTGTTCCCGTGCACTCGTGTTCTCGTGTTCTCTTGTTCAAAGTGCACGCGTGTTCTCATGTTCTCGTGTATCTCGTGATAATTGAATGACCCAAAAAGAAAGTGCATGTCGCGGACAACTCGGAAACGAGGTATAGTTCCACGGACGGTCACCGGGGCACTGGGGCCGATCCGATCCGGATGGAACTCTTGTGTGGTCCCTCGTGTTCGGGCGAGTGGTTTATAGCACCTCGTGTACTTACGTTGCATTCCACTTTCCCGGGACCACATCACGTGTGTAGTCCATCGTGTGCGGACAAGATGGTTTGTAGCGCATCGTGTACTTTGTTGCATTCTATCTTGGCCTTGGACTACTTCATGTACAATCCATCGTGTACGGGCGAGATGGTTCGTAGCGCATCGTGTGCTCTCGTTGTGTTCCATTCTCGTCTGGGATTAGTCCTTTATGGCTATGCCAGCGACTCATGTTCATATAGATAAGTCATCCTCGCTTAGCGGCTATCCGCGTGCGAGTTATTGCATCAAGAACAACTGAGCACACCAAATACTGTCCCGTTCAATGACTCTCATGTTTGCATATTGCATATGCTATGCTCCTGAATGTTTATACATGCCCCTGCTTAAATTAACAATGTTTGCCTTGCACAGGGAAGGAGATGGTAAGTTGGTAAGTCTCGCCGTGTTTCCTCTAACATCGCATGGCGCACTGCCCGACACGTTAGGCTATTCAATATCTGCATGAAACTGATCCTAAGGCAACTAGAAAGACAACTGAATAGTTGTGCACGAAACCTGTATTACGTGTTTGGATTTGTCGAGCGGGCGAGTAGCTTCCCCACCAGTGCATTCAATGTACTGATAATCCACCAGTTTGATATGCAGGGTGCGGGAGAACCTTGTGCGGTGCGGATGCCTCCAACGAGCGTACTAAGGCGTAGACAACACTCCGAAGCAACGGTGCGTCAGGGACTGAAGCACATATACAAGACATAAGTTGTGAACATCGCCTGACCATCGCCTGTAAAATCATTCCACAGTTGTAGCCACTTGGCACACTTTTACTGTTTCAGAGAGAGAGGCTTGAGCGACTTGTAATCTCGGCTATATGTCGCCTGTAACACAAGTTTCATATCAATAAAGAGATCACTTTACTTGTTTCAATGCTTCCGCTATATTGTCGACTCAGTGAACCTGTTACCGATCGCCTATGCGTTCATGACTCCGCTGTACTCGGACAATCTGTGCGACTCTGTGGCTTAGAACTCTTGCCGCCAGCCAATAAACCATGGCCTTGCACGGGCGTCGGCTCACGCTCGTGCGGCATCACGCCCGGATGGGTTAAGCGATCGTTCCGCGGGAGCGCTGGCGAGGGTGATTCCCGCCTAGCGGGAACGGCCGATTGCCTGCGGGAGATCGGGGCGTGACAGTCACCATTCCCTTAGGATGGGTGACCTCCCTAAGGATGAATCACCTCACGTAGGATGGCAAACCTCTCTTAGGATATGTAATCTCCCTTAGTATGGGTATATAATCGCCCGTAGGATAGGTGACCTCCTTAGGATAGGCAACCTCGATTAGGATGGGTGACCTCACTTAGGATGGGTGACCTCCCTTAGGATGAGTGACCTCATGTAGGATGGGTGACCTACCTTAGGATGAGTGACCTCCAATAGGATGGGTGACCTCCCGTAGGATGGATAACCTCCCGTAGGAAGGGTATCCTCCAGTAGGATGGGTGACCTCCCGTAGGATAGGTGATCTCCTATGGGAGGTCACCCATCCTAATGGTGGTTACCCATCCTACGAGAGGTTACCTATCCTAACTGAGGTTACCAATCTTACGGGATGTCACCCATCCTTCGGGAGGTTACCCATCCTAAGGGAGGTCACCCATCCTAAGGGAGGTTACCCATCCTAAGGGAGGTCACCCATCCTAAGGGAGGTTACCCATCCAATGAGAGGTTACCCATCCTAAGGGAGGTCACCCAACCTACGGGAGGTGACCTCCCTTAGGATGGGTAATGTCACCCTCACTTTTCGAGCTAAGGGTATTCTTGTCTTTCCGTAATTAAAATATAAATAATTGCATAATAATTAATTGTGTCTAAATAATTATGATTTTAATTGATTGTTGCACTTTACCGTTGTTCGATAATTAGAGCGCTACACTAGCCTTGCCTTTCAACAGATTTTATGCCCTTGTCCTAGACATGTCAGACTATTATTTTAACACTTGTGTGACTCATAATTATGTCTTGTTGTGCTTCATTTTAGACGTACGACATTCGTCGCAACCGACTATAATTAAAATTTAATTAATTAAAACCAAAATAACTCCTTGTGCAATTCTCCAATTATCAGGCGCTTCTGTGCAAAAGTACATTAGGTGTCCACCCTGTTGGACACGACACGTGAACAAAACCCATTTCCCCTTCGTTTATAATTTTTATGATTTTTGGGAGTGTGTAATTGAACACCAACCTCCTTAAGACCATGGCCCTCCAAACCCTTAAACCAATGCAAATTCTAGAAATTTCATGGAACCCATTTAAAACCTAGCCCATTGAAATAACTCCACATCAAGCCAAGGCCTTTTCCTAGGTTTGACCAAAGTCAATTAAACCTAGGTCAACCAAAACACCAAATGAGTATAAAAATCCTTTCTTTTCCTTTGCTCTTTGCTTCTCAACCAAAAGCTGCTACTCGGCCGACAACCCCCTTCCCATCATCTCCCTCTCGTGAACCCTTCACCCGCCGGTGCTCAACTCGCTGGAGGCTACCCTCCATCGGAGACTTGCCGGAGTAGTGCCTGAGACCCCTGTCGTTTTTCCCTGTCCAACCGGCTGAGCAGCGACCGGAATCCCACTCGTCTGCCTCGACTCGCCACCGTGAACCTCGACCGGACACCTCGCCACGAGCCAGCGCTCGTTCGCCTCGACTCATTCCCCCCCCCCCCGTGAGCTAGACCGGACCCGCCCTACTGAAGCCACGAGCACCGCCGTGGTCGACCCGAGCCTGCTGCTGTCGATCGCCGAACACGCGCCACATCGCTTGGAGTTGACGATCCCGTGGTTATGTGTTGGAGCCGTATCGCAAGCGTATCATAGAGTAAGTGTGATACGGGTGTGGTACACTCCAGGTGTTTGATGTTTTGTCTTCTTTGCTATATATATATATATATATATATATATATATATATATATATATATATATATATATATATATATATATATATATATATATATATATCACTTAAATATCATATATATATATATATATATATATATATATATATATATATATATATATATGATATTTAAGTGATATATATATATATATATATATATATATATATATATATATATATATATATATATATATATATATATATATATATATATATATATATATACGTATATATGTGTTTGTGTTTGTGTCTGTGTTTATGTGTGTAAGAGTGTAGGTATATACATATCTAGCTATAAGTAGTTGTGTTTGTATATACATATATAGTAGTGAAGGGTTGATATATATAGATTTATATAGATAGTAAGGAGTATATATACATAGATGTGTAGCTATGGTTATATATATATAGAGAGAGATTGATATAGGAATGTAGATGTATATTGTATTTGAGTGTATGTGCATTAGTGTTTGTGTGGCATGTGTGTGAGTGTGTTTATGTGCAAAGAGGGGAAGAGTAGCTCGGGTGGCATTTCAGTTCAGCACAGGAAGTTCACCTCGAGGCAGTGAGGGTTTGTGCAACTCGTGCAAAGAGAGGGAGAGGACAGCCTGTGTGCACTCAGCACAGCAGCCTACAGTCCTTGTGCAACTCTTGCACAGATACTGGAGTCAATGTCAGCAAGGAGAAGGGGGCAGTGACTGAAGAGAGGGGAAGACATTAGCAATTCGAGGCAGAAAGATCCTGCAGAGGAGTTTCCACTGTACATCAGCAGTGTTAAGCAAATGGAGGAGAGGATCAGAAGCTGGGAGCAGTGGATTACCTGGGAAGAGAAGAGCCACTGCTCGAGTGAGAAATCAGACAGTTCTGTGGCAGTTAGCTGCAGTAAAGATCACCTGCAGCAGAGTGCAGAGCATGTGCAGGGTTACACAGTGTTGTTTCAATCCACAGTGACCGTATCAGATGCACAGTATCAGTGCAGATTCTACTGTGTTGTGCTCGAGCACAGTAACAGTCTTCAGACTTTAACTGTGCAGTTTCAGTTGTTGAGTTTCACTTGGGTTCCGGTATATTGGTTAGTTAGTATTTAAGGTTTGGTCAGTTAGTTTTCAGTGGATAATTAGTTATTAAATTGTTAGTAGTAGATAAGATTAGTGATAGTTAGTTAATGTTAAGGTATTGAGTAGTTGAGGTATTGGTTTATGTAAGTAGTTAGTTGATGTGTTAGTTATTTATTTGTTAGTTAGTTATAGTAGCAATATGCATTAGGTATATATGTAGTATGGTATATATTTATGTTTAGTAGTTAGATACTTATATAGCTAGTGCTAGAGGTTTATGTATATGTGTATTAGCATATTATCTTGGGGTATTATAATTGTATTAGCTATATATTAAGTGTTTGGGTTACCTTGGGATACCAAGGTATTACCAAGGTATTGGGCTGATACCCAAGGTATTGGGTTTGGGTATCGAGATAGGTGCGATATGCATTGGTGCAAGGCCAATGTATCATATTTCATTTGTATTGATATAGTATTATAATTAATGACTTGTATATATATCCAAAATACTATTTTCATATAATTAAACTTGTGTATCTTAGGATACGACTTTTTGAATGCCTTTTAGTATCTTAGATTAGATTGTATAACATAGGTCCATAGTGTACCGACTTAGTGACTTAGTATTAGACTCTTGTAACCTAGATTTCATCGGTTTGACCTAGAAATAGTTTATTGACCTAGAATTGCATCAACTTAATTGATTTTCATTCTTGAACCTTGTATTGATGCAACGTACCATATATAGGTCTGTGTGACACCAGCTTGAACATCGAGAGATATACCTTGCTCAGGACTTCAGGCGAGTACATTTCTCCAATAGTTTTTAATTCATAATATTGTATATATGCATGTTCTAGAATTGTATACTTGATTTCGACATAGTGATTTTACAAACTGGTACTATATGGATCCCATTAGGAGATGTTATCCCCTACCGTATTCAGCGGGTACTCATGTACATTGTACCTCATCGTGTATATTGGGTATTAATTATATTTTGTATTTACACACTGCTCATATTCAGTATGATATTTGTGTACACCCACCGCTCGTGTTTGGTGGTTATGATATTCGTGTACATCCACTGCTCGTGTTCAATGGTTATATTTCATATTCGTAGCGTGTCGTGATTGGATCCATCGGTATTAGTTGGGGGTGAGAGAGTAGGAGTTGATTATGTGATCAAAGCCCCATTATTACATCGTGTACATTCTGGTTACATATCTCACTTGTAATCGTCTTACATGATCATGTTCACCCAACCCGATCACATAATAAACTTGTATTCTGAGGCACATTAGTTAGTTTAGATTGCAGTTATTTTATCATATTGCTGATATTTATATTGTTGATCTATATTCTCATACATTATATGTATATCTATTGTTCATCATTCATGTGTTAGTGATCTTGTATTTTATTTCTATATCTATTTATATGCTCGATTATGTTATTGAAACTGCTTTCAGAGGTATGTACTTTGCTCCAATCCTAACTGGATATATTTTTCCAGATGACTGGCTTATAGAGCAGTGTCCCACATTCTACGGGCCGCAGGATGGCGTACCTATAGAGGATACTCCTATAGACCAGGAGAACTTAGTTGCAGAGCCCGAGGAGGTCTAGTTAAATTTGTATTGGATTGTATTAGACTATTCTTTTGGTGGATTCACATCTTGTATATTATTTCAGATTATGGATTGTATCTTATTCTTTCCTTCGCTATTCCATTCGTGCATTATTCTTCCTTAGTTTATTTTGTGATTGAGATTAGTTATTCATGTGAGATACCATATTGCTTCTCCGTTTGGAGTTGAGATGATTGACAGGTACCATATTATAGTGTTGAGATGTTAGATAGTTAGAAATAATCCAGAAAAGTGTTCTACCGCCGATTCTGCGACGTAGGCTGGGCGTAACCACGTACTCGTGCCCAAATATCTGGGTGCGGGTCGTGACACATTTTTAGTGGTGGCCTATGCAGGTCTAGATTCATAATTAGTGCGATTTCGTAGTTGTGCTCATCTAGAGTACTACTACGAGCCTGCTTTAGGAAACATGATTTAGGCTGAGAGTTTACTCAATCACACATAGAAAAATTCCAATATTTGTTTTGCAAATTCTTATCTATTGAATATTGCCTTTTACTTTGAATAAAGTTATGTTCTTCTTTGATGATATCGTATCATATTCAATATTGATTCCGTATTTCAATCTATCTTCAGGATGTCGCCGAAGACACGTTCCTAGTGATCAGGTGCCACGACAGCACGCTCAGTCACTTCATCACCTATAAAGGCAGCACCCTTAGACGATGGTCCAGCACCTACATTCAGGAGGTCAGCTTTACCGGTCCAGGTGGGCGTATCAGCAGCAGCTTTCGGAGGTGCTCCACCTCTAGTACCGAGGACAGGGCAGACAGTTTCTGAGGATCTTCTACCTCCACCACCAGTAATTGATCAGACGCAGATGTTCATGCTCTTCCAGCAGATGATGGAGGCATAGCAGCGACAGTCTGAGGTCCTGTGACAGAGCATGGAGAATACTCACCATATCGCACTTGCAGAAGTTGAGAGAGCTACTACAGTCCAGCCACAGACGGCACCACCTCAGTTTATTCTGCATCAGCCGAGGCCGGGTACCATCATAGACTTCAAGAGGATGGGCCTGAAGGACTTCAGGGGCACGAAGGGGATTATTTATGCGGATGAGTGGATCGAGGACATCGAGTGGAACCTGCGGTTGGCGCAGATTCTAGAGATACTACAGATAGAGGCAGCGGGGTGTATGATGTTTGATATTGCTTTGACATGGTTTCGAACAGACCCTAGGATTGTAGTACCAGGACTCTCTTGGGAAGCCTTCAAAGAGCTTTTTAAGGAGAAGTTCTTCCTAGACGTGGCTCTTACATCTTTGGAGAGTCAATTCCAGTACCTCGTCCAAGGAGGTATTTCAGTGGACGAGTATGCGGGGGAGTATTGCCGACTAGGTCACTTCGTGGAGGGTCAGAACCCTAGAGGAAGAGCCAGAAAGTTCAAGAAGGGCCTGAACCGGGAGGTCAAACCCTATACCAACGGAGATCCTACCGCCACCTTCGAGGAGATACTTAGACAGTCGCAGAGAGCGGAAGATGACTTAGAGCTTGGCTCTAAGAGGCCGAGGGACACCGGAGGATCCAAAACCAACATGGGTCCAGTGAAGAGGTCTCATTTCCAGCAGCAACACCAGAGGCCTTACCAGCAACAGAAGTAGCAGTATCATGGGCCAGCTAGAGCGTCGGCTCAGTAGATGCATCAGATCCAGAGGGCAGCAGTTTCTTGTACTTTCTAGAAGAAGCAAGGACACGGATGGGACGCATGCAGGATGAGGCTAGGCCCATTCTTATTATGTGGATCGGGAGATCATCAGTTGCGGGCTTGTCCTAAAGTCCCAACTCGTCCAGTTCATGGTGGAGAACAGGCACAGAGGTCACTCGCTAGACCACCAGCGGGACAGCAGCAGAGAGGACCTCTTCCACGTCAGCAGCAGCAGTTTGCCCAGCATCAGCAACAGAGAGGAGCGCAGCGACAGGGGTGAGCTTTTACCTTGACTGTTGAGGAGGAGGAGCCGATTGGCGATGTCATCTCAGGTTCAGTTTATCTCAATTCCTTTCCAGCTTATGTTTTGTTCAATTCTGGTGCTTCTCATAGCTTTGTATCTGTATCTTTTACTTTGAGGCATCGTCTTGAGTCTGAACTATTAGCACGGACTTGCAAGATCACGACCGGGGGTGGCATTATCCTAGTCAGTGATGTTTGCAAGAACCAGAGAGTTTATTTGGGAGACCATAAGCTGAGCGTATGTTTACTTGTAGTGCCACTTCTAAGTTACGATATACTACTCAAGATGGATTGGTTGAGTAGACATCACGCTAGTATCGATTATCGTAGAGGTATAGTTTTATTTCAGACGCCAGGAGAGCCGAAGTTCTAGTTCGTCCAAGGAGCATAGTAGAATGAAGGCAATTTCTGTAGAGCTTTGGTAGAAGAGCAGGAGCCTCCACATCCGTTGATTGCAAAGTTCTTGGATGTCTTTCCAAAAGAGTTGCTGGGGTTGCTACCGGACAGAGATGTAGAATTCTCTATAGATTTGGTGCCAGGCGCAGAGCCGATAGCTCAGCACGTCTATAGAGTAAACAATAGTAAACTGGCAGAGTTGAAGAAGCAAGTGGATGAGTTGCAAGACAAGAGCTTTATCCATTCCAGTTCATCACCATGGGGTGCTCCAGTACTTTTTATACCAAAGAAGGATGGGTCGGTACGTATGTGTATCGACTACAGGGTACTTAATAACCTTACTATCAATAACAAATACCCATTGCCGCGGATTTATAATTTGTTTGACCAGTTAAGCGGAGCGAAGGTATTCTCGAAGATAGACTTGAGGTCAGGGTACCACCAGGTGAAAGTGAAGAGGGAAGACATCCCAAAGACAGCTTTCAGGACTCGTTATGGGCAGTTTGAGTTCTTGGTGATGCCGTTTGGGTTGACCAATGCCCTGACAGTGTTTATGAACCTGATGAACAAGGTGTTTCATTAGTACCTAGACCAGTTTGTTGTAGTCTTCATAGATGATATTCTGATATATTTGAAGACCCTAAAGGAGCATGAGCAGCACTTGAGGATTATTCTGGAGACTCTCAGGAAGGAGAAGTTGTATGGCAAGTTATCAAAGTATGAATTCTTCCTTGATAAGGTTGAATTCCTCGGGCATGTTATTACAAGAGATGGAATCTCGGTGGACCCGAAGAAGATCTCAGCAGTTGAATAGTGGTCTACCCCGAGTTCAGTAGCAGAGATCCGGTGCTTCCTTGGATTAGCATGCTATTACCGGAGGTTTGTTCTGGACTTTTCCAGACTTGCAGAGCCAATGACTACACTGACCAGGAAGGACGTAGAATTCGTCTGGACTGAGATTGTCAGTCAGTATTTGATGAGCTGAAGAGGAGATTAACTACAGCTCCCATCTTGACACTACCATTAGGAGCAAAAGGATTTTCTATTTATAGTGATGCATCAGGGAAGGGTTTAGGTTGTGTGTTACAGCAGCACGGAAAGGTGATTGCCTATGCTTCCAAACAATTATGCCCGCATGAGAAGAACTACCCTACCCATAACTTGGAGTTGGCTGCAGTTATCTTTACTCTCAAATTATGAAAATACTACTTGTATGGAGAGAGTGAAGATCTTCACAGACCATTAGATCTTGAAGTATGTGTTTACACAAAAAGAGCTCAATATGAGACAGTGGTGATAGTTGGAGCTGATGAAAGACTTTAACATATCTTTGTAGTACCATCCAGGGAAGGCCAATATAGTCGCGGATGCTTTGAGCAGGTATTCCGTGGCTATGTGCTTGACTAGAGACAGACATTTATTGGCAGATCTTGACAGTTTGGGCATTGAGGTACTAGTTCCTGGAGTCGTAGCATAGATATAGGGACTTCAGGTGCAGTCAGATCTGATGGACCGGGTCAGAGCCGGACTGTATAAGGATGAGTCTCTGAGGAGCATCAAAGCACAGGTTCAGGTCGGGCTGGCAGAGGACTTTATCGTCGCAGATGATGGATCATTGCGATACGGTACCAGGTTATGTGTACTAAGAGGAACATTGTGCGAGAAGATCCTGCAGAAGGCGCATCATTCTCAGAACTCTATGCATCCTGGTGCAAACAAGATGTATAGAGACATGAGAGAGCATGTATTATGGTATGGCATGAAGCGGGAGGTAGCTAGCTTCGTGTCTAGATGCTTAGTTTGCCAGTAGGTCAAGGCGGAGAGACAGAGGCCAGGAGGATTGCTTCAGCCTTTATCTATTCTTGAGTGAAAATGGGAGCATGTGACTATAAATTTTGTATCAGGAATTCCGCGTTCTCCATGGGGTAAAGATGCAATTTGGGTCATCGTGGACAGATTGACCAAATCAGCCGACTTTTTACCATTTAAAGTGGGTACATCTACTGAGAGACTTGCGGAGATATATGTGCACCAGATTGTCAAATTGTATGGTGTTTCAATAACATAGTCTCAGATCGGGATAGTCGCTTCATGTCCTACTTCTGGAGGATTTTGTAGGCTTGCTTGGGAACTCAGCTCAAGTTCAGTACCGCTTATCACCCTCAGACGGACGAAAAGTCGGAGAGGACTATTCAGACTCTCGAGGATATGCTATGCACCTGTGTATTGGATCTTGGAGGTTCTTGAGAGGATTACCTTCACTTGGTAGAGTTTTCATACAACAACAACTACCATGCCAACATTGAGATGTCACCATTCGAGGCATTATATGCACGGAGGTGCCATACTCCGTTGTCTTGGGATGATGTTGGTGAAAGATCTTTATTGGGACCAGAGATGGTAGTGGATGCAGTAGAGAAGGTAAAGCTTATTAGGGACAGACTTTGAGTGGCGCAGGACAGGCAGCGGCATTGGGCCGATAGCCACCGGAGACCTTTGGAGTTTGGGGTATAGCTTTAGTTTTGTTTTGCTTGTGTTTTATTATTGTTTGTTAGAGTGCTAAGGTTTTATTTCGTGCTAGGTTGGTGGTCTGGTTTTTTTGAGGATTTCTCTGACACGTGGCATGATTCGTTTTGGTGGAAGCGGCAATCTTAGTCCACAATTCATCGGACCTTTCAGTATTCTTGAGAGGGTCGGTGCAGTTGCATAAAGACTAGACTTACCGCCTGTACTGGAGGGAATGCACAACGTATTTTATATGTCGTAGCTGAGACGGTACGTAGCATATCTCAGTCATGTGTTGGATCACTCGGAGATAGAGGTAGGCCCTACTCTTAGCTATCCAGAGAAGCCAGTAGAGATTCTGGATCGGAGAGAGAAGGTATTGAGGAACCAGACGATTCCTTTGGTGTGCGTTGCGTGGAGGCATCACTCGCCAGGAGAGAGTACCTGGGAGCGAGAGGCCGAGATGCGCGAGCGATATCCATATATGTTCGAGTCGTGAGGTATAATTATTTCTTGTATTGTATTGTTTGCTTTTGGTAGTTAGTTTCGTCCTTAATTTCGAGGACAAAATTTTTCTAAGGTGGGTAGGATTGTCACCCTCATATTTTTATTTAAGGAAAGTTTGGTAATTGACATGGGTAATTTTAATTTTAGAATTATTTATATTTAAATATTGTGCATGCATAACTATTTAATTGTTGTATTATTTGTTGATTGCTAATTATAGATTTGTTTTAGACTTGTATAGTAGACCTAACTTATTTTAATTAGATGCAGGAACTAACATTTTGGATGAGTTTAGTTTGAGCCCATGAAATAGGTCCATGGTTTAGGAGGTTAGATTAATTAGTGAAACCATTAGACTAGAACCTTTCCTCCCTAATTAATTTTTTCATGAGAGCCCCCAAGGGGTAATTGAGATAATTCACATTGCTTGGGAGAGGGTTATATGGTCGTCCACTTCTAGAGGAGAGAGAAACCATTTTATTTTACCAATTTTCTAATTCTTTAAATCTATAATTTCTCTCTTCCAAATTTCTTCATTCCCTCATCAATTCTCTACCAATTCTTCACAAATTCTTTTTTGAGGCTTCTACATCAAGGATCTACAAGAAGGAAGCAAGGAGCAAGGAGAAGGATGCCAAGATCTACAAGAAGAGGAGCTACTTGGCATTTAGGAACTTTTTATTGGGAATCCATCTTCCAATAGGTATATTTCAGTTTTTTTCTTCTAATAGACTCTAGATCTGAGATTTAACTATGAGAAACCAACCCACATGCATAGGCTACCCATATAAATTGGTTTTAGGTTCAGCGGAGACCTACGGAGGAAGTTATGTGCATTTTGGTGTCAATTTTGGAAGAATTTCGAGATTGGCACATGTAGTAGTTGTTATTAGATCTAATAGATCTAAATGACATATGATTGCTTGTTTGTGACTAGTGTCGTATCCATAATTGGGTACGTGTAGGCCGTATCTCATCAATTTGATAAAACAGATTATTTTTGGGGGTTTTCCTCCGACACGGGGCCTTGTGCATATCACATTGTGACACGGATACGTAGTTAATCTAATTACTATACGTATTGCTCATAATTAGTGTATTAGACTTGTTCGTATCTTTCGAAATATGTTTGGTTGTGTGTTGGAGCCGTATCGCAAGCGTATCATAGAGTAAGTGTGATACGAGTACGGTGCACTCCACGTGTTTGATTTTTTATCTTCTTTGCTATACGTACATGTGTAATTATATATATATATATATATATATATATATATATATATATATATATATATATATATATATATATATATATATATATATATATATATATATATATATATATATATATATATGTATGTATATATTAGTGTATGTATAATTAGTTTATTTGAGTGTATATGTGTGTAAGTATATGTAGTGATATATATATATATATATATATATATATATATATATATATATATATATATATATATATATATATATATATATATATATATATATATATATATATATATATATATATATGTGTGTGTGTGTGTGTATATGTATATATCTATATATATATGTAATATATACGTATATATGTGTTTGTGTTTATGTGTATAAGAGTGTAGGTATATACATATCTAGCTATAAGTAGTTGTGTTTGTATATACATATATAATAGTGAGGGGTTGTTATATATAGATTTATATAGATAGTGAGGAGTATATATACATAGATGTGTAGCTATGGTTATATATATAGAGAGAGAGATTGATATAGGAATGTAGATGTATATTGTATTTGAGTGTATGTGCATTAGTGTTTGTGTGGCATGTGTGTGAGTGTGTTTCTATGCAAAGAGGGGAAGAGTAGCTCGGGTGGCATTTCAATTCAGCACAGGAAGTTCACCTCGAGGCAGTGAGGCTTTGTGCAACTCGTGCACATAGAGGGAGAGGGCATCCTGTGCACTCAACACAACAGCCTACAGTCCTTGTGCAGCTCTTGCACAAATACTGGAGTCAGTGTTAGCAAGGAGAAGGGGGCAGTGACTGAAAAAAGGGGAAGCCATCAGCAATTCGAGGCAGGGAGCTCCTGTAGAAGATTTTTTACTGCATAGCAGGAGTGTTCAGCAAATAGAGGAGAGGATTAGTAGCTGCGAGCAGTGGATTACCTCGGGAGAGAAGAGCCACTGCTCGAGTGAGCAGTCAGACGGTTCTGTGGCAGTTAGCTGTAGTGAAGATCACCTGCAGCAAAGTGCACAGCATGTGCAAGGTTACACAGTGCTGTTTCAATCCACAGTAACTATATCAGATGCACATTTTATTTTAGAATTTATTGTATTTAAATATTGTGCATGTGTATTATTTATTCATTGTATTATTTATTTATTGTTATATGCTAGATTATTTTAGACTTTTGTAGTGGACCTAATAAATTAAATTAGATGCATAAACCCAAAATTTTACTTGGTTTAGATTGAGCCCAATAATTAGGCCTATGGATTAGGAGGATGAATTAATTAGTGAAACTATTAGACTAGAACCTTTCCTCCTTAATTAATTTCTTTATGAGAGGCCCCAAAGAATTATTTGGACATTTCACATTGCTTGAGGGAGAGGGCTAGGGCCGGCCACATCCACATTAGGAGGGAGGAGAGAGAGTGTCTCTTCTCATTTTTTATTTGTATTAGATCTAGATTTTCTTCCTTTCCAAATTTCTTTATTCCTTCACCATTCCTTCACAAAAAATTTCACAAATTCCTTCCCTATTCTTTAATTGAGGCTACTACAACAAGGATCTACAAGAAGGAAGCAAGGAGCAACAGGGAGAAAGCAAAGAGCAACAAGGAGGAGCTACATTCAATATTTAGAGATTTTTATTGGGAATCCATCTCCCAATAGGTATATTTTAGTTTTCTCTCTTGTAGTAGGTTCTAAATCTGAGATTTAACCATAAGAAATTACTCCACATGCATAGGCTACCCATAGGATTTAGTTTTAGGTTCATTGGAGACCTATGGTGGAAGTTATGTATATTTTTGTATCAATTTTAGGGGAATTCCGAGATTGGCATATGTGGTGCTTGTCAATTGGTCAAATAGATCAATATGACATATGATTGCTTGTTTGTGACTAGTGTCGTATCCACAATTGGATACGTGTAGGCCGTATCTCATCAATTTGGCGATACGAATTAATTTTGGGGGGTTTCCTCCGACACGAGGATTTATGCATATCAATTCTTGACACGGACACGTAGTTGATATTATTATTGTTCGTATAGTGAATAATTAGTATTCTAGACTTGCTCATGTCCTTCGGGATGTGTTTGGTTGTGTGGTGGAGCCGTATCGCAAGCGTATCATAGAATGAGTGTGATACGGGTGTGGTGCACTCCACCTGTTTGGTTTATTGCCCTCAATTCTATGTATGCTTGTGTATATATACATGTATATTAGATTATATGATCTATAGATATATATGAGTATGTATTATATGGTATTGTATAGCTAAGTATACATATAGCTATATATGAGTATGTATATTAGATTATATGATCTATAGATATATATGAGTATGTATTATATATAAATAATTTTATATATATATATATATCTATATATATATATATATATATATATATATATATATATATATATATATATATATATATATGATTGTGCATATATGTGTTGATATATATATATATAGCAATTGTATAATAGAGATAGTATATGCATATATGCATTGTGTGTTATGAGCTATGTATATGTATAAGTGTGCTGTGTTTGAGTTATGTATATATATGTTGGTGTGTATGTGTTTGTGTATAGGTATGTGTGAAAGAGAGAAGTTCAGCACAGTGGCAAGAGGGGAGCTGCTCGAGCACATCAGTGCAAATGAAGGGGTGTACAGCAAGGTATCAACTGAGTTAGAGCAGCAGCAACCTGACCTCAGCAAGTCAGAGCAACAGGGATGTATTTGTACAGCAGCCACTACAATGTGCAGCAGTGTCACGCCCCAGTCCCAAAATACGTAGGACTAGGAATACGTAACACGCCCAACCGTATGTATACGAACTCCAATATATGGAAATCATATACTCACGTACGATGTATATGAATATGCAATCCATCAGTGGTAATATACTGTCATAACAAGTCACACAGAATCTATGTCTCATCCACAGCACAAATAATCAGTAGGAATAAAAGCTGAATAATAACTAGATATCCAAAATGAGTATCAAGTCTGATAGTCGGGTGAAAACAAATCCACTACAAACAACTATTCTGATGTAGCAAAATATCTAAACAACGTCAATAAATCACAGATACTCTGAGGGTAGGATCTCCTCAGTCAGGTACGTAGAGTCAGGTCCAGGTCCGTACTCATATGGGCACTCCTGCTCGTCCATATCTGGAAAGGAACCAGGTCCTCAGAGGGACGTAACAAGATACATATAAACATGCCAATAAAGTACTGAAATAAAAACATTCACTGGGTCGCCTAACCGTCTAAGTGTATACAGTTTGAGAACAACTTTCCAACACGTGGGCTATCTGGCCAAATAATGGGATTGGCATGATTTTCTTGGAGAATCAGGGGCCTAAAAGCATGTCGTCTTTTGAACGACAAAGGCCGCCAGTAATATATAGTGGTCATCATCACCCGTTTCTCCTATGGAGAATCTGGGCGTACAGGAGAAAAGTGCATAGGAGCCCAAACGCTTTACTTATTGTTCTTCCCATCCCATGCTCTAAGCATGCCATATCCATGACATGATACAACCTCTAAATAACTGCCAGGTCTACTAGCATACAAAGTTTCTATTAGCAGTCATCCCTAACGCACGGCTCTTACGTACAGGCGGCTAACCCAATACGTAGTCCGGGATCTATATGAGACACACAACTCGTGTAAAAACTTGTGTCACGGCCAATGAATCCAAATAATACTCCATAATACTGGGGTGGTCTCATGAACAAGGTCCAATGCAAATATATAAATAAAACAGAATCATGCATCATTTGGAATGTAAATAATAGTACTGTGGCAAGGTATACTTGCCGAGCAAGGTTCCGTATAGTACAAGCATTCACAACAGTGTTAAGTTAAAGAAGTGAGAGTTTTATGGTTTTGGTTTGTATTGCATGGATATATATAGAGAATAAGAGGCGGTGGGGAAACTTAGTGTTTAAGAAAACTAAACTGCTGCCGCTGCTGTTTTCTTTTTATTGGTTTTGGTTTCGGCTGGGGGTATTTAGTAATATTAGTGTTAAGGAGTGGTGGAATGAGGAGCTTACACGTGTGGGAAAGCAAAGCAAAGCAAAGCAAATTTGGATTTTGCTTCTGCTGCTGATATTTTCTTCTCCTATTGGGTTGTGGTTTGGGTTTTACGCGTGGTGAAAAGAATAGTTTACGCGGGGTAAAATAAGCGGTGGTTTTGATACTGCTGCTGCTTCGGTTTACGCGAGGAAAAGTATACGCGGTGTGGTGAGCGGGTTGCTGTTGTCTGTTTACGCAGGAAGATCTGCTATTTTCTTACTTTATGCGCGGGGTATTTTTAACGTGTTGCGGGTTTGGTCTGATAGAAAATTCTATTTTCTATTCTTTTCTTTTTCTTATTAATAAATTATATATATATATATATATACATATATCTATTTATTTATAGAAAATCTGGATAGGGTATTGGTGTATACGGTTAAGGTAGCAATTGTCCAAAGGTTTTCTACATGGAATAAAAATTAGAAATTTTTTATAATGGCTCCATAAATCCTTTAAATGCTCAATACTTTAGAATAAAAATATATTTTCTCTATTTAGCTCATAATTACCATAAATAAATAATAAAAATACAGTTTTTAAAATTAGGGGTTTTACAAGCAGCTCGTGCATCGATATGCTAGCACAACAGGGAGAGTACAGCAACTCAGGCCAGGAGAAGCCACTGCACAGTAAAGGGGTTCCAGCATTTTGTAGCTCATGCACACTGGAAGCACTGAACAGGCAGTGCACAGCAATAGGCATTGCACAACAGGGAGTCAACATCAGTATCAGCACTGTACAGACTGTATACAACAATGTGAGCACTGAGATGTGCAGTGGCAGCAACTTTGGGTTGCTCGAGTATCAGTCTAGGTGCAGCCTCGAGGCAGGCAGGTTCAGCAGCATGCTGGTGCAGCCAACATGCAGTAGAGGCTCGGGTCAGCAGTACCTGTATCAATATCAGGTATCAGTGTATCAGTCCAGGTCAGTATCATCTAGGTATGGGTAGTTAGTTAATTATTGGTTAGTAGTAGATAGATTAGTATATAGTTATATAATTTTAGTTATTTATTAAGTTAGATAGATATATATACTATTTGTAATAACTGTTAGTAGTATATATGTTAGTAATTAGTATATAAATAGTTAGCTAAGTAACTATATGTAACTATGTATGTATTATATTGTAGTTACTTTCTATGTACTGTATTGATATATATTATCGTACTTAATATATGATAGCATATAGTTTGGAATTTTGGGTTATTTATATACTAGCTATAGATGAGATTTTGAATTACCTTCGGATACCAAGGTAAAGTCAAGGTAAGGGGTCGATACCAAGGTATTAGATTTGGGTATCGAGATAGGTAGTGCACTACCAAAAAAAGTCAAATTAGCGATGCCCAAAAATGTCGCTAAATGATAAAAAAAATGTCGCTAAACACGTTTAGCGACGTAATTAGCGACGTTTTACAGAAGTCGGTAATAATAACGTCGCTGAAAGAAAAAACGTCACTAAACGTCGCTATACCGACATTTTTTAGCGACTTAAAACGTGTCGCTAACTTAGCGACGTTTAGCGACTCTCAGTCACTAATTAGCGACGTAACTAAATGTCGCTAAACGTCGCTAATTAGCGACTTATATAACGACGTAACAGCGACGTCTTTAATGACCTGGCAGTACTGCCATGTCAGCATTTTGTAATGTACAGTGACGTATTTAGCGATGTTTAGCGACGTCATTAGCGACGGCATTTGACGTCGCTAAGTAGCGACTTGTTTATCGACGTATAAAAAACGTCGCTAGGAGTCGCTAAATGTCGCTAAACACGTCGCTAAATTTACAAAAAAATAATATAAAAAACTGAATTGTTCCAAACTGCAATTTATAAATTTCTAATTAAAAATAGACCCGGAGCAACCCTCCGTTGAATTCTCTGGGTTCGCCGACCCCTTCGGTGGAACACTCAACACCGGATTAACAATATTTAATATGAATAAAAGTATCACAGTCATACAATTAATACACACAAATATTACAGTCATACAATTAATACACACAAATATCACAGTCACACAATACATAATATATAATTATCACAGTATCACAGGGCATAAACAGGGCATAAACAGCGTCACAAAATGTATATTATCCCAGTCACACAAAATGCATAATATATAAGTTCAATCTCGAGGATATCCAATACGCTGGGGTAGATACCAGTCCCTCAAATACTACGCATAAACAGCGTTTATGTTATCAATCTCCGCTATGGGTGCTGGGTGACTGGAACTCCCCGTCTGAGATACAGCCGCTATAGGTGCTGGGTGACTGGAACTCCCCGTCTGAGATACAGCAGGTGGTATCTCTTCCTTCTTAACAGTAGAAGGCATCACTTTCTCCTTAACAGTAGGAGGCATCACTTCCTCCTTAACAGTAGGAGGTGTCGCTCTCTTGGGTGCCATCTGGTAAGATAGATGAAAACAAAGAATATAATTGATAACAGATATTACTTAAGACATATCCTTAATAATGCGGAATGAAAGAATTAGATGACTCACAAAGAATTAGCTGTTTGTTGCAGTATAATAATGATACCATAATATCTAGTCAACCAACGGATATAAATCTATTGGTAGTGTTGATGATGGAGATGATAATACGAATGATGATGATTATTAGGGTTTTGTCAAGTCTTCTATTTTATTAGCCCAACCTATAACACTACTCCACATTGCTATTCTAACTGATATCAACTTCTTTTAGCCAATATCTTACTATCTAACCTATCTTAACCAATTACCTATCTACCTTGGCACTCAACACTTAACTGTTACTTACCTCTCTAGTACTATCCTCATTCACTTGCACACACCTGAACTCACACAACACATGGACACCTGCACTCACATTTGCAGTGCCCTCTCAGACACATATCAAATCAACCCTCAATACCTTAGAATTACACACATACTACCCCTCCACATCAGTGCTACCATTGTTGCCCAACTCTTGCTACTGCAACCAAGTCCAAGTCTTTACTTTATGGATGGAGTTCATGAGAAGGTTAGCAGAACTAGAGGAGAGTTAGCCTTAACAACTCATAATCTTTCTCCAGAAAAATAAAATAAGTATGAAGTATCATAGTTTTTGTATCATAAGTATCACCCAAGTACGAAATTACTATTCAACAATTTGGTAAATAGAAATGTGCAACATTCTCTTAATGATTTTAAGACTAAAAAATTTAACTATATCTCACTTCGCTAAATAAATTGTTTGGTCAACTATCACTAGAGCTCTATCAAACTTATTAGTATTGACTTCTCATAACATTGGAAAAAGTAGTAAAACAAAACTAGATACAATAGGTTCCTTATATTCAAATCAAGCTGAAACTACTAGTCGATTCATATCATACCAATAATATGAAAAGCCCACAACTTTGGCTCTCTTAATAAAGAGAGTTCAATCAATTTCATGTCTACTGAACACTTTTATTGTTACATCTTTGTCAGAGGATAGGCACATATTCCTCTCAGATATAATCGAAAATAAAGAACTGTCCACATATTGTTAGTACCATACATCATTATGCATAATACTGATTCATCATCCCATTAGATCATCCATTAATTTTCTTACATAACAATAATTTTATTCTTACTACCACATTTCCTCTTGGACTAAGTTGTACTGTATTAGTGGGGAAGGAAGTGCCACAAACAACTAATGCAACTGGGACAACCATAAACATGAACATCAAGTACAAGTAATGTTCTGACTTATGATGTGAGAACATCACAATTGGCAAAACACAATATCGAAACATGAGAGCACGATACTATTAAAGAATTATAGATCATACACAGACTTATTAAGATGCATTATTAATCAGCCTGTAAAATTGTATATTGGAATGAAGCATGTAAGAGAGACCTAAAAAGTTAAATAACAAGCCACCAAATTGATCACTGTCTAATTAGTTATTAGTTTACTGTTAAATAACAAGCCAGCAAAGTTAAATAACCCTAACCCTAACCCTAACCCTAACCCCTGATCAAAAACCCTAAACCTAACCCTAACCCTAACCCTAACCCCAGGTCAAAAAACATAACCCTAACCCTAGGTGTCGTGTGTGTGTCAGTGTCTGTGTGTGTGTGTGTGTGTCTGCGTCTGTGTGTGTGTGTGTGTGTGTCTGCGTCTGTGTGTGTGTGTCGTGTGCGTCTGTGTGTGTGTGTCGTATCTGTCAAGTGTGTGTTGTGTTAGTGTCACATGTGAGAGAGAGAGAGAGAGAGAGAGAGTTAGGGTTTACCTAGAGCTCGAGGAGGAGGAGGGGGATGCCGGAGTAGCCACAGCCGTGGAGAGCCAGTCGCCGGTCGCCGGAGAAGGGGGGTGGGGGAAATCGAAAGGTTACGAAAACTTTCAAAATTTTCGCAGATGGGGGAAAAGAAAACTGAGCCCTAATTAACCAAAATTTAGCGACATTTAGCGACGTAAAAAAATGTCGCTAAATAAAAATTTAGCGACGTCAAACACGTCGCTAAATACGTTGCTAAATATTTTTAATACATACGTCGCTAACTACGACGCTAAACATCGCTAAATTATACATATTAGCGACGTTTAGCGACCTTAATCAAACTTATAGCGACTAATATTTTTAAATCTTAATAAAAGTCGCTAAATGTTGTCATTCAGCGACGTCTAGCGACATTTTTAACGGAGTCGCTGATTCAGCGACGTTTTCGTTCGGAGTCGCTAAAATGCGTCGCTAATCCTGCTCTTCTAGTAGTGGTGTGATACGCATTGGTGCAAGGCCAAGGTATCCTAATTTTATTGATTAGTTATGATACTATAATTATTAACTTTTATATATATATAAATTACTATTTTCATATATTGAAACTTGCGTATCTTTGGATACGGCTTTTTATGTGTTTCATAGTATCGTAGATGAGCTAGTATAGCTTAGTTTCATAGTGTATTGACCTAGTGTCCTAGTGTTAGACTCTTACAACCTATATTTAGTCGATTTGACTTAGAAATGGCTTTATGACTTAGAATTGCATCAGTTTAACTTATTTTTATCCAGAATCTTGTATTGATACAACGTACCATATATAGGTCTGTGTGACACCAGCTTGGGCATCGAGAGAGACACCTTGCTCAGGACTTCACGCGAGTACATTTTTCTGATAGTTTTTAATTCATAATAGTGTATATATGCATGTTCTAGATTTGTATACTTGATTCCGATACAGTGATTTCACGGACTTGTACTACATGGATTTCGTCAGGAGATATTATCCCCTACCATGTTCAGCGGGTACTCCTGTACATGTATTTTATCGTGTACATTGGGTATTGATTTATATTTTGAGTTCACACAATGATCGTGTTCAGTGTGATTATATTCGTGTACACCCACTGCTCATGTTCAGTAGTCATATTCGTGTTCGTAGCATGTCGTGATTGGATCCATTGGTATTAGTTGGGGATGGGAGAGTAGAAGTTGATTATGTGATCAAAGCCCCATTGTTCATCTTGTACATTCTGATTACATACCACACTTGTAATCGTCTTACCTTATTGATCATGTTCATCCAAGCCGATCATATAATGAACTTGTATTCTGAGGCACATTAGTTAGATTGTAGTTATTTCATCATGTTGTAGATATTCATATTGTTGTTCTATATTCTCGTACATTACCTGTATACCTATTGTTCATTCATTCATATATTTAGTGATCTTGTATTTTATTTCTATTATTTATTTTATATTCTTGATTATGTTATTGAAACTGCTTTCAGAGGTATGTACTTTGCTCCAATCCTGACTGGATATATTTTTCCAGATGATTGGCTTATATAGTAGTGTCCCACATTCTACGGGCCGTAGGACGGCATACATTTAGATGATACTCCTATAGACCAGGAGGACTTAGTTGCAGAGCTCGAGGAGGTCTAGTTATTTGTGTTGGCATGTATTAGACTATATTTGTGGAGATTCACAGTTTGTATATTATCTCAGATTGTGGATTGTATCTTAATTTCTTTCCTTCGCTATTCTATTTGTGCTTTATCTTCCTTAGTTTGTTTTGTGATTGAGATTAGTTATACTTGTGATATACCATATTGTTCCTCCATTTGGAGTTGAGATGATTGACAGGTACCATATTATATTATTGAGATGTTAAATAGTTAGAAATGACCCAGACAGCGTTCTACCGCCGATATTGCGGCGTAGGCTGGGCGTAACCACGTACTCGTACCTGAATATCCGGGTGCGGATTATGACACTTTTTCTTGAAAAGCTCCTTGAAAGCCTCCCAAGTAAGTCCTCGAGCGGTAAGTCTCAGCTCCGTTTGACACCACGTGAGTGTGATATCGAACAACTGGCTGTCGGCTGCCCCGATCTGCAGGCTCTCTTGAATCTGAGCCAATCGCAGGTTCCTCTCTATATCTTCCAACCAGTCATCGGCGTAGAGTATAACCTCGATATCCTTGAACTCCCAATGTGACATCCTCTTGAAGTCCACTACAGTGCCTAGACTCTGTTGCTGCGGCTGGCTAAGGTATTGTTGGGCGATTATCTCTACTACCTGTAGAGCCACCTGGTGAGCATTCTCCATGCTCTCTCATCAGCTCCGTCTGTGTTGGGTGCGCCTCTGCCTGCACCCTCTACACCTCATCCTGAAAACGATGGGCCTCTACCGACACCTTCTGAGCATCCACCATGCCCTGGATCAAGGCAAACATATATTCCCCGTCAGCAGGCACACCTCCTGAAAATCGAATCTGTGTCGACTGTAGAAGGTCCTCCGTAATAGCTGGGATAACCCTCCAAACAGGTGGGGGATGAGGACCCCCCCCCCCCCGAAAGTTACTAAAACTCCTACATGAACAGGTGAAGTAGGAGGAGAAACTCCAGTTGTCCGGGGTGGCAGGTCGAGAGGTGGCAGACCTCTCGAAAGCTGCGGGTCCTGATCTCTGTGATCTGGTCTTCAGCGTCATCCTGAAGACAGATCGAAACAAGAAGAAGTAAATTAAGGCAAAATATACGATATCATTAAATAATGACACTAAACTTTAAGGAAAGCAATTATTCAGAATGATAAGAATATCAAAATTAATAAATTAAAATTTTTCTTAGTTCTGATTGAGTATACTCTCATCCTATCTCCTATATCCTATAACAGGCTCATAATAGTACTCTAAATCTGAGAACTACTACGATATCGTACTAGTTTTGACTTTGATACTCGACCTACATGGGCTACCATATAAACGTGTCATGACCTATACCCAAAATTTGGACATGAGTCGTGGGTACATCTAGCCTACGTCACAGTATCGATGGTAGAACATTGTATAGGTCTCAAGAATATGTGTCACATCTTACACATATATATATAACATAATAACATGTCAATGTATCTCAACTCCAAAGAAGGACAATGAATACATATAATAATCAATCTCGTAATACTCAATAATAATAATTATAAGAAAGATAATTGTCACGATAAGGAGGCAAAGAATCACAAGAGGCAAATAATATATAACTCAAACAAGTCAGAGTCTAAGAGTCTAGTTATCTCAACATAACGCAAGTCTCAAATATAATACAACTCATATTCTCAAGGTTTAGAACAATCCTCTAAAAAATGTTATCTAGTCAAGATTGGAGCGAAGCACATAAACTAAAGCAGTTCCATTAAATTACCAACACTATAAAACAATAATCAATAAAAATACAAGATGGAAGAAGTACTGGAACAATAAGAAAACTGGTACACAGGTAATAATGAGGTGTATATAAAAAAGACTAAATGTATTATCAAGTGTAAACTGGAATAAAGAGATGAACAACTACTAAGTGCCTTGAGATATTAATTCTTATGTGATCGGCTTGGAACAAGATCAAGCTCTACGATATATGATTGGCTTTGCACAAGTACAGTAAGGGATCAGGTCAATCAAGTATGGTTGACTATGCACAAGTACAGGTAAGGGGAACAGGCCAATCAAATACGGGAAGCTAAGTATAAGTAATAAGACCATGCTACAACCTCGTGTAGTAATGGTGAGCGATGCACATGTGGTGTATAATCACATAATCAACTAATACTTTTCTGTCCCCGGCTAGTATAATGGATCCAATCACGACTCCTCATAACCGGTATCTATGATACTAGCCCGTGTATCCACTATGTCGGGAATCAAGCATAAACTACATACAAGAATCATAGTAATCATCAAAATAAGAAAACTATCAGAGAATGTACTCGCCTGTGGTCCGGAGCAATGTGTGAGGATAGAAATCAAAAAGGAAGTCACAATTACCTAAATATTAAATAATAATATTAATTGGGTAAAATGAAGGATGAGCATGATTAAATAACTAAATATGAGGTTTCTAGGCCATGTTCAGGTCCAAACTCGAGCCTCCAGTTCTAATACTAATACCAAAACTGCACGGCTCACCTTCCCTTGATGTTGCTGTAACAGCAGTTGTTTCTACCACAGTCACTGCTTCTAAACTCCTTGCTACTGCTACACCTCTACTCTTACTGCACAGCAATGTCTAATACACCACAGAGCACAACTGGTACCAACTGAAATATGTATACACTACTACCCTTGCTGCCCTTACTCCCAATCCAGTCGCCCACAAGTGCCCACACCACATAAATCCTCACCCACACTCACATATATTAAGTAATAGTTTTTATATATATATATATATATATATATATATATATATATATATATATATATATATATATATATATAATTACTAACATATATACTAACCCATAACACTAACAATTTATCAAATACTTAGCATACATTCTGCTTGTCCATTCACCAAACTTATGATACCCTAAGATACAACACTCTAATAACCATGAATCACCCCCATACATATAAATTATATTATCTAAATGATTATACTAACTAAATATAAAGAAAATAATAAAGAATTAGCTCCACATGAACAAAACCCCTAAAAATGACTCTCGTATCACACTGTATCATACTGTATCATGACACAGCCTAGCTGTATCCAATTATGGACACGTATCTACCATCACATGAAATATCAAACACTATTGAGGTCTGGCAAGCCTAATGACAAACACTTGGTGTCCCATTCTTGGATTTCTCCTAAAATAGACATCAAACTCAATGTAAAAATCACAAATAGGGTCAATAGGAGTTCAAACTCCTCCCTATGCGTAGACCTAATGTATGGGTATATTCTAAATGCTCTAGAACACTAAATGGAACTAATTAGAGAGGGGTTTTAAATTTTACCTATTGGGAGATGGTTTTCCAATAAAAACTCACTAGGACATAAATTGGACACAAGCACCAAGCTCAACTCCTTCTCCAAGCTTCTTGCCACCACTAGCTTTTAGTCTCCTTAGATGATGAGGATGAGTGAATTTAAGGGATAACTTGGGCTGGATTTGGTGGAGGGATGAACTATTGGGGAATAACACTAATTAGGAATTATTTGTGACGAGAATGAGAGAAGAGAGAATCCCTCCTTCCTAAACCAGGGTCAGCCCCCTCTTTCTCCTTGTCCAAGCAATGTAAAATAACACCTATGTCCCTATTGGGTTGTCATAAAGAATTAATTAGTGAGAAAGCTTCTCCTCCTAATGAAGGTTAAATCAAATCATTAATTTATGAGAATGATTAGCTAATTTAGGGTCCAATAGACTAGTCTAACAAATGGGTTAAGTTGTCATGCTAAGTTTGTTAGGTCCACTAGGGTCTAGTCTAATTAAACAGTCCAATCTACAACCATTAATAATTTCTGTATATATTAATAAATAATATGCACAATGTATGAATAATATAAATTGACAAAAATACCCCTATTATAAAAATATGGTAGTGACATATTGCGCTTCCCATACCAATCGAAAGGTGAGTACTTTTGAGCCAAATTACTTTCCTTCTTGCCAGTGAGCTGAGAGTTAGTATTTTCCCCCATTTTTAATCTTTTTGTTCGGATAGCCAATGGAGTAAAGAAGTCATCCATGACTTGATCTCCATCGCTACACTTTTTCATATTTTTTTATACTTAGAATTTTAGTGTTGAGTTCTTTGTATTTTCTGTAATACTTCGTAAAAGTTAATTCTTTCAATAGACTTATTTTTGTAATGGATACAAAAATGGTGACTAAGATGGAAAATACCTTCTCTATCAAAGAGAAGGCAGTGGCACAATCTGATTTCACAAAGATTGGAACCACTAAAAAGATTTTGGTCGTGTAATTCGACCAACAAGCTTTTGAAGAAATGCTTTCAGGGGATAGCTCAATTCCCTCACCACGAACTTCGAAGCTGAAGAATACTTGCAAAATTTGGCTCCCAAAGGCGCGTACCACATATCTTTCTAGCATATTAGAGGATATGGCCTCATAGAAGGAATTATTTGTCTTATAACTTGTTTATGTCATAGAGGATATCTTAGCCTCTCTAGATGTGTAAAAACAGATGAAGGCTCATAAAATTTGGATCCCAGGGGTGCATGCCTTGAACCCCATGATTACAAAAGATATGCCCCTTATGAGGGTGATAGCTACCGTAGAGCCTTTCTGCTCCAAGGATATCCTGGTTGCATATAGCCTAAAAAAAGAACCATCAGTCTGTGCATAAGAGTCGTGTGCATGTTCTCCAAAGACGCTCAAGTCTACTGCTATAGGCAGTGAAGTAATTAGCTCTGCCAGTGTGCACAGTCAACAACCGTACTCTATGTGCACGATAAAAAAGATGAGTATATAACACTCGGGTCATGGCAAAGGAAAAGACAACGATGCCATGGACTTGGATGCTACATTTACTTCTCAGCAAATTCTCACTCAACATAATATGCAGAAGAAGGATCAAGGGAAGAACATTATTGATTCCCTTCCTATGCGCCTGAAGGTTATATTGCCACCATGCGCCAACGATCATAAAGCTGGACCAAGCTCTCTGAAGCATCAACGTATGCGACGGGAGAAGGGTTCTTTGTTCGATCAACTCTTCTACTCACAGAAGGCTATGTGTCAAGGATCTCTGATTGGTACTGAATGGGATTCTTTGTACTATGCGTCGCAGGGTTTTAAATCATAGAAATTTGAACTGAATTTAATTAGATATGCGCGCTCGAGCAGGACATGTGCCATTCTAAAAGTCATTGACTTTTGGAAAAGACAACGATGTCTTTTCCTTTGCCATGACCTTAGTGTTATATACTCATCTTTTTCATCGATATATGCATCATTGATATATACAAGGGAAAAGGCATCATTGTCTTTTCCTTTGCCATGACTTGGTGTTATACACTCATCTTTTTCATCGATATATGCATCATGCTATAAGGGATTGCTACATACTAAAGAGACACATAGTTGGTCGATGCTAAAGCAATCAACTGAGTGTTGTATATTCATCATTGATATATACAAGGGAAAAGGCATCGTTATATTTTTCTTTGATATGACCTGAGTGTTATATACTCATCTTTTTCATCGATATATGCATCATGCTATAAGGGATTGCTACGTACTAAATATACACATACAACATTTAGTCGATGCTAAAGCAATCACCCTCCATTTTGATGATAAGACGAACACTGCCAACATGGTGTCTCTCCAATTCGGTAACTTTCCAGTGATGGAAATCCAAGATAGTATCATCCCAATTTGGAAGGCGATACTGGAGATAGTTAATCTTCCGCCAGGCCGTAATCAAGATGAAGGGTTGATACTGCTCACCACTCCGTACAGAAAAATCATGTGGGTTCATGACCTTCTTCCAGAAATGGAATATGATACCAATTCTTAAAAGAAGAAGAAGGCAACAATGATGATGATGAAGGTGAAACAGATCCATCAATAGAAGGACCTCTGAGGATCCATGTAAGGGATCATGTTAAGAACACTCATGCTCGTCTTTTGGTAGACATCTGCAAGAAAACTAATCACAATGCCTCAAAACCTCTTGTGATTAATTATCAAAGGATACCCTATGAAGAAAAAGAGATTAACAACTAAAAATTGCCCTATCGAAGTTCTGGGAACTTCGCCGATCTAAGACTCCAGCTCCATATCAACCCCTTGTATGCCAGTCTGTGGCTGAGGTCAAAGATGATGATGCATTTGAAGAATATATAAGTGCACAACCTAATGTACTCTCCCTCGGTGATGTAATCCCTTAGGAGGAGATAGTGTACTTCCCTAATAAAAGACTTCCTTCGAATTACTCTGATGTCCAATATCTACGTACTAGGTATTCTTTAGAGTATGGCTTAGGATTGTGTCTTTTTATGACAGTAATAATGGCTCACGTAAAGACCAATATCTTTCCATATGATGGTCCGGTCTTCGAAGTTCCAGCAAGGAGAAAATGAGACAAACCTACCATCTTTGGTAGGGTCCAAGTTCGAACAGACATCCTTGTCAATAATCCTGAACCTGACAACGGTAAAATGCAACTATACCATTACAGTACGCAAGCAAAGGATGTCTTCCAGAAAATGTGTTACGACTTAAAAAGTAACCAAGGTCTTAACTACGGCAAAGGGCGACGTCTTCGATTGTGTCACTTTGGTCTAAAAGGCAAACCAGAAACTTATTACCAACGAACCCATCATGGTTTAGGTTATGTCACTCCTGAAACGATAGATGTATGCTCAAAAGTTAAAGTAGAGACGCATTCTCACTCATCTGAGTCTTCTATTTGGGATTTTAATTCCATCATCGGAGATGTTTTCAAGAAAATATTATATTCAACATGGTGTCAGTGGACCATGTTGAAGACGATGATCTATCACTGAGCCATTTGAGGTCAAACCTTAGGCTCAAAAGTTGGAGCCTCAGTGGGAGCTATGTTTCGAGCAAAATGAATCGCTTAAAGAAGATGAAGTTGTTCAAGTCAACTTGGGTAACGAGTCCTCAGCCAAGCCAATCTTCATCAGCAAAAGTCTCTCTAGAGAAAACATGAAATCTCTTATATAGCTTATAAGAGAATACATAGATGTATTTTCATGGAGCTGTAAAGAAATGTCGGGCCTGGATCCTAAATATCAATGTACCGACACAATATACTTCTGAATGCTAAGCCAATGAAGCAATAGCAGCGATAATTTCGTCCAGATGTCATGGAAGCAATCGAAGCGAAAGTCAATAAGATGATAGCAAGCGGCTTCATTCACGAAGAATAACACCCAGACTGGGTGGAAAATGTTGTTCTCGTCATAAAGAAGAATGGAAAGAGTCTGCATAGATTACCGCTATCTGAACACTGCTTTTCCAAAAGACGAGTTTCCACTTCTAATCACTGATGTAATGATTGACAATACTTGTGGCTTTGAGCGAACGTCTTTCACGGATGAATATTTAGGCTACAATCAGATCAAAATATTTCTGGATGATGAGAAGACGTTATTCTCAAATGGTGCCGACGCTTTCAACTTTCCATGGATACATTTATTTTCAACATATTATCACTCATCCAATGGTTCTCGATGTATTGCATGAAACCCGTGGTTTGATATAATACAAGATACTATCTATATATTCTAACACAAGGAAATAAGTATGTTCTTGAGCACGAAGAGAGCTAATATTTTGTATTATTCATTAATAAAATTTTGTGCATGAGCATTCATGGGTAGTATCCTTCTCAAGAAATTTTAAAGAGAAAAAAATGTAATCAATGACAAATATGCTAGGAAGTACGGATACTCCAAGATGATTGGTGTTGTGTCTGTGTTGGACATGTAGTTGACACGACTTAAACACTTCCAAGAATCCAAATACACTAGATCACACCAAAAATGATTTCGTGTATTCCGTGTCATATCCTTGTCACCATGTCCATTTTGTTCCGTAATTGTTCTTATCTGTTCGACATATCAAGAAAGGCTATTATTTGCATATAAAAAAATCAGACTAGTTTATTCGGGAAAAAAAAAAAAAACTAGTTAGTAGCTACTTTGAAGACAACTAATTAATAAGAAAATAAAGAAGTATTAAAAAGAAATGACACTTGTCTCTAAAAGCATTTGAGATATGGTTCAATTTAAAGAATATTTGAACAAACCTCCGTTTAATTAGTACTAGAGTATATATGTTTGTCAGATGCTCATCTGTTTTAAAGTTACCTAGTTATAATTGTAAAAGGATTTCTCCTATATTGATATTACAATTTCATATTAATGAATTTATAAAGTGAGCACAAAATTTCATCCAAAAATCCATTGGACACTTTTTCAACTTTGTGATGTATTTTCAGTAGAGCTGTCTCCAAATTAATTTCCGTCTTTTGTCTTTGACTATTCGAGCTTCTTCGATACACTAACGATGCCCATCGCACTCCATGATGTTTTCCACATTGGAAAAAAATTGGTAAATAAAATTTCAAGTGAGCCATGTTTGCTAAATAAAATTGAGTTACTAGGAAGCATTGTTAAAAAGAAGAAAAGAACCTCTGAGGCTACCGCCCAGCTGTCCTCTTCCATGAGAAGTCCCCTCTCCTATTTACTCCACACAATTCAGCTCCCTCCTCGAGTAGCTCTCTCCCAAAGCTACCATGATATCTTCCTCCCTGTTCTTGCTATGCGTATAGAGCACTAAATAGCGTCGCTATTAGTGCTGATATCAATCTTTATCTCAGTAACTTAACCCCTCCCCCCCTCACCCACTTGCATCCTATTTAGGTATAAAGCGGTGAGGTTGAACCGGGAAAAAGAAACTGATGAATCTCAGGAGAAGTACTACTGGTGGTCTATGGCAATCATGGCGACGACAACCATGAGCCGAGGAAGGGAAGGGAAGGACGACCATGAGAACGACCTGGTGATGCCCGGATTCCGGTTCCATCCCACCGAGGAGGAGCTCATCGAGTTCTACCTCCGCCGCAAGGTCGAGGGGAAACGGTTCAACGTTGAGCTCATCATCTTTCTCGACCTCTACCGCTACGACCCTTGGGAGCTTCCTGGTTCGATTTGATATATTTTCTATATATATCATTAATCACTATTTCTCTACAACCTTTATTATATAGTTTTCACAAGATCTACTTGTTATGTAGCATAATTCTAAGAGATTGGGAGCTCTATCAACATATACTAATCATGAATAGTTAGGTCTTCATTGTGAATGCAAATTTTGCATGTTTTGGAGGTCTGATCCGTTTATCTACTTTGATCTACAATTATATATATGCTTGCTCGAGTCTTGCTGATGTTCAAGATCTAGATGTCAGCTAGGCATGACCTAATAAAGAGTCTTCACAAGTTAGGTTAAAGATCCATTTCTTCCTCTTCCAAAATTTCACGATTCACCTTTATTTGCGTTCAGTTTTTCAAGAATTAAAGATTTTATGAAATCAAGTCATGTAGGTAAAGCCCACTGAACAGCTATTAGCTGCTGCGTGTGTATTTAACTTCTTGAAATCGTTGATTTGCAGCATTGGCGGCGATCGGGGAGAAAGAATGGTATTTCTACGTGCCGAGAGACCGGAAGTACCGGAATGGGGATCGTCCGAACCGTGTGACCACGTCCGGCTACTGGAAGGCAACGGGTGCCGATCGGGTGATCCGTGGAGAAGACTGCCGATCCATCGGGCTGAAGAAGACGCTCGTTTTCTACTCCGGGAAGGCTCCCAAAGGCATCCGAACCAGTTGGATCATGAACGAGTATAGGTTGCCGCAAAGTGGAGCTGATCGGCAAGAGAAGGTAGTTAGGCTTCCATTTCTTCATGGATTTTTTCTAGCTGATATTCTGCCAAGTTTCCATTTTTACGTTCTCCAAGTGGAATTTCCTTTTTCCCTTTTCCCCATTCTCCTCCTCTTCTTTACTTTTAGTTGTAGCAATTATTTCAAAAATTGGCTTTGCCATAATATTTCTTAAAATAGGGCTTGTTATTTCGGGCTTGCTATTTTTGCACTATACTCATCTCATCAAATGTATTCCTTGCATGTTTTGATTTTGGTAACTAATTTGTCCTTTGTTATGAGCTGAGATAGCAAGAATAACTACTTTTGCTTGCTCTCTTAAAACCCTAATGTGTACTATTAGTTTTCCACTTTTGTTCTTTATTTCTAAACTTCAGCTCCTTATTCTGCAGCAACATTTCTTATCCTCCACTCTTCCTCAGTAAACTACTAGCACACATATTTACTAGGCTCAATGGTTCTATATATATATATATATATATATATATATATATATATATATATATCCTAAAATTAAAGCTCAATGGTTCCTGGCAGGCTGAAATCTCACTATGCCGTGTGTACAAAAGAGCCGGCGTTGAAGGCCAGTGCCAACTCCCTGGCACGTTACGTAATAGGCCATCCTCCTCCAAACAAGTCCCGCCATCCGAAACGAAGCACGCTGCATCTCATTATATAGCATCATCAAACTACATGCCCCTAGGAGGGGACTCTTCTCCGTCGTCGTCGTCGATAGAGAAGATGCCACGTCCGGGAATTGTCTTGGGTCACAATAAGCAGATCGTTTGTCCCCGGCCAACGATTTCAATGGAAGACGAAGGGACTTCAGTACTGCACCACTCAAGGAATGGATATAATCTGGGACTGGTATCATCGCTCCTGACCAACACTACTCCAGTGGATACTGCCACTGCGGAGGAGCGCAATAGGACCGTAAGTTACAACCAGAGCCAAGCACTCCTCCCTCTGCCTCCGCAAGTCCAACTGCTTCCTCCTCCTGGCATGATGATGCCTACTTCAGAGAAGCTCTGGGAGTGGAATCTCCTCCCAGACTACAATGGTTTCAAATGATCTCTCTTCTAGTCTAGATGAGTTTTACATGTCGACACTGATGACTTACGTGATGGATTAATATATCTTATCACTATTGTTACATTATATGTTTGTAGCCACATAGCACTGTTGTAACTTTGCTTTGCAAGTCCTATTATAAGTATAATTTTCTCACTTGGACAGTAGTGTTTTGACTTACTGACATGAAAAATAATGATGCCTATGATGATTGGAAGACTGGCAGAGTACGCTGGCTGGAGAGAGGAAAGTCAAGTGGCACATGTGTATTCTCCATTTTCCTTTTGTTTCTTTTGGATTTGCATGCATGAGACTGATGCTGATGACCATGGCAGCCTCCACTGCAGGCTGTAGTTTACAAAGCTAACTTATTTGCTTATTTCTAGTTCTCCCACCATTATTCTATACACCAGGTATGACTCAATTAAGAGCTAAACATAAAGGCTAGATGGACATTTTGTTTGTGCTTTGCAATCTACATTATTGATCTTTCGCCATGGTAGAGCTTAAAGTGATACTAGTTTGGGGGATTACGTGTACTGTAAATGACAGAAGTTTTGAACAAGGTTCCAAATATCGGTATCCGAATTATGGATTCTCCTTCTGATTATCAGTAGCGACCGTCAGTAGTTTCAGAGTGTTTCAGATAGGAGTATCGAAAATTTCAATTTCAAAGAGCCATAAATGATTAAAATATTAAAAATCTAGAAAAATATTGGTGCCATAATGTTGGGTGCATTCTAGATAACATCATATTTTTGGAACCCAAATATGGTCAACTATTTGATTTGATGCGATTTAAAAATTTGTATTAAATATTTGATATGATTAGATTTGGAATTCGATAATTAATACTCGACTATTTTATAATTTGCTATTACTAAAATAGAGTCTCTTATTTTAGTAATGGGTTTCCTATTTTAGGAATTGCTATGAACTAATATAGGGTTTCTCAACTATACATATGTGTTGAGGGTGGAGGCATAGGTAGAAGCACAAGGTGGAAAATTTAGCGTGTTTGTTCACAGGAACTCTAAGAGAAAGTTCATATATTTTTCTCTTAGGGTTCGTGATCCAAGATAGAAGAAAGATAAGATATGATCGAGTAGTCATCGTCTTCGTTCAGGGATATCGCTATGGGTAGAGTGAGTGATTTCAAGTTGTAATCTTTTATTCTTGAGTTTGGTGATGGAGTTGAACCTTTGGGCAAAGGGTTTAACAAAGTTTTATCAATCTTGTATCTTTTGTCGAAAGTTATAAAGATTGGGATTATTCCAGGTAACTTAGTCACCGAATATATAAGTTGTTTGATCTGTCTTGGTGTTTGTGGAAAATTGGTTCATTATCTTCAGGTGGATTGGCATCGCTTCTGTGTCCGTATCAGTGCCCAATCCAGTTCGGATTACGTATGGGCTCCCAATAAATGGAATCAGAACACTTGTAGGGTGTACTGATCCCAACAACCGATATCCGAGATCTCAGGCTCGCAAGAGGAAAAGTGCAACCATGTCTATGGAGCAAAAAAATACATGTATGATCACCCTTACAGGGGAAACTAGGTGATTTGGAAGCCAAGGATGGACGATCTACTATAGTATAAGGACTTACATGGTCCGTTGGAGGATGACAGTATCAAGCCATCGGACAAAGCTGTTGATGACAGAAAATGATTGGATTGGAAGGCCGTTGAATTCATCCGCCAATAGCTGGACGATTCGATATTTCCCCACATGTCCATGGAGAGTTCAGCAAAAGTATTGTGGGAGAAGCAACATTCGCTCTACGCAAGGAAGATGATGTAGAACAAGGCATTTCTTAGACAGTCACACTGTCACCACCCCATTTCCAGAGCCGGGTATTTTTTTTTTTTAGTTAATTGTGTATTATTTATAATTAATTATATTTATAATTAATTATTGATTGTATTATATTTTTATTGATTGTTTTAGGATTTTGGCTAGCCTGGACCCATGTCAGACCCTAGTGGACCCATGTCCGACCCAGCCCACACCCCTGTGAGACCTATTTTTGGATTTTAGAATATTTATTATATTTTTAGTGGGTTAGTGGAAGAGATTTGGAGTTAGTTTGAGTGCTTTTGGAACCCGAAACCCAAAACCGAGTTACGGGAGGGCATTTTGGACATTTGCCAACTTGTAACCCATTTATTTTGCTTGGCCGGCCCTATTTTCCCACACCCGACCACAAGCACAGCAGGAGCAGCCCCTCCCCACCTCATTTCTTCTTCTTCTTCTTCTTCTCCACTCATTTTTCTTCTTCCTTTCTCCTTCCTATTTCAAGTAAGCACCCATTTCTCTTCTTTCTTCTTCTATTCTCCATGAATAATTAACCCTAACCCTACATTCTTTCCCAACCTAGGTGGGTAGAGCTTAAATTTGGTGTTGGAGCTAGATTTGGGAGCTTGGAAGCTTGGTTTGGTGGAATTGGAACTTTTTGGAGATTTTGGCTTGGGATTCCAACTCCCAAGAGGTAAACCCTAATTTTCCCCTTGTAATTACTCTTTTATAGTGTAATTAATAGTTTAGAACCTTCCTAGACCCTTAGGCTACCCGTGGGAGGAAGTTGGAACTAGTTTGGTAGTATTTGGAGTCTTTAACACTAGATTTTGTGTCAATTTCGGGTGGAATCCGAATTTGGTCCAATTTTGGGTGATGCCCTAGGTTAGACGGACCTAAGTAGACATTGTCGGGTGTCTTGAGGGTGAGTGCGTGTCTCCGTTCGGACACGGGAAGTCGTGTCGCGGAGAAACGGACGTTTCGGACGTTTTTGGGGTTTTCGTCGTCGCCGATTCTGAGTGCGTGCGCGTTTTTGCCACGGACCTAGAATCGATGCGGTAGTATTTTTTCTAGGATCTAGACATCGTTTAGGACCCGTGGGTAAATTTTGGGCCGATTCCGAGTTCGTTTGGTGTGCGTTTCAGGAGATTTTTCGAACCGCACACCGCGTGTTCGTCGAAATGACCGAACGGCCATTTCGGCGTGGTTTTCTAGTTTCGGGCTTGTGCGCACGTTGGGTTAGTATCGGAGAGTGTGTGCTAGAATTCTCGGGCTATATTTTATATATTTATAGGTGTTTGTGCGTGTCGGGGTCGTTGGGCGTGCGTTGGTGGGGCGTTATGGGCGTTGTATGCATTGTGTGTTGTGTTTTGTGTATATATGTATATTTATATGTATGTGTGTCCCTATATATATATATATATTTATAGATATGTGTTAGTGAGTGCTTGTGTGAGTGTGGGTTGGTGCTAGTGTATGTGTGTAGGTGAGTGTGTGTGTGTGAGTGTGAGTGAGTGTTTAGATATATATATATGTATATGAGTTTGTGTGTATATATGTATATATATATTTATATATATATGTAGGAGTGTTTGTGTGTGTGGTTGTGTGTTTGTGAGAGTGTGTGCTAGTGTGTGTGCTAGTGTGTGTGAGAGTGAGAGTGTGTGAGTGAGTGTATATATATATGTTTGAGTATGAGTGTATATATATATATAGGTAAGTGTTTATATATGTATTAGTGTGTGTGTGCATGTGTGTTTATATGTTAATGTGTGTGTAGATATATATGTTAGTGTGTGTTGGTATATAGATATCAGTATATATATAAGTTAGTGTGTATATATATCTATAGAGTTATATAGATATATGTATATATATGTATGTTTGTATATATATATAGTTATATATATATATATGTATATATGAGTGTGTGCGTGTGTGTGTGTGTGTGTGTTGTGAGAGAGGGGGGTGCCTGGAACCTGGACAGCAGCTGAAGCAGCAGCTATGCTGCACCAGCAGCAGGTGCAGCAGCAAAAGCAGCAGCCACAGCAGCTTATGCAGCAGCAACAGCAGCTCTATGGGCAGCAGCAGCAGCAAGCACAAGCACAGGCAGCAGCAGCAGCTAGTGTACGCAGCGGGAAGCGAGATAGCTAGGTGGTAGAGGGAGAGAGAGTGATATATATATATATATATATATATATATATATATATATATATATAGATAGATAGATAGATTAGATGTATAGTTAATAGATTAGATAGTTAGATAGATATATAGATAATTAGATAGATAGATAGTTACTTAGATAGGTAGATAGATAATTAGATAGATAGATAGGTAATAGATAAGTATATAGATAGATAGATATATCTAGATAAATAGATAGATACTAGATAGTTAGGTAGATAGTTCCATAGATAGATATAACTATAGATACATAGGTAGATACGTGAATAGATAGTTAGATAGATATATGATAGATAGATGAATAGATAGATATCTATAGATAGGTAAATAGGTAGATTAATAGATAGATAATTAGATAGATAGTTAGATAGGTAAATACTAGATATAGATAACTAGTTAGATATATAGATAGATAACTAGATAGTTATATTAGATAGATAGATAGTTAAATAGATAGATAGTTAGATTGTTACATAGCTAGATAGATAGTTAGATATCTAGGTATAGATATATATATATATGTAAGGTATGTGTAAGGTATGTGTAAGGTAAGGTATATATGTAAGGTATGTGAGATATATACGTAGATACCTAGGTATATGCCTATATGTATTAGATATCTATATTTTAGCCTAGATTATGGCTAGACATATATGTTTATGCATAGTAAGTTAGCTAGAGGGGTAGTCGGGTTTGAGTTTAGAGCAGTATCTCAATACCTTGAGATATCGAGGTATCTCAATACCTTAAGATAACCAAGGTATTGAGTTTCGAGCGGGATATTTGAGCAATAGCCTAGGAATAGTATTGGAGTGATTTTTATATGCTTATGTGTATATATTTACACGTGCTAGCATAGGTTTTAGAGGGTATAGGCGGGGTATATAGCCAAGGTTGAGGTATCGAATACCGAGGGTATCCCGGTATCTCAAGGAGGCGAGTTTGAGAGTTTTCTAGCTTAATGAGCTCGGTTTGACCTAGAATTTCAGGAGCACCCTAGTTTGACCCAGACTTGACCGTAGTTGACTCGGTTGACCGCCAAAGTCAACTTTTGACCTAGTTTTGACCCAAAGTTGACTTTTTGGACTCAGAGTTGACTTTTTGATCCAGATTTCACCGGTTTGACCCGTTTGACCTAGAACGACCCTAGAAGCCTATTTTTAGTTATTTTATATCTGTTTAACTTATTAGAAACTTGTTTAATCTTGCTTTTCGCATTAGGTCCTTGCGACACCGGTTCGGATCGCCAGTTGCTCAGGACGTCAGGCGAGTACATTCTCTGATAGTTTTTATTATCTGATGATTATTATGATTCAGCTTCTAGTATAGTATCATCTGATTATTCTGGCACAACACGGGACACTGACTGGTATTTCTGGATTCATTTACTTGCGACACGTATATTTTATATTTCTGGCCTCTATTCTGGAATCACTACTGGCATCACCTACAGGCATCACTACAGGCATCACTCATGTTCATGCAGGACTCATCTTGATTTACGTGTCGGGTCTTGGATCCACTTGTATTAGTCGGGGCAGAGAAATACTCGAGTAGACATGTAAACATTTCCATCTGGAATCATCAGGAATCACTCCCTCTGGTCTAATCTGGAATGATAGCAGCCGCGCACCCAGTGCGCGGTGAGCCGTACTTACCCCTAGTCGTTTACATGTCGAAACAAGTATTTCAAAGACACCGAGTTCATTCTTTATAGTCTGGACTCACTTGCATTCTTGCTGGTCTCACTTACATGTTTCTGGACTTGACTCACTACATATTTTTTATGCTGGACTCACTACACGCTCATGTGCACGGACTTGATCTTAGCTTAGATTTCTTGTATCTTACAGTTATTACTATCTTGTTTCTGATATTCCTGCATCTTTACCTTTATGCACTAGTAATTTATATATTTCTTGTTTCATACTTGCTTCATTCTTCTTGCTACTTGCTATAACTGTTTTATAGTTTTTATCATTTAAATGGAACTGCTGTTAGAGATGTACTTGCTCCAGTCCTGACTGGACATATTTTTCAGAGTATCCGGAGGATTGGTGTCGGACATTTTATGGACCTGAGCCTGTCGATGGTGCAGACAGGGACCCTCTAGTTTAGGGGTGATTTTCGGGTTGGTAGCCGGGATCACTAGGACCTTGTTGTTGTTTTTATTAGTTTTTAGCACCGGATTTGTCTCCGATTTTGGTTTGAGACCTTGTATTGTATATTATTTTGGATGATGTATTATTATTATTGATGTTGTGGTTGTTGTAGTAGTTGTTGGTTAGACTGTGGAGTTGTTAGTCTTCTTTGTTATCTTATCATGCTTAGATTCGTGATTGAGTACTTGAGATTATCATTATGATATTGCTCCTCCGTTTGGAGTTGAGATTTTGACAGGTTTATATATTGATTGCGTGGTTGCCCTCCTTTTGGAGAGGTCATGGCAGATTTTTTTTGTGAGTTATCTAGATAGTTGACCTAGACAGCGTTCTACCGCCGATGCTGCGACGTAGGCTGGACGTACCCACGACTCATGCCCGATTTTTAGGGTGCGGGTCGTGACACATTTTTGGTGGCGGCCCCATGCAGGTCTCGATTTGCAATTAGTGCGATATCGTGGTGGTACAACAACTTAGTTGTACTGCTGCGAGCCTGCTATAGGATCTAGGATGAGAGTGTACTCAATCACGACTAGGAACAATTCCAATCTAATTATTCTGAAATTATTTTCTTTTGAAATATTATCGTCCTTCTTTGATGATGTCGTATCTTGTGCCGTATTGACTTCTTTTGATCTATGTTCAGGATGCCTCCGAAGACACGATCCCATCGTACCGTTCCAGCAGTTGCCACCGAGAGGTCTGCTACCTCTCGTCCAGCTCGTATTCAGGTAGCTGCTACCGCTCCACTCGCCACTCCTGCGGTTGAGGGAGCATCTGCTTCTCTCGGAGATCCTCTTTCACCTGTCGATCCGAGGACTACCCCAATCGTTCCGGTGGTTCCTCCACCACTTCCTGCTCCAGTAGATGCCGCACAGTTGTTTGCATTCTTCAGGGAGATGATAGACGCGCAGCACCGTCAGGTGGATGTGATGAGGCTGGGCATTGAGAACGCCCACCAGGTGGCCATGACGGCAGTTGATAGGGTGGCACAGATTCAGCCACAGGCAGATCAGATTCAGCGTCCGAGGCCGGGCAGTATCATTGACTTCCAGAGGATGCGGCCCAAGGAGTTCCGTGGTACAGAAGGGATCTTGTACGCGGATGACTGGATAGAGCAGATCGAGGGGATCTTCAGGCTGGCGCAGATTCCAGACAGCATGCAGATAGAGGCAGCGGGCAGTCAGATATTCGACCTCGCTTTGACATGGTATCGCACAGATACGAGGATTGCAGCACCAGGGTTTACTTGGGAGGCTTTCAAGAGACTTTTTAAGGAGAAGTTTTTTCCAGATGTGGCGCTCAGTGCTTTGGAGAGCCAGTTCGAGGCACTCGTCTAAGGGAGCATGACGGTGGACGAGTACGCAGCGGAGTTCTGCCATCTGGGCAGATTTATGGAGGGCTTGAGTGAGGCAGCCAAGGCGAGGAAGTTTCACAAGGGCTTGGTTATGGCGGTCAAATCTTTGACCAGGAGCGACCGCGAGGCAACTTTTGAGCAGATAGTAGGAGATGCTCAGAGAGCAGAGGATGACTTGGAGCTCAAGTCCAAGAGAGGCAGGGATGATTCAGGCAGTGCGAGTGGCAGTGCAGGACCAGCCAAGCGTCCCTATGTGCAGAAGGCAGCGCAGCAGGATCAAGATCAGAGGGTGCCCACTTGTGCCTACTGCAGGAAGGCAGGACACACTTAGGATATTTGTAGGAGGAGGCTGAAGGTGTGTTTCTTTTGTGGATCCGCTGCTCACCAGATGCGAGATTGCCCCACTGCACCTCCATTGGGTGGAGCACAGGTTCAGAGAGTTGGAGCTAGGCCACCTGTGGCACAGCATCATGCCCCGCACCAGCAGAGGGATACACCCCAGCAGGGCAGGGCTTATGCGTTGACGGTCGAGGAGGCTGATGCTACGGGTGTCGGGTTAGCAGGTATGTCTCTTGTTCTTCTTCCTGTCCCTTTTCATTCCTTGTGGTGTGCTTCATTAGTACCTTTTAGACTGTCTTTGTGTTATGGTAGATAGTGTAGTGACCCTGATTGAGACTGTGATAACACGACCAGTAGGACCATGATCTTGTATGTTGTTTAGGTAGAATTTCTTGACTGTGATTGTTGGGGGTTTGACCTAGAGGGAGTGTGATTGACTTTAAATTTCGAGGACAAAATTTTCTAAGGAGGATAGGCTTGTCACCACCCCATTTCCAGAGCCGGGTATTTTTTTTATTTTTTTATTTAGTTAATTGTGTATTATTTATAATTAATTATATTTATAATTAATTATTGATTGTATTATATTTTTATTGATTGTTTTAGGATTTTGGCTAGCCTGGACCCATGTCAGACCCTAGTGGACCCATGTCCGACCCAGCCCACACCCCTGTGAGACCTATTTTTGAATTTTAGAATATTTATTATATTTTTAGTGGGTTAGTGGAAGAGATTTGGAGTTAGTTTAAGTGCTTTTGGAACCCGAAACCCAAAACCGAGTTACGGGAGGGCATTTTGGACATTTGCCAACTTGTAACCCATTTATTTTGCTTGGCCGGCCCTATTTTCCCACACCCGACCACAAGCACAGCAGGAGCAGCCCCTCCCCACCTCATTTCTTCTTCTTTTTCTTCTTCTCCACTCATTTTTCTTCTTCCTTTCTCCTTTCTACTTCAAGTAAGCACCCATTTCTCTTCTTTCTTCTTCTATTCTCCATGAATGATTAACCCTAACCCTACATTCTTTCCCAACCTAGGTGGGTAGAGCTTAGATTTGGTGTTGGAGCTAGATTTGGGAGCTTTGAAGCTTGGTTTGGTGGATTTGGAGCTTTTTGGAGATTTTGGCTTGGAATTCCAACTCCCAAGAGGTAAACCCTAATTTTCCCCTTGTAATTACTCTTTTATAGTGTAATTAATAGTTTAAAACCTTCCTAGACCCTTAGGCTACCCGTGGGAGGAAGTTGGAACTAGTTTGGTAGTATTTGGAGACTTTAACACTAGGTTTTGTGTCAATTTCGGGTGGAATCCGAATTTGGCCCAATTTTGGGTGATGCCCTAGGTTAGACGGACCTAGATAAATGTTGTCGGGTGTCTTGAGGGTGAGTGCGTGTCTCCGTTCGGACACGGGAAGTCGTGTCGCGGAGAAACGGGCGTTTCGGGCATTTTTGGGGTTTTCGTCGTCGCCGATTCTGAGTGCGTGCGCATTTTCGCCACGGACCTAGAATCGACGCGGTAGTATTTTTTCTAGGATCTAGACATCGTTTAGAACCCGTAGGTAAATTTTGGGCCGATTTCGAGTTCGTTTGGTGTGCGTTTCAGGAGGTTTTCCGAACCGCACACCGCGTGTTCGTCGAAATGACCGAACGGCCATTTCGGCGTGGTTTTCTAGTTTCGGGCTTGTGCGCACGTTGGGTTAGTATCGGAGAGTGTGTGCTAGAATTCTAGGGCTATATTTTATATATTTATAGGTGTTTGTGCGTGTCGGGGTCGTTGGGCGTCCGTTGGTGGGGCGTTGTGGGCGTTGTGTGCGTTGTGCATTATGTGTTGTATTTTGTGTATATATGTATATTTATATATATATTTATATGTATGTGTGTCCCTATATATATATATATTTATAGATATGTGTTAGTGAGTGCTTGTGTGAGTGTGGGTTGGTGCTAGTGTATGTGTGTAGGTGAGTGTGTGTGTGAGTGTGAGTGAGTGTTTAGATATATATATATATATATGTATATGAGTTTGTGTGTATATATGTATATATATATTTATATATATATGTAGGAGTGTTTGTGTGTGTGGTTGTGTGTTTGTGAGAGTGTGTTCTAGTGTGTGTGTGTGAGGGTGTGTGAGAGTGAGAGTGTGTGAGTGAGTGTATATATATATGTTTGAGTATGAGTGTATATATATATATAGGTAAGTGTTTATATATGTATTAGTGTGTGTGTGCATGTGTGTTTATATGTTAATGTGTGTGTAGATATATATGTTAGTGTGTGTTGGTATATAGATATCAGTATATATATAAGTTAGTGTGTATATATATCTATAGAGTTATATAGATATATGTATATATATGTATGTTTGTATATATATATAGTTATATATATATGTATATAGGAGTGTGTGTGTGTGTGTGTGTGTGTGTGTGTGTGTGTGTGTTTTGAGAGAGGGGGGGTGCCTGGAACCTGGACAGCAGCTGCAGCAGCAGCTATGCTGCACCAGCAGCAGGTGCAGCAGCAAAAGCAGCAGCCACAGCAGCTTATGCAGCAGCAACAACAGCTCTATGGGCAGCAGCAGCAGCAAGCACAAGCACAAGCACAGGCAGCAGCAGCAGCAGCTAGTGTACGCAGCGGGAATCGAGGTAGCTAGGTGGTAGAGGGAGAGAGAGTGATATATATATATATATATATATATATATATATATATATATATATAGATAGATAGATAGATAGATAGATAGATAGATAGATAGATAGATAGATTAGATGTATAGTTAATAGATTAGATAGTTAGATAGATATATAGATAATTAGATAGATAGATAGTTACTTAGATAGGTAGATAGATAATTAGATAGATAGATAGGTAATAGATAAGTATATAGATAGATCAATAGATAGATAGATATATCTAGATAAATAGATAGATACTAGATAGTTAGGTAGATAGTTCCATAGATAGATATAACTATAGATACATAGGTAGATACGTGAATAGATAGTTAGATAGATATATGATAGATAGATGAATAGATAGATATCTATAGATAGGTAAATAGGTAGATTAATAGATAGATAATTAGATAGATAGTTAGATAGGTAAATACTAGATATAGATAACTAGTTAGATAGATAGATAGATAACTAGATAGTTATATTAGATAGATAGATAGATAGTTAAATAGATAGATAGTTAGATTGTTACATAGCTAGATAGATAGTTAGATATCTAGGTATAGATATATATATATATGTAAGGTATGTGTAAGATATGTGTAAGGTAAGGTATATATGTAAGGTATGTGAGATATATACGTAGATACCTAGGTATATGCCTATATGTATTAGATATCTATATTTTAGCCTAGATTATGGCTAGACATATATGTTTATGCATAGTAAGTTAGCTAGAGGGGTAGTCGGGTTGAGTTTAGAGCGGTATCTCAATAACTTGAGATACCGAGGTATCTCAATACCTTAAGATAACCAAGGTATTGAGTTTCGAGCAGGGTATTTGAGCAATAGCCTAGGAATAGTATTGGAGTAATTTTTATATGCTTATGTGTATATATTTACGCGTGCTAGCATAGGTTTTAGAGGGTATAGGCGGGGTATATAGCCTAGGTTGAGGTATCGAATACCGTGGGTATCCCAGTATCTCAAGGAGGCGAGTTTGAGAGTTTTCTAGCTTAATGAGCTCGGTTTGACCTAGAATTTCAGGAGCACCCTAGTTTGACCCAGACTTGACCGTAGTTGACTCGGTTGACCGCCAAAGTTAACTTTTGACCTAGTTTTGACCCAGAGTTGACTTTTTGGACTCAGAGTTGACTTTTTAACCCAGATTTCATCGGTTTGACCCGTTTGACCTAGAACGACCCTAGAAGCCTATTTTTAGTTATTTTATATCTGTTTAACTTATTAGAAACCTGTTTAACCTTGCTTTTCGCATTAGGTCCTTGCGACACCGGTTCGGATCGCCAGTTGCTCAGGACGTCAGGCGAGTACATTCTCTGATAGTTTTTATTATCTGATGATTATTATGATTCAGCTTCTAGTATAGTATCATCTAATTATTCTGGCACAACACGGGACACTGACTGGTATTTCTGGATTTATTTACTTGCGACACGTATATTTCATATTTTTGGCCTCTATTTTGGAATCACTACTGGCATCACCTACAGGCATCACTACAGGCATCACTCATGTTCAGGCTGGACTCATCTTGATTTACGTGTCGGGTCTTGGATCCACTTGTATTAGTCGGGGCGGAGAAATACAAGTGACACACACTTCTAATGTCCTGATCCTTTGCACTTGAAACATTTGCATTTCTTCTTTTTTATAGCGCCTTGAGATTCCATGCCTTTCTTTGCTGAATTTAAATCCCATCGAAGAGAGTTGGTCAACCACGTTTTCAGTATTGAGCACGCGAGGACGCTGTGGGATAAGATAAAATTATTATATATGAAGAAGACCGGGGTAAATAAATTGTTCCTGATCCAGATGATGATGGGTCTGCGGTACAAAGATGGGGCTTCCATTACGGATCATTTGAGTGAGTTCCAGTGCGTGGTTGACCAGCTCTCCTCGATGGGAGTCAAGTTCGACGACGAGGTTCAGGGACTATGGCTACTGTGTACATTGCCAGACTCGTGGGAGACCGTACGAGTGTCTATGATCGATTTTGCTCCGGAAGGCGTGGTCAGTCAAGAGTTTGTCAAGTGCGGGTACTAAATGAAGAGATACAAAGACGTTCTCAGGGCACTTCATCCACATCCTACTCAGAGGCGTTTGTTTTAGAGAGCCGTGAAAGGGGTAAAAGCAGGGGTCCAGGCGGTGACAGAGACAAAAGCAGGGAAAGGTCCAAGAGTCGGTACGGTGACTCGGAGTGTTACCATTGTGGCAAGAAGGGCCACATCAAGCGAAACTATTTCTCTTGGAAGAAAGAGAAGAAGGGCGATAAGGGGAAGCAGGTGGTTATGAACCTCGTCTGCGATGACAACTCTTAGCTAGTGGACTCAGGTGCTTCAGCGCACGTATCTCACAACAGGGCACTATTTGCTACTTACACAACAGGTGACTATGGAGTGTTGAAGATGGGCAATGGAGATGTGTCGAAGGCAGTTGCTATTGGAGATGTACATTTGAGGACAAAGACGGATGCAATTCTTGTTCTGAAAGATGTTCGTCATATCCCTGATATCCGTTTCAACCTGATTTTTTGGATGACGAGAGTTTCTTTATTCTCTTCAGGAACAGTCAATGGAATATTTCCATAGGTTCGATGGTGATTGCCAGAGGAATCAAGAGGTCCAGACTTAACTATATGGAAGGGAGCGCACAAGGGGCACATGAGGTGAACACAACTACTGCTGCGTCTACTGAGTTGTGGCACAGGCGGCTCAGTCACATCAGCGAGAAGGGGATGAGCTACTTAGTAAACAGGAAGGTGATTCCAGGACTCAATTATACAAAGATGGAGAGGTGCACGCACGGTTTGGCAGAAAAGAAAAATAGGGTATCTTTCCAAAGTCACCCAAGTTCAAAGAAGCTGGCGTTGCTCGAGTTGATTCACTCGGATGTTTGCGGTCCTATGAAGGTAAAATCTATTGGTGGTTCTTCTTACTTTGTAACTTTTATTAATGATTATTCCAAGAAGGTTTGGGTCTATGCCTTAAAGACCAAGGATCGGGTGCTGCCTACTTTCAAGGAGTTTCAGGCCTCCGTTGAAAGGAAAACGGGAAAGAAGCTGCTATGTGTTTGGTCGGACAATGGCGGCGAATATATCGGTCCCTTTGATGCATATTGCAGAGAGCAAGGGATATGACACCCGAAGACTCCGCCAAAGATACTTCAGCTCAATGGTGTGGCGGAGCGGATGAACAGGACGCTGATGGAGAGGGTACGATATTTGCTGTCAGAAGCAAACTTGTCGGGCAGCTATTGGGGTGAGGCTCTTTATACAGTTGCTTATATTATTAATTTATCTCCCAGTGATCCCTTGCACGGTGATGTGCCTAAAAAAGTGTGGTACGACAAAGAGCCGTCATGCAATCACCTGCGAGTGTTTGGTTGCAAAGCCTTTGTGCATGTATCGAAGGATGAGAGATCCAAACTTGAGTTGAAGACGAGGTGGTACGTCTTTTTCGGTTAGAGTCGGGATGAGTTTGGCTATAGATTCTATGACCTAGTGGAAAGAAAGCTCTACAGAAGCAGGGATGTGATATTCATCGAGGATCAGGCCATGACCAACACTCAGGATTCCGAGATGCCTTCTGAGGCTGAGGAATTCCTTGAGTTAGAGTCATTTCACTTCAAGCAGTTTCTAGAGGACATCGCAGAGGATCCAGTTATGGGGGATCCAGTACATAAAGTTTCTCCCAACCTTGATCATCATCCTGCTGATAGTGGTCAGGGTGATCTTCAGGAGGATGAGCATGCCGAGGAGGCAGGTCCTAAGGAGGAGGCTATTGATATACAACCAACACCAGTGCTTCCATTGAGGAGGAGCGATAGAGAGTGTCGACCATCTACGAGATACTCACTAGTTAGTATGTGCTACTAACTGGCGGTGGAGAACCCAAAATTTTGCAGAGACTGTAGAAGACGAACACAGGCATGAGTGAATGGAGGCCATGCAGGAGGAGATGAGTTCCTTGGAGGCCAACTCTACTTATGATCTGGTGCGGTTGCCAAAGGGCAAAAGGCTTTGAAGAATCGATGGGTTTTCAGTGAAGCAAACAGATGATGCTACTCGCCTTTGATACAAAGTGAGGCTAGTAGTTAAAGGCTACGGTCAGCGAAAATGCGTAGATTATGATGAGAACTTTTTGCAAGTCGTCAAGTAGTCGTCTATTTGGGTGGTGCTAGCATTGACAGCCATTTTCGACTTAGAGGTCGAACAAATGGACGTGAAGACGGCATTCCTCCACGGTGATCTTGAGGAGAAGTTGTACATGGAGCAGCCAGAGGGATTCTATGAGAAGGGCAAGTCATACTTGGTCTGCCAGTTGAGTAAGAGCTTGTATGGTCTAAAGCTGACTCTGAGGCAGTAGTATAGGAAGTTTGAGTCATTTATGGGAGAGCATGGTTACGCACGAACGACGTCGGACCACTGTGTATTTGTGAGGTACTTTGCCGAGTATAATTTCGTTATTTTACTGCTCTATGTTGATGATATGCTACTGGCGGGTCGGAATGCCACTAAGATAGCGGAGTTGAAGCGCCAACTGGGCGCGGCCTTCTCTATGAAGAATTTGGGCACAACAAAGACTATTCTTGGGATGGAGATCATCTGAGAGAGAGTCCAAACTGCTACACTTTTCCTAAAAAAAGTACATTCATCGGGTACTTCAGCGTTTCTGGATAGACGGGTCAAAAAAAGTGAGTAACCCCCTTGCGGCTCACTTTAAGTTCACTGAGGAGAAGTATCCATCTACCAAGGACAAGAAGGAAGATATAGAGCGGGTTCCATATGCCTCAGCTAGCTGTGGGTAGTCTTATGTATGTTATGGTGTGTACGAGGCCAGACATCGCTCACGCAGTTGGCACAATTAGCAGGTATACTTTCAATCCTGGAAGGGTACATTGGAGTGCGGTTAAGTGGATTCTACGATATCTTCAGGGCACTGCCGATTGGAGACTTTCTTTTGGTGGTGACGAGCAGAAGTTGATTGTGTATACCGACGCCGATATGGCTGGAGATGTAGACACGAGGCGATCGACTTTGGGGTCCAAGCACATTGAGATCCGGTATCATTGGATACGGAATATTGTGGAAAAGAAGGAAGCGGCGCTTGAGAAGGTTCATACAGATGACAACGGAGCAAACATGTTCACAAAAGTTCTTTCAAAGGGAATGTTTAAGTAGTGTAGGCGGATCGTCGGGATGATGACCCCCTCCACATAGTTGTGAAGGGAAAAATTTGTTGGAGTGGGTAGGGTCCCCAACCTATGTGGAGAATATCCCGGAGTGCGACGAGCGTCATCCGTGTGTCGGAAAGCTCGGAAAGTGCATCAAGCGACGTGTATTGGAATATTTATGGTAAGCAAATATTATATTGGATTTTCATCTTTGACTTTAATTATATATTTATGATTGGATCTTTCATATATTAACTTTCCATATAATTGAATTTTTAATTTATGGTAAGCTAATTTATGATTTGATTTCCAATAAATATATGATTGAATGTAATTGGATTTCCATAAAATTTTTTGGCTTCCATATATATATTTCTATATGGAAACCCTAATTCATGCACGTGTTTATAAAAAAAGGCTCATGCAATATACAACAAAGAGAGAGGAAAAAAGGTGGCAAGAATGTCATTGCAACTTTGAAGAGGAGAAAGAAGGATTGGAGGTCGTTTCGGAGAAGGAGATCAATTTGGGATTTTTTTATTGTCTTTTTTTCGTGGTTGTAATCTATTTTCTGTTCCAAAGAGTTGCGATGATCCGTATTGGATCGGTAAGGAGCTTGTAGAGGGTGTAATCTCTTTATTCCATTAGTGGAGGTTCTTAAGGGTTTGACTCCGATCGTCTCGTCGTTTTTTCCATCTTGGTTTTTCACGTAAAAATCTGTGTCTGCTATTTGTGTTTGGTATTTTTTTTTTTTTTTGTACGTTTTGCTATGTTCTCTCGCAGGTAATCTGGTTTGGAAAATGGTTTCCGTGTTTCGTTTCCAACAAAATTGGGTTAAGTTTTGAGGATATTTACTTGCAAATTAGCACAAGTTATATACAAATTTGGGTCAATTGTCAAAGTCCAAGAAATATATATATATATATTAATTTGGGTTTATTTCTAAATTCCAACTTAGAAAAGGGCACATGAGAATGGAGAGAATCCCTACCGATGGAACATACATTTTTCATCGTCACCATTGACTACAGCATGCAAGCTATTATTTTGAATAGTAGAAGAAGAAAAAATTGAAATGCCAACTTTCCGATTCCATTTGTTCCTAAACAAATCTCTTCAAGGTGCACAAGTACAAGGACCTAATAAATTCATCTTGACCAGCACTAGCTAGGACATTCAACATGAGTATGTTTGAACTTTGAACATACTGATTATTTTTTCAAAATCAACAAAACCGTATATTCAATTACATGTGCTTTCAAGGACTTGCTCCTGATCCACCACTAGATCTGCTTTCGTCTTGTAAAACTTAATTTCGTACTCAAAGACTAATAATAGATGCAGGAAAAAGAAGAAGGGAAAAAAAAAAACTTTGGCCACTACTACGGATTTTGTATTGCTGAAGAATACAAATGTTTCCTAGCAGTCTCTAAGGCACTAGTCTAGTGGTAGTACAGAAAATGATGTGTTCGAGCTGGAGTTTCCGTTCTGTCAATCAAGAGCGAGAAAAATGTATGGACGGAAGAAAGTTTGCTCTAAATGGAGGTTAATATATGAGATCTTTATCAAGTTTGCACATCAAACAGGGGTTTACAACACTCCACATTGTCCATTCGATGGTATAACATTGGTGCATGTAGGGAGGGCGCAAGCGACCAGCAGCATTCTGAAATATTTCTGTAAGCAAACACTGCGGGCCCAACGATGCTAAACGATCTATCGAAAACCAACGAAAGCAATGCAACGAAAAACAATATGCACCCACAACCAGTAATATATAGACTTATTTCATGAAACATCCAATGCGGCACCGAGTAGAGCCAAGAGCTAAACGACACGCGGAAGCTATTTAGAGTTTGTGATGAAGCGAAGGACCAAGTCTGAGGAAATGAACCGGGCGCTCTGATACCAATATGTCATGCCCCAATCTCCCGTCAGCTTAATCGTCCCCGCTGAACGTGAATCACCTTGTTGCAGCGTTCCTGCAGGACGATCGTTCTCATCGGGACGTGATGCCGTACGAGTCTGGAGTTGCGCTCGCACAAGGCGATATTGTCAAACATCAAAGTTATCATCGAAACGACCAAGTTGCAGCGAAAGTCAAGTATTGTGTACCAAACACACATCAGAGTATACGCAGCGAAGATCTCGATAGGGTCCAAATAAAAATGCCACAAAGAGAATGCAACAAAGGCTAATGCAATACTCTTGCTCTTTCTCTTGCCCACAAAGGTACTTACCATTCATACATTATGTCACGTATATCCAAGCAGCGTTATTACACCTGCGTACCTAAAATAATGCCCACAAACGTGGGTCAGTACACAGCCATACTGGTGAGCGGGGTAACCCCCTCGTCTAAGCCGACACTAAGTAGAATAGTGAATGCCCTGCCGATACGGTCGATCCCTTGAACCCGTGGTCCGATGCAAAGCACGATCTACTGAATTGGTATGACCGTGCGAGCAGGCCGTGCTCTCCAAATCATCCAACCGGTCTGACTAAGGAAGACGGTATTATCGTTCCAAATCCTGCTATCCCAATACTGCTCTGAACGAACACCTGATTCCATCGAACTCCGCTAGCGATCTGCACATGAAACCAACTCAAATCAATACTTATTCCCAAATCCAACAAATCAAAATATAACCAGCTATTGCCTCATTCAATCCGACTCACCATAATGCATCGTGCGATTGCGGGACATTACATAATATACCACTTAGAATCAGGTTCGTCCTCGAACCATACTAGTATCCATTCTTTATCGCATCCCGCTTGCCCAATTCATAATTATGCTCCACACAACTCACATTCTCTTACTCCAGACACAGCATCTCGCTCGAGCTGAATGCTCGCACAAATTCTATATTTTCACATCCTCCTTGTAGCTCAATACGAATTTCTCATATCGGTTAGTTTTGGATCATACACATATTAAAGGCGTCCCTGAAATACATGTATTTCAGCTGAGCTTAGCGATAGCGAATTTGGACAAGTTACAAGGGTATCTTTATATCCGAGGATTCACTTCACTTCCAACTGAACCAATCCTGACTTTTATTCCAACATATTTGCATAAGCGCTATCCTTAAATACGATGATTTCCTACCGACGATCTTTCCACCTGACTCAAATTAGTTCGTGTTCCAACTCAATCCATCCAACTATTTCTGAACTACACTAGCACCATCCAAACTCAACTAACCAAACACTAGCATGACTCCAATCGCACCATGTTCTGCATGCACTATCTCCAAATATTATCTCTTGCACCGAACGATCATCACAACTGATACTACCCCTGCTAGGCGACTTACCCAAATATTAAACTTTGCTTTTAGATCAGCTCAGCACAACACCTCTTCCTCAATCTCAATACCTCACTAGGTGAACATCTATATTGAGGTTCATGTGATCCACGAAGATTTTGTCGCCACGCCATAGGGATAGTGTCGCCACGATTTTAACATGGACACACTCGCCATAATTTCTAGGTTGCGCATGGAATAGTTCTTCGTGCTGCTTCCACTACCTCGAAGCACAGGATATCACCTTCGCCTTCTGTACGAGTACGCATCCCAGACTAAGTTTCGATGTATCATGTAGATCTGAGGCACATATGTCCCTTCCAGTATTGTAATGATTTGATCTGAACGAGCCGCTTCTTTAACTTCACAAGATAGTTTCACAGTCGTCAATTCATATGAATGCTATTCCCTTTCGGGGCACGACGAGTCAAAGGCGATGCTATCTTTAAAACTCTGCGACTCTGAATCTCATCAGTTGACTTAGGCCGTTTCCACCATCGCTTCGATCTTCCGGCTGCATCTTCAACTGAAGGCTATCCCAAGGATCTCTCAAATCCAACACTCAGTCACTTAGGCCAATCTCTACACACACTACTCACATCCACCCTCGACGCATTCCCAAATACGCCACCGCAAGGGTCGATCTATGGGTCTACAATATTCATCCCTGATCTGGCGGCCAAGTCGCTAGGGTCAGCTGTCCCGATGCTACGCTCGATAATTGTAAGTCATCACGATGGACAATTACTATGAACCATATTATATCTCCTCTGCAAATCTGAGCCATAATCCAACCATTACATCCGAACGAACTTTCAAATCTGAGCACTTCATGCACTACCTCTGACGAATCTATCAAACAAACGTCGCTGAACCACTTAGAGTCTTACTATCTATCCAAGCCACAAATCGAGAACTGCGCTCGTTGAAACCGTCTTTCATCAATCTGTCGTTCTGTCCTGAATCCATTAAAATTCTCGAACTGCCATGTTCGACTCCTCGTACTACCACTTGCAATGATTCCCGAAACCATAGACTTGCTCCGATTCTTATCCGTTTGCCGTGTTTCACAGTGCACGTCCAACTTGCTCGAGCAGCACAGTATTTTGCTCCAATGTTGCTCTCTCGTTTAGCTATCTTCAAAAGTTCATCCGCCACAATCCTTGCTCTCGTTTCATTCCTTAGCCCGTCTTGATTCTCTCTATGTTCCGATTAGTCCACACACTCTCAATGACTCGTGCACTGTTCTGACATAAATCTCAAATCCATATTGCCTTTACTTGTTGCCTCAATCCGCCTCAGTACTGCACGTGTTAACTTCCAACCTGACTTAACATCAACTAGACTTGCCTCATGCCCGTTTATGTCTTTTGGAGAATCTGTCTACCATCGTTGCACCATCTCGCCAAATTTTACTTTCGCTAAACCATGAGTCCAACTTCTCGAGTGCCAGTATCCAAAATCCTTCAAGTCCGTACGAATCCATCGTATTGGCCCTCCAAACCAGATCATGTTTTATTGCTCAACCTACAGCTCCAATGTGTTGCCAAAATTTGTAGTCCGTTCTTGCTATCCTTCGATTAACCCATCGCTCGCTCAAGTGTACCTCAATTGTTCATTCCTCATGCTCAACTCTCTCTTTGCGTTCATGAATGCTCCATCGAACTTCCAAATCGTGCAAGCAAACTCTGATATTTAGCTTTCCATTTGATCGATCTCAGCTTATTTCTAATACTTGGTCTGCATCAATCCTTCAAATTCTAAACACTCTTTCTATTGCTTATTCCGATCTCATCCATCTCTCAAGTCCAGCGATACTTTCATTTACATAAGTCTGTTCTCGATTGCTCAACTCACATTCGCTTGCTTCATTTTTCATTCTTCCTAACTCAGCCGATGTGCACCAACCAACTTGTATTCCTGTTACCCGTGTCCGTTGCGGCAATTCCATTCATGTCTATCCAAAATATTCTAATGCTTTTACCCACTATGTAGTATACCATATACCACTCTGAATCAAGTTACTACTCGCATCACAATTCTTTTACACTGATCAAAGATCCGTTCGAACTATCCCTTATGCGTGATCCTGCCATCCCTAACTCAAGTCTGACACGAAACTCAGCCAACGCATGAACCATCTAACTCTTCTGTCAATCTCGCTATGCAACTTGTGCCATGTTCCATTCTCAATACTTCCAGCTATTTCTTAAACCGTCTGATACTTTCACTACACGAGCAACCCGTGCAACGAGCTCTTCCAAGTAGTCCAACCCAATACCCAAGTGTTCCTTACATTTGTTGTACGAGCAACTCATGCAACGCCATTCTGATATCCCCAAGCCAACTCAAACATACTCAACCAATGTACCACACAAGCAACTCGTACAATGCTCTCTGTGATATACCCAGCCAAAAATCCAACTTTCATCCAACACATTCGCTATACGAGCAACTCGTGCAACGATCCATTCTCATCTAATGCTTCTACTCACAACATGCCACAAAACCAATCTCGTCTGCTAACCAACTGATCCACGGATGCAACCAGAAACTCCCCGAACGACAAGCCAAGCCAACGTAATGACACATATCTCAACTTGCTGCACAAATACAATAATGCCCTACGATGCTAAGCGATCTACCGAAAACCAACGAAAGCAATGCAACGAAAAACAACATGCACCCACAACCAGCAATATATAGACTTATTGCATGAAACATCCAATGCGACACCGAGTAGAGCCAAGAGCTAAATGACACGCGAAAGCTATTTAGAGTTTGTGATGAAGCGAAGGACCAAGTCCGAGGAAATGAACCGGGCGCTCTGATACCAATATGCCATGCCCCAATCCCCCGCAAGCTCAGTCGTCCCCGCTGAACGTGAATCACCATGTTGCAGCGCTCCCGCGGGACGATCGTTCTCATCGGGACATGATATCGTACGAGCCTGGAGTTGCGCTCGCACAAGGCAATGTTGTCAAACATCAAAGTTATCATCGAAGCGACCAAGTTATAGCGAAAGTCAAGTATTGCGTACCAAGCACACATCAGAGTATACGCAGCGAAGCTCTCGATAGGGTCCAAATGAAAATGCCACAAAGAGAATGCCACAAAGGCTAATGCAATACTCTTGCTCTTTCTCTTGCCCACAAAGGTACTTACAATTCACACATTATATCCCATATATCCAAGCAGCGCCACTACACCTGCGTACCTGAAATAATGCCCACAAACATGGGTCAGTACACAGCCGTACTGGTGAGCGGGGTAACCCACTCGTCTAATCCGACACTAAGTAGAATAGTGAATGCAAACAGTTATATGGTGATATTTCTACTTAAATCCTAGATTCATTTCATGGCATAGGTATGACATGTTAAGGAAAACTGTAAAGCAGGTTAAACATGCAAGCATTCAACTCAAGCCAATATATATACAAGCAAAAATATATCCAACTCAAAAGGAAACTAGCATGCAAACCGTCATACTCAAACCCAAGCAACGCGAGAACCTATCGAACCATTATCCAAGCCTCAATATCCATCCTCAATCCAAACCTCATAATCCAAGCCTTATAATTCAATCATCGATATGCACACTCTTGCCGAGGCAAGGTGGCCGCCGCCTACACGAAAAGCACAAACCAAACCAAAATAAAGCAAACCAACTCTTATCTATATGAAGTCACTGGCCAAGCCATAAAGGACTGATCAACTGCAGTTCTACCCGGTCCAGACCGGGTAGCTAGTCCACCTGGTCGTCTCGAACTGCCGGCACCACGTCCAAGGCACGTTACCATTGTTTCCTCCATGGTCGAACGGTCCCGGTGCTCCAGAGCCTATCCCGTTCGAGAAAACCAAACCATGTGCGCAACAGGTTGTTCGTGACCGATGCAAACTCCAAGTAGGTATGACGAGAGAATCGAGCATTCTTGCCCCCACCAAACTATCTAGCCTCAATCCAGCCAACTATCCATAACCATTCTTCGACTATAGCCCAAGGCACCATCTCAAGTTATCCCCATAGGCACTATGCTGCTTCTCGACACAATGTTCCAATTGGTGCAACACACCATACTTAGAACAATTCTGTGGCACAATGCCCCAACAGTGGCACAATGTCCTCACCGATGTTGTTGTCCGATTTTGAACCACAACTGCATGCTTTGCATGACAAAGCGCCCAACTGATACTCGTGCACGGATGCACGCTCGCTCGAATTGCCCGGCGTTCCAACCAAGATGTATAATTCCAAATGTTTCTCCAACTGCCCCAAATATAATCCAATTCTAGCTCCAACTATCCAACACGAAAACTAACTCAAGCCACAAATCATATCCAACCAAACGACGTACACTCTATGCACGCCAGAGTGTAGTGATTTTCAAGTTCCAGTCCAAGTGTTCAAGCCATTGCGTGTGTTCCATATTATTAGGCATGAAGGAGTAGAGGAGAAGGGACAAAGCCCACTCACCAAGTCTGATTCTGTTAAGCATCATGTCCTGCCGATACGGCCGATCCCTTGAACCCGTGGTCTGATGCAAAGCAGGATCTACTCCATTGGTATGACCGTGCGAGCAGGCCGTGTGATTTTTTTTTTTTTTTTTTTTTTTTTTTTTGCATTATGTAAGGGATTTGATTTTGAGAATTCGTCTCGGACTTCCATGAGCTCAGGGTCGGCCCTGATCAGTTGTATTTGTAAAATTACTATTAATTAGAGTTTATAAATATTGCTTTGGATAATAATTGGATCTCGTTTCTAGGATCCATACCCGACCCAATAAGCTATTACCAGCGACTTCCTGGCATTCGTACATTTTGAAGGCTTCAAATCAAACACTTTGAAACTCTTACTATGACCACCACCACAAAGAAGAGACTCCTTCCTTATTACGACCATGAGCCAAGTCAAAAAAAAAATCCCAGGAATATTTACTTTGAAAACAAGAGGCTGAACGGGACTTGACACAACACTCACCACCTTATAAATACTCCCTCACCTATGCTGGAAAAAACATATCAAACAGCACACGAAAACTCTTTCAACGATCGATGATGAGCTCTCAAATGAAGCATGCCGTCTTGATCATGGTCGTCGTCCTCCTCTCGTTCATGGGTGCGGGCATGCAGAGCGCGGGAGCGGTGAGGCAGACACCGGAGGATCGGAAGTTCGAGGGAGAGATCGGCTACTTCTCGCTCCCGACCACAGCTTACGAGAAGGCGAGGGAGGCCATGTCGATGTGGATGGCTAACTTGTCTCATGGGCCTAGTCCTGGTGGTGGTGGACACTAATTAACAGCAGACAGATGGATCGATCGATCCATCGAATCGATGAAAACTTTATATAGTCTTACAAGTTTGATGAGTTCCATTTTTTTCTTTTGTATTCCATTCACGTCTTTACAATACAAATGGTCCTAACTGAAGACCAATCAACAGATTACCAACTTATTTGTTTTTTGTTTAATCATCGTGTAAATAAATAAAAAAAGTGCAACATTTGTTGATTGCAATACCGGTTAATATATACAACTTCCTCTGCGTGAGAGCGATTTCATTTGGTGCTTGATACGGTCACTCTACGATAGAGTCCATTCGATTTGGAGTGGACTAAGTTTAGAGTTTTATTGCATTTATTTGTGTAGGCAACATGGTGGTCTAGCTGGTGGGTTTGGTGACAGCTGACGAGATGGTCTAGTTGGTGGGGTTGGTGAGAACTAACGAGGCATGGGTTTAACCTAGGTCTAAAACCTAAAAAAACAAAAACAAAATATGAATGAATTCATGAATTCATGAAATTTATTAAATGTATGCAATTTGAAAGACAATTTATGGCGATAAGATGACTCAGCTAAGAAAAGAACTATTCCGGCTCTCGTGCTACACCCAACGAAATGCTCTTCCGCTTAGGGGTGAACGTTTCGGTTTATTCGGTTTCAACCGATAAACCAAAATTCTAAAAATCTAAAACCGAATCCGAACCTAAATTAGCCAAAATCGAAACCAAACCGAACTGAATAACTATTCGGCTTATTCGGTTGGACTATTTGTATTGTTTAATGAGTATGGTCTAAAGTTAGAATCGTGATTAAATGATATTAAAAAATATAATTTTAATACACACATTTGTTTTATGAATAAACAAGATTTGAGCCATAGTTCTCATATTCCTATATGAGTCATGCACATATGAACCAATAGAATTAGAGTGTACTAGTGCACATTGGTGCACATGGGATGCATGAGTTTATTTCTATTGGTCCACATGTACATGACTCATATAAGAATATGAACACTACGACTCATATCCCGTATACCCTTGTTTTATTTGCATCCAAAGTTAGATTAGTTGTTAAATTATCAAAGTTTGGCTCAAACCATATACATAAATTTGTTGCTTTCAAAATATGCACATTTTAGTTAAAAAAAATATGCATATAATTGAGAATATTTACATAAGTGCACAAGTCTTATTCGATTTTTGACCGAAATTGAATCTCAAAACTTAAATCGAAACCGAATAAATTATTTTTAGTATTTTCAAAAAGGATATCGAATCGAATTTTTTTCAAATCGAATCGAATCGAATCTCTTATTCGATTCGGTTCAATTTTTGGTCCAAATCCGAATATAATGCTCACCCCTACTACCACTTACTACCACTGGTGCATTCTTCGATATTTTTTTGTCAAAGTATGATTGGACAAGAACAAAAGATTATAACTATGTTTTCAAATTGATTTGATAAGGAGAATGATGGATACTTTAATGTTTTTGATGTCCTCTGACCTCTAATGTCAAACTATCTTATTTATAGGACTAAATTTCAACTTGACACTACCTCGATTATCCATGTTTGACAACTTAATATTCTAAACATTCAAATAGCTAACTTAATATCCTAAAAATTAAAATTTTGAAACCCCCTCCCCATGTCCGCGCCCCCATCATCCCGTTATCCCCCCCCCCCACTCTACCCCTCCTCCCGCCTCGCCCAAGCATATTTTGAAACCCCCTCCCCCTATATGAAATTCTCAATGCCCTAACGTAGTACATCTGTATGCCACTGCTGCGCCGCCATCATCTTCGAGAATATGGAGAACATCTGTGTCGCATCCGCTGGCATAGGTGGTGGTGGTGGTGGTGGTGGTGGAAGTCCCTCAGAAGAAGCTGAAATCGGATCAACTCTACGGACAGGCGAGGGAAGAGGACCCCCAAAAGCAGCAGAAGCTCCCACCTAAACCAGGGAGGAAGCCATCTGAACCGAAGGAGGTAGAATGGTATCAGCTGCTGCAGCTGCTCGAACAGGGGTAAAGAAGTCGTCGACCTCTCAAAAACTGCTCCAGCATGCTGTGAATGGGTCTTCGGTGGCATCCTGAAGACAGTTTGAAACAAAAGATATTAGTAAGGAACAAGATACGATATCATCAATGAAGTACAATAATATTTCAAAAGAAACAATATTCAGAATGATAAAGATGCAAGAATCAATAGGTGGAATTATTTCCTAGTTGTGATTGAGTATTCTATCTCATCCTAGTGTCATATATCCTATATTCTATTGCAGGCTCAAAATAGTACTCTAAGTCCGAGTACCACTACGATATCGCACTAGTTGCGACTCGACCTACATGGACCACCACTAAAAATATGTCACGATCCGTACCCGAAAATTGGGCATGAGTCGTGGGTACGTCCAGCCTACACCGCAATATCGATGGTAGAATACTGTAAAGGCCCACAAAACTATCGAACAAACTCACGTAATGATATATGTATATCATGTCAATGGTAACTCACTCCAAAAGGAGGACAAGATGAATATATATAACATCAATACTCATTCAAACAAACTAGAGATAGATAATGGCACGATGTCATAAAAGAAGGGAAATAACAAGTCATCACAATATCCAAGTCCAGAGTCTAGTAGATAACACAAATGGTTCCAATATTAATAACATACCAAGGTCTAAGCTGAAAACATATCCAGTACAAATAAAAGGTACTAGCTACCGGTCTGCTATAGCTAGGTGTGTCTCCTCGATAACTGAAATCAGATCATCCTGGACTAAGGGATCTACCTCAGCTGGCTCTTCGTCCTGCTGGTCGTAGTAGGTAGGACATCAGTCCTCTAAACAGTCGTTTGAAAAAATATATACAATCAGAAAATGAGCGAAGTATAAAACTCTGAAAGCAGTTTCATATACATGGTAGAGAATTTATAACAACAATATAAATGAATACAAAATATACAGATAACTAGGAAGTGGAAATATAACTGGAAGAGTAAATACAAGCAACATAGTATGAACTTGCAATAAGAGAACTGATGATACTAACTAGTGCCTTAGAGTACAAGTAAATTATGTGATCGATTTATGTTGCACACGAATATTCTACGGTTACTCAATTACACGTGTAGGGTGTAATTGACATGCAAACAAATACACTAAGGGTTTGATCACTTAATCAACTCCTACTCTCCCGTCCCAACTAATATTCATGGATCAAATCACAACATGTTACGCACGCGAATATAATATGAGCATACTGAGCACACGATATGTACGAGCACAAGAAATACTCGAAGCACATGATAAAGTACATGTGTAGGAAGTATCTAATGCACACGTCAAATAAATAACATCTCTTGACTCGATCCTATAATACTAGCCCGTGTAATCATAGTGTCAAAATCAAGTAAAACAAATCTAGAACATGCGATATATACACTATCAAGTACTAAAATCTAACAAAGGATATACTCGCCTGAGGTCTTGAGCAAATAAGGTAGAACGGTGTCCAAACTGGTATCACACAGACCTATATATAAATATCATGTTATATGGTGTAAAAGTGATAAATAAGCTAAAATGAGTTAAAAGGTGATTTCTGTCATGCCCCAATCTCCCACAAGCTCAATAGTCTCCGCTGAACGTGAATCACCATGTTGCAGCGCTGCCGTAGGACAACCGTTCTCATCGGGACGTGATGCCGTACGAGCCTGGAGTTGCACTCGCACAAGGCGATGTTGTCAAACACCAAAGTTATCATCGAAATGACCAAGTTGCAACGAAAGTCAAGTATTGTGTACCAAGCACACATCAGAGTATACGCAGCGAAGCTCTCGATAGGGTCCAAATAAAATGCCACCAAGGCAATGCCACAAAGGCGATAAAATACTCTTGCTCTTTCTCTAGCCCACAAAGGTACTTACATTTCATATATCATGTCCCGTATATCCAAGCAGTGCCACTACACCTGCGTACCTAAAATAATGCCCACAAATGTGTACGAACGTTATATCGAAACAAAACTTACGCTATCGAACTCGTAGCAATACGCTGATCCTGTGACCCAAGTTTGGTTCGATTCTGATAAAGTTGACAAAATCGCGTATCGTGGGCCCTACGGCTCTACTTGACGGGCAATTTTGTGATCGACTCATCGAAATTCAGTTTTGAACATTCTGTTGGGTTTGTATCGTCGTTCTGGACTTTTGGACACTAAGTTTGACGAATTTAGAGAATATTGTCTCTGATACATTTTTTGGTGCGAAGCGGGTCATATGTGGACCCCGCTTTGACCAGAAACTGTCACTTTTGTCCCTGTATCCAAGTTAGACTCAAGGATAGGCAATTCTAGCTATTTGATATCTTCTGAACATGATGGTAACGTTTATTTCAGCAAACGGAGAAGTACCTGCAGATCTCGCTGATACCAGAGTAGCAGTTGGTAATCAAATCCCAGGCATGTGTACCTTGTCATACTTGCAACAATTATTTATACTATTCTCTTGATTTATTACTGTAAAATCTCTGTTCAACCTAGGACCGTGTGACATTAATTAACGTTCGAATAATATTCGGGTGTCAACGTCGTACGCGGAGTTGTGTAACGTCACCTAGACATGGATATCGAGACCCTATACATTCTAGTGCTTGTCTTATCAAGTACGTCATACCCCAGGACACCTGACACTGTTCATGAGACATTTATGGTAATTCTGTATAGGTTACAGGATTCGTGACATAAATATTACATATGATTAACTATCATTATGACTCGCTGCATTAGTTAGAGGTCATGATCTTGCGTGTTATGGACATGAGACATCGTGGACATGAGACGTATGATTACATTGGGTGGGAAGAGACACACCATACTACAGGTTGATTATTGATATATATACTATACTTCTGGAGGTGCTTTGGCACATATACTCGAGTCGTGATACTACTTGCTTTGGCATATATACTGGAGTCATGATACTACTTGCTTTGGCATATATACTGGAGTCGTAATACTAATGCTGCTATGGGTTTTCCCGACACAGAGCCTATAGTAGTTTTAGCCTAAGTATGATTAATGCTCTCATTTGTATAACACCTAGCTGGTTCTTAGTTTACCCTTTGATATATTTTATATACTGCATTTATTCTGGCATGTTATTTCTTGTACCTTGTTACGTCCCTCTGAGGACCTGGTCCCTTGCCAGTTTTGCAGCATAGACCGTTGTGGAGCCTGTATGGAGTTGCTGATGTGTGTTGCTTGGTCTTGCAGGAATTGGTGCTAGGTACTTATATCATTTCTTCCAGAATATTGGATATTATTCATATTGTTTATTCATCTGCTGATATAGCCTAGTTTTATGGACTCATATTCCTTTCTCGAGTCTATTCGAGCTTATGTGTTACTGGCGGCCGACTTTAGCACATGTAGCTCATTCTTGTGTATTTTGTTCATTGTGGATTGAGGCATAGATATATATATTTACTTGATTATATAGATAGTGACCCTTCTATTACAGCTTATACGTATTCGAATCGGACCAGAGTCTGTTCGAATGCGTAGCTGACATGTTACGTATTCCTAGTCCTACGTGTTATGGGACTGGAGCATGACATATTTTTGTGGTGGCCCATGCAGGTCCTGATTAAATCATTTCGATTACTTTTCGGTACCGAGCGAGCCTGTAATCAAAGTTAGCAGTGTTTGTATCTCAATCCACAACTGACTTGAAAATTCTTTAGCACTTGATTATCGCCCTTGGACTTCATAATTGTACTCTTTCAAATCTCTTCGACATCCTTATTATTGTTTATTATCTCTTCATATTTTGGAGAGATGAATGTTCGTGTACGGTGTTTCCTCCAGAAGCAGATCCTCATCAAGGCAGAAGAAGATATGCTGGTTATAAATTTTTGAGAAGACGGTTACCCTTAGTATGATAGTAGATAGGTTATTCCTATATGCTAGAGTTAGTGTAGATTTTAGCATGAGAATTGAATATAATATCAGAGGCCTAGAACTAATAGAACCTCACCCTTGCTTATAGGTAGCAAGTAAATTAGAAGTATTAGAAGAAAGGAAAGAGGGTTTGACTCTAATGCACTGGAATAACTTTAGGGAATACATAGTTTGATGCTAGGGATCAGATGTGACTCATGATGGTGATACAAGGAATTGCATTATGACCTTAAAAAAATGGAACCTTACTTAGCAGGCCAAGATGGTTAAATCCTTAGATGTCTTGTGACTTTTAGTATCAAAATTAGATCTTATGACCCAGCTGTTACACCCCTACTATTTCTGCCGAAGAAGGATAGGACGGTACGCCTGTGTATTGACTATAGGACACTGAACCCTGTAACCATCAAGAACCGGTATCCCTTGCCATGCATTGGCGACCTATTCAATTAGTTGAGTGGTATGAGTATATTCTCAAGATAGATCTTAGATCCGGTTATCACCAGCTTAGAGTGCATAGAGAGGATATACCAAAAACAGCATTCAGGACCAAGTATGGACACTATGAGTTCTTAGTTATGCCGTTTAGTTTAAACCAACGTGCCAGCTGTGTTCATGAGTTTGATGAACGATGTTTTCCTCAGTACTTGGACAAGTTCGTAGTTGCGATTATTGATGACATCGTGATATATTCCAAGGGCCAAGCAGACCATGAACAGCACTTTTTCAGCAGCAGCAGCAGCAGCAGAGGAATCCACCGTAAGGACATGGACAAGCTTTCGCGATGACCTTGGAGGACACGCAGACTCGTGGAGTAGCAAATTCGCGTAAGTTTTTCATAGTTATCTATTCCTAGTATTGCTTTAGCACGTGCCTGTTAGTTCGTGACCTTAGTCTTAAACCTGGTTTAATAATAACCTAGTATGTTTTTATAATTGATAACCCAGTTTTTCTAAGCTGTAGTTTTCTTGCTTTAACTAAATTTTCTTCACTCTTGAAGTTGCATAACTTTCATTGCTTAGGAAAATGATGTTTTCCCCTATGTGTTTTTCTTAAACCCTCATCTTTTGATTCTCCTTTATCATGATTCTTTGATGGTGTCGTGCTTCGAACCTGTTTTATAAATCGTGTCATCTCTGCTGACCGATTATTTCCTTGATTGCGAGGATACAATCCTCTTAAGGAGGCTAGATTGTAAACCCCCAAAATTTTCAGAATTTAAAAATCAATTTTCAGAATTTTTTCTAGATTTTTCTGTGATTTTTAACTAATTAAAATCAAGGTATTCTGATTTTAAATAAAGTTTAAATATTTTTATTTAATATTAAAATAGTATAAAAATAATATTTTTGGGTGTAAAATAAAATATTAGACAGGGTAATTTTTCTGAAATTTATTGGACCCCGAAACCATTTTTAAAGACCTAAAAACTAAATTATTTATTAAACCCAAAATAAACCCGGTTTAATGAACCAACCCAAACCGGACCGACCCTAAACCGACCCGGTCTATCTGAACCCAACCCATTCCCTAGCAGGTCGGGTCGGATCCGAAACTGAACCCGACCCGAACTCGCCTACCCGACCCGTTACTGTAGTTGCTACAGTAACCCCCCCCCCCCCCGATCCGCGGCCGTTCCCGATCCCGCCGTTGTGACCCCCGGCTTCCCCGCAACCGTTACTCCGCCCTCGCCCCCGCGGCGGTTTCGCCTACCCCGATCCCCGCACTTCCCCCTCCGTAATCGTCGTCCACCGCCTCCTATATAATCCCCTTCCCAGCTGCCATCCTTACTACGGCCACCGCCGACTCCCCGCTCCACGGCCACCACCATCACGAACACAACCCACCAGCTGACCCGGCCACCCCCTTTCATCTCCAGCCACCACGGTCACTACCTCCACCGCCAACCGCCGAGCCCTCCGCTAGCTAGCCTCCGCCCGAGCCCTCCGCTGAGCTTTCCCCCAAGCGACCATCTCTCCGCCTCCACCTCCATGATCGACCCCCTTCACCGCCATCACCACCATCTCACCGCCACCGCCTTCCTCCTTCCTCCGCTGACCCTGGACCCACAGCAACCGGCCGCGCCACTCTCCCCAGCGCCGTCCCGGCCGACCTCGACGAACCCTCAGTGCATCCTCCGCCAGAGCTCCGGCCGCCTCCGCCAGCACGCCGCCTCGACGACTCCAGAGCTGACGTCCCCATCCGCCTTCGTTTGACCCGCCTCCGTCTCCTCAGGCCACCTCCAGCTCCGACGAAGCCTCCGGCGAGAAACCCTAGCCGCCACCGTGTCGCGCCGTCTCGCAAAATATTGTTTTCTATCTTCTGCGAAGCCATGTTCAGGTGACCGTTTCTCTCTCCTTGCTGCCCCATTTTCTATTCCGTCTATTGTGACACGTAGACTACGTGACCCTCTCGATACTCGTACAACTCGCTCGGTGTGTCGCGTCCTGTGGCGATCGCAAACTGCGACCCATAATCAGGAAAATAATTGCCCTATTTTTCCCCGGAACTGAGTGCGTCCCGCTAAACGGGATGACTTGGTCATGTGCAGACTTCACCGAAAGGTGCGCGCCATTAATACGGACATGTGGGATTTCACGAAAGTTGATTTGGATGTGCGTGCACACCGAAATCAACGTGTATCCGTCGACAACACCCCGTATCGGTCATATTCTGGAACTCATTGTAACTTCGTGTATGCACATCGTATCAAAACAAAACTTGTGCCATCAGACTCGTAGCAATATGCTGGTCCTATGACCCAAGTTTGGTTTGATTCTGAGAACGTTGACAAAATCGTGTATCGTGGGTCCCACGGCTCCACTTGACGGGCGATTTTGTGATCGGCTCATCGAAATTCAGTTTTGAACATTCCATTGGGTTCGTATCGTCGTTCTGGACTTGTGGACACTAAGTTTGATAAATTTGGAAAACATTGACTCTGACACGTTTTTCGATGCGAAGCAGGTCATATGTGGACCCCGCTTTGACCAGAAACTGTCACTTTTGTCTCTGTGTCCAAATTGGATCAAGGACAGACAATTCTAGCTATTTGATATCTTCTGAACATGATGTTAACATTTATTTCAGCAAACGGAGAAGTACCTGCAGATCCCGCTGATACCAGAGCAGTAGTTGGTAATCAAATCCCAAGCAAGTGTACATTGCCATACTTGCAGCAATTGTTTATACTATTCTCTTGATTTATTACTGTAAAATCTTTATTCAACCTAGGACCGTGTGACATTACTTAATGTCCGAATAATATTCGGGTGTCAACGCCGTACGCGGAGTTGTGTAACGTCACCTAGATATGGATATCGAGACCCTATACATTCTAGTGCTTGCCTTATCAAGTACGTCATACCCCAGGACACCTGACACTATTTATGAGATAGAATCTTCCTGAGATATTCATGGTGATTCTGTATAGGTTACAGGATTCGTGACATAAATATTACATATGCTTAACTATCATTATGACTAGCTGCATTAGTTAGAGGTCATGATCTTGCGTGTTATGGACATGAGACGTCGTAGACATGAGACGTGTGATTATATTGGGTGGGGAGAGACACACCATACTACAGGCTAATTTTTGATATATATACTATACTTCTGGAGGTGCTTTGGCACATATACTGGAGTCGTGATACTACTTGCTTTGGCATATATACTGGAGTCGTGATACTACTTGCTTTGGCATATATACTGGAGTCATAATACTAATGCTGCTATGGGTTTCCCCGACACAGAGCCTATAGTAGTTTCAGCCTAAGTATGATTAATGCTCTCATTTGCATAACACCTAGCTGGTACTTAGTTCACCCTTTGATATATTTTATATACTGCATTTATTCTGGCATGCTGTTTCTTGTACCTTGTTACGTCCCTCTGAGGACCCGGTCCCTTGCCAGTTTTGCAGCATAGACCGTTGTGGAGCCTGTGTGGAGTTGCTGATGTGTGTTGCTTGGTTTTGCAGGAATTGGTGCCAGGTACTTATATCATTTCTTCCGAAATATTAGATATTATTCATATTGTTTATTCATCTGCTGATATAGCCTACACTACCAAAAAAAGTCAAATTAGCGACGCCCAAAAACGTCGCCAAATGACAAAAAAACGTCGCTAAACACGTTTAGCGACGTAATTAGCGACGTTTTAACGCAGTCGGAAGAAACCAAGTCACTGAACGGAAAAACGTCGCTATACCGACGTTTTTTAGCGACTTTATTGAGTCGCTAAATGTAGCGACGTTTAGCGACGCGGCGTCACGAAATAGCGACGTTAATTAAAGTCGCTAAACGTCGCTCATTAGCGACTTATATAGCGACGTAACAGCGACGTCTTTAATGACCTGGCAGTACTGCCATGTCAGCAATTTGCGACGTACAGCGACATATTTAGCGACGTTTAGCGACGTCGTTAGCGACGGCTACTGACACGTCGCTAGACGTCGCTAAACGTCGCTAAATACGTCGCTAAATTTATAAAAAAAACAAAAAAAAAAACTGAATTGTTTCAAACTATTATTCTTGCAATTTATAAATTTCTAATTAAAAATAGACCCGGAGCAACCCTCCGTTGAATTCTATGGGTTCGCCGACCCCTTCGGTGGAACACTCAACACCGGATTAACAATATTTAATATGAATAAAAGTATCACAGTCATACAATTAATACACATAAATATTATAGACAGACAATAAAAGTATCACAGTCATAAAAGTATCACAGTATCACAGTCACACAAAATGGGCATAAACAGCATCACAAAATACATAATATATATATAAGTATCAGAGTATCACAGTAACACAAAATGCATAATATATAAGTATATGAAACATTATAGTATCAATCTCGAGGATTTCCAAAACGGGGCAGATACCAGTCCCTCAAATACTGCGCATAAACAGCGTTTATGTTATCAAGCTCCGCTATAGGTACTGGGTGACTGGAACTCCCCGTCTGAGATACAGCCGCGATAGGTGCTGGGTGACTGGAACTCCCCGCAGGTGGTATCTCTTCCTCCTTAACAGTAGGAGGCATCACTTCCTCCTTAACAGTAGGAGGTGTCGCTCTCTTGGGTGCCATCTGGTAAGATAGATGAAAACAAAGAATTAGCAAAGAATTAGCTATTGGACCGGAACGGAAGAATTAGATGACTCACAAAGAATTAGCAAAGAATTATCAAATTACTTAGCTGGACTCGAGTCATTGTTCCTGAATGCTGCATGACTCCCAAAGTATCTAAGACACACACACAAAACCAGTGGCTCGACTGATACACTGAGACACAGTGGTTGAGGCACACTGTGCACACCACAGTGACATAAATTCCCTGCACTGCTGCTCTCATTGAGGAAACCGATACTCCAACACAGTGATACACAGTTCACTGTACCCTGATACTCTAGAGTATCAACTAGCTCTCCCCTCAGTGAAACGCACAGGTAACACTCGAATCTCTCACAAAAGAAATCCAATCACAATTTCCCTCAAAGCTCAGTAACTGATACCCCTGCACACATACTGCTCACAGTGTGCACTGACTGAGGAACCCGACACTCTCACATCCCCCAAATGTAAATACCCAAACTCACACCACAACTAACAATTGACGCCTAGGTCTTATACACCTACACACACCAAGGTCCCATGTGTGTTGTGTCAGTGAGCTAGGAGACTAAAATCAGAGAAAATCCTATTAATAATGTCATTAAAAACTTTAATGTGACACCCTAAACCTAACCCCTGCTCAAAAACCCTAAACCTAACCCTAACCCTAATCCCAGGTCGAAAAACCTAACCCTAACCCTAACCCTAAACCTAACCCTAACCCTAATCTGCGTCTGTGTGTGTGTCTGCGTCTGTGTGTGTGTGTCGTGTGTGTGTGTCGTGTGTGTGTCTGCGTCTGTGTGTGTGTCATGTATGTGTGTCGTGTGTGTGTGTCTGCATCTGTGTGTGTGTGTCGTATGTGTCGTGTGTGTCTGTGTGCGTGTGTCGTATCTGTGTGCGTGTGTCGTGTCTGTCAAGTGTGTCTTGTGTCAGTGTCACATGAGAGAGAGAGAGAGAGAGAGAGATTACCTAGAGCTCGAGGAGGATGCCGGAGTAGCCGCAGCCGTGGAGACCCGGTCGCCGGAGAGGGGGGGGCGGGGGAAATCGAAACGTTTCAAAATTTTCGACAGATGGAGAAAAGAAAACTGAGCCCTAATTAACCAAAATTTAGCGACGTTTAGCGACGTCAAATAAAAACGTCGCTAAAATAAAAATTAGCGACGCCAAAGACGTCGCTAAATACGTTGCTAATTTTTTTTGATAGCTACGTCGCTAATTACGACGCTAAACGTCGCTAAAGCAGATATATTAGCGACGTTTAGCGACCTTAATTGAACTTATAGCGACTATTCTTTTAAAATCTTAATAAAAGTCGCTAAATGTCGCCATTTAGCGACGCCTAGCGACGATTTTACGGAGTCGCTAATTTAGCGACGTTTTAACTAGGAGTCGCTAAAATACGTCGCTAATACCGCTTATTCTAGTAGTCTAGTTTTATGGACTCATATTTCTTTCTCGAGTCTATTCGAGCTTATGTGTTACTGGCGGCCGACTTTAGCACATGTAGCTCATTCTTGTATATTTCGTTCAATATGGATTGAGGCATAGATATATATATTTACTTGATTATATAGATAGTAACCCTTCTATTACAGCTTATACGTATTCGAATCGGACCAGAGTCTGGTCGAATGCGTAGTTGGCATGTTACGTATTCCTAGTCCTACGTGTTATGGGACTGGGGCGTGACATTTGGTGTTGACTCTTCGAAGTCTTGGAGGTCCAACTCATGTGTCATCAGTTTGCCCATGAGCGTCCCTAGTGACATTGTGGTGAGATCGTTCCCTTCAATGATTGTTGTAGCCTTGGGGTTCTAGTTCTTGGTGAGTCCCCAAAGAACTTTGTGAATCTTTTTGTGGTTGTTGTATTCTTTGCCAAGAGATGACAAAGGATTTACAATGTCAAGGAAACGAGTGAACATTTGTGTAATGGTCTCATTGGGCTTCATTTTGAAGGCTTTATACTCTTGTGTAAACCGACTGATCTTTGATTCTTTGACTTGTGACGTCCCTTCATATGTGACTTCAAGTAGCTTCTATACTACATGTGATGTTGTGGAAGTTGATACCCTGTTGAATTTTATCCTGTCTACAGCATAAAATAGAGTATTAATAGCACGGACATCTAAACTAGCTTGCTTCTTCTCATGATCAGTATACGTGTCTTGAGGCTTATCTACACGTGCACCATCTAAAATAATTTTTGGTGACTTTTTGTAGCCGTCAATAATAATTGACCATAGATCAAAATCAAGTAATTTTAAGTAAAAGCTCATCCGTGTCTTCCAATAATTGTGCATTGGCCCTCTCCTGTGTAGATAGATTTTATGCTAGCCATGTGTATTCTAGAGTGTATAGACTAAACACAAGTATAATATAACCTGCTCTGATACCAATTGTAAGATCGAATAATCACCTCTAGAGGGGGGTGAATAGCATGTATATGTAGCGGAATAAAATCATCCAATAAAAATTTAACACAGTTAGCTAACAATATAAGTATAAAATAACAGTAAGGAGAAAGAGCGAGAGATAAAGCAGCAATCGCAAACACAACTATGTATACTGGTTTTTTTCTGAAAGGACTAGTCCAGTCCCGAGAACTCTAACTCGGAGTTGAAATCCGCTATCAAGTGAAACACAAGTTTTGATCCGAAGGCTTTCAACTTCGTACAGACATGAGCTTTGATCTGAATGGGCTTGAATACTTCTAATTGAAGTGTTGAACTTCTTGACAAGCTCTTTTACACCTCTTGAAAACTTCTAATAAAAAATACACTGGCACTTAAGGCTTAGGAGTTGTAAATCGCTTGGGATTGGAAAATAAAAAGGCTCTTGAATTGCACTGAGATAAATAGAGAAGAGAATGAAAGTGAGTTGAGTGAATAGGAATGGTAAATTCTTTCTCTATTTATAGCAATTTTGTAAACCAAGTTCGGGGCGAATTCGGATGCCAAACGTTAAAACTTTTGAAAGTTTGAGCCAAGTCAGCTGGAAGAACTGGTTGCAAGGGTTTACTGGGTCTGGAAACCGAGTTCGGTCCGAACTCGCACCGAATTCGGGCCGACTTCGTGTCGAGTTCTAATGCTAAAAAATTAGGTCAGAATTGAATGTGATTGGGTTGGTTTGGGCTAACTTGGTTTTGAAATAAGGATGTGTTATTTTTAAAACTCGAAATATTTTGGCTGAAATAATCTAGGTTGAAAATATTTTGGGTAGCCTCAAAATGCCAAGTGCGACTCGATTTACATATTTTCATGTACTCAATAAATAAAAAAATTACATTTACAAGTAATAAAAAATAAGTCGCAGTACCAATCTCTGAATCTGTAGATGTAGCAGCAGTTCGTGTGACTCGTCGGCTCGTCGGTTCGTCGGTTATATCAAGTCCAAGTTTTGTCGATTATTGAAATAAGGTTCGACCATGACCAATGGGCCAACAACTATTTCTCTACCGCATGTGACGTCCGTTGATCAACTGACAGATTTCTTTACAAAGTCACACCCTATACCGCAATTTCAGTTTCTATTCAGCAAACTCATGTTGTTTGTCCCTCCATGAGTTTGAAGGGAGTGTTAAGAATAATTAGATTTAGAATTAGATATTAATTAGATTTATGATTAGATTCTCTCTCCTATATGGATTCATATTTCTTCCCCTACTCTTATCCGTATATAGATACGTTCTCTCTCTACATATATTCGTAGTTGTATGACTTTTTATATCATCCATTAATAAAATTAATTTTGTTGAGTTGTTTCATCCTCCTACTAAACTAAGCCAAATAAAAAAAAGCGTAATTCTAGCTTATTTCTAAATAAGTTATTCATAACTTATTATTATCTTAAAAATTCTGCTGAATTACTAAAAAAATAAATTGAAGTCTCCTTAGTCCATGGAAAACTAAAATATTTTGTTAACTTAAAATGAAATTAAAAAATTTCATAGACTTTGTCCATCCTCTTTTTCATGCCTTTTTCTTTTTTCTTTTTTCTTTTTTTTAATGAAATATATAAAAAATGATCCGTGTTTCTCTTTCAAAGTGAGTCATAAACTTTTTTGCTTAACTATTTTGATGAGTTATTTTTTATTTTGTCAAGTGGATTACATTCTTGGAGGGGAAAAAAAATTGTGATGAAGGTTTATAACGGAAAGCGAAAAGCCAAGGGAATATGAGGATAACCATAGATTAGTGGGGTTGGAATGAAGCGGGTAGTAATGGATAAAGGACCTTGAGAAAGTAAAAGAAAAAACAACAGATAAAATAGCATTTTAGCCTAGCAAATTGTGTTGTGTGTTAAAATTTGAATGATAAATTTGACAAACTCTTTATGGTCTGCTTGGTAATGTTTTTATCTGTTTTGGAGTGTTTATGAACCGATCGTTTATGGAATATTTTAAAATTTTATGCTTGTAATTTTTTTGATACAATAGTTTTGGTCGACTCAAAAATATTCCAAAATCGATATGATATAATTTTGGATGTCTTTATAAACATCTAAAATCGACAAAAAATTTAGAATTTATTATTTTATTACATTTATATACTCACATAAAATATATAATTATATCTACTAATATCCTACCTTATTTTATATGTGTTTCTCATCTACTTCAAACCACATCTAGTAAGTTCTTAAAATCTTTTTCTCCTACTTTCATCGAGACATTTCTATTATTTTATGTGTTTATACTATTTTGTATGGATTGGACTGTTTTAAAAGTCGCTACTTAAAACTACCCAAAATCGGATCCCTCGTAACTGGTAATCTAAAAATACCTCATAACCGCTACCCCTATAATTACGAGCAGACCCTTAAATCCCTACCATTATAATACTGCTTGAAAAATGATTCAAAATGAGTCGTATAAGCCGTTTGTATATCCTTCATTAATTAATAAAAATTTAAATGTATGTATCTCTATCATGTAGAATTTTTTTAAAAAAAATCTTAAAATCTTTATAACCAATGGGAATTCCTATATACATACATATAGCAAATCCAAATTAAAATATATTCAATACTCAAAATATATTTAAACTAGCTACATGTATTAGCTAAAGATATATCCAAAGTACTTCATATATATATATATATATATATATATATATATATATATTAAATATGTTCAAATTATATTTAAATTATTATAATAAATTTAAGTTTTTATAAAAAAATTTAATAATATTAAAATATTTTTTGGGTATGTGGATCCCACGTGACATGAGTAGTCAATAATAAGATTGGGGTACTTAGTTAAGAATAAGATTTTATAAAACTCAATAAAATAAAACAAAGAAATAGAATGATTCTTTCCTTCTGTTTCTACTCAACTTTGTCTCTCTCGATTCTTTTGGTCTGGCTTCTATTGTTTCCTACTTCTCCCTTACATTACATATTCATTCTTTAGGTAGACAGAAATAGTTTGTAGGGAGAGAGAGAGAGAGAGAGAGAGAGAGAGAGAGGATGGGGGAAGGTGGAGGAGAAGGATTAGAGGCCGGGAAAGAATTTGAGTACACGCCGACGTCGATCGTAGCCGTCGTATGCTCCGTAATAGTCTTCATCTCTCTCCTCGCAGAGCGCCAGCTCCATTTCCTCGGGAAGGTAATCTCTCTTTCCTGTAAATCGGTGTTATGTTTGTGCAGCATTGTGTCGGACATGGTTTGGTTGCAAGCAAGTGGAGTGAAAGCACCGAAAGTGCCATTTTAGTCTTGTTCTTTGGTTACAAGCAAGCAAGTTTGAGTTTCACTTTTGGATGGGGCAAAAGGGGTTTTCTCCCTTCATTTGGAGCTCATATCCTCCCTCTCAAACTTGAATGGGATGAAAGTAGGATTTGTAGCAAAAACATTATTCTCTTTCATTTTTTATTGTGACAACTGTACATATTCAAAAAAAAAAAAAAAAATTTGCACATAACCAAATATAAAGTGACAGGAGTAACACTTTGAACGGAACAACAAAAGATCGTAAGGAAACAAAATATCTCAAAAGCTCACTTCAAAAGGGTGGATTTACGTAAAATCAATTTTTTTATTTCACTCTACTTGCCCGCGACCAAACACACCCTAAAATGAGAAAAAAACTATATTCTTCACATATCTGCTAGAAAGTACATACACTGCAAAAATGTGGGTCGTGTTGTGTCGGACACGTATTGTATACGTATTGGACACAACCACGCTCTCCATGCAAAATATACTAGGAGGCCAAAATATGTGTCATGTCCATGTCGTCGTGTCCTTACTGTATTGTGTCATATTTGTGTCTGTATCGGCGACCAGTGTGATTTCCATCATAATTTGCGGTATCGGCCGATACTGATACGATACGGCCAATTTCGATACGGTTTGGCATATACCGATACTGATCGATACCGACGTTGAGGTCTCTTTCCCTGCCAATCCGGTAGAGATAATTGGATGAAAATGGCCAATTAATAAGGGTGTAAAAGAATAGTAAGGTTGTAAAAGTATGTAAATGAAGAAAATTTATTTATCGCAGGTAAACCAATCAATAAGGGCGACTATTATTTCGTTTAATTTTAAAACTATTAAGAAACAACACAAAATACTTAAAATCAATGCCTAAATGTATAAAAAAAAATCTGAATTTTTAATAATTTATTAACAAGTATTTCTTTTCCGACCAGAAAATCCGATATTCGGTTTCGAAAATACCGATAATGCCGATACCGTCGATCCCGATACTCATAGGAAAGGTCTGATACCGATACTGATATTGTGAACCTTGGTTTCCATGTCATTTTGTCTGCATCGGTAATGTCATATATTCGTTTCCGTGCAACATATTCTCTCTATATATAAATAACTGAACTTCATCTTTATTCTCTAAGAAAAATCTTCCTTTTTTGTAACTCCCTCATTCCTTTTATATGTATAGATTTAAAAACTAATAAGTGTATGATTATTGATTCTTATTGTGCAGTTCTTCAAAAGGAAGGAACAGAAGGCCCTCTATGAAGCACTACAAAAAGTAAAAGAGGGTACATTTACTTCACCCTTCTAAATCTAAGAAAAGAATCAATATTGAATCCCAAACACTCAAATTTTATTGGAATTTTTGTACAGAATTGATGCTTTTGGGGTTCATATCACTCTTGCTAACTGTATTCCAAGGGCTGATCGAGAAGATTTGCATCCCTCAATCATGGACCAAGCACATGCTCCCTTGTGAGAAGAAGGCGCATGCGGCCGTAGCTGCCACGGCTCATTTTGTTGCCAACTATTTCGGAGGCCGAGGGCGGATGCTCTCTGGAGGAGGATTGGGGGACGACCACTGCAGTAGGAAGGTGAATCTCTCTGAAAAGTTTAGTTTCTTTTGGTCCTTCTCTTTGAAATTTAATTGTATGGTAGAAATTATAAACTAAGGCATTCTTTCTTGCTTTCCTTTTGCTTTCTAAATTTTAGATTTTTATGTAAGTCCTTAAATATTTTACAATGTTTAGAGTCAGATACACCAAATCTTAATAATGTGGGTAAGCCCCCAAATTCCAAACACTGTGAGTTAAGAGCCTTCAATTCAACTTATCTGATAAGGGAATACTCCGTTAAACAAAATTATTATTATTGACCATTTTGCCGTTGTCCTCTGCCTTCTCCTTGTTCCAAAGAATGAGTTTGTCTTGAGCTAATGATAGATAACATGTTCATGGATTCTTCTTGAGCTCATACTAGGCATGTGGTCATGGGTTCTCCTTGGTTGAACACATGTTAGGCATTTAACGAATTCATGGGTAGCTAATGTTCTTCTTTGGTTCATGGGTTCCTCTTGATCACATAGTATACAATGAGGTCGTGTGTTCTTCTTGAGCTGATGGTAACTATGGCTTTACGGGTAAACAATGAGTTCTTCTTGGGTTTATGGTTTCCTTAACTCATGGTAGGCAATGGAGATTCATTGTATTCCTTTTACCTCAGCATAGAGGAAGAAAAATGAGAGGGAAGCCAATGTTTTCTTCCTAGATTTAGGGGTTCCTCTTCAGCTCACAGTATACAATAAGGTGTAAGTTCTTCTTGAGCTCATGGTAGCTACGAATTCATGGTTAAGCAATGAGTTCTTCTTGGGTATATGATTTCCCTAAACTCGTGGCAGGCAATGGAGGTTCATTGTGTTATTTTTCGCCTCATCATAGAGGAAGAAAAATGAGAGAGAAGTGAAAGTGAAAATAGTATTCATACGGTTATCAAGATTTGGGGTACCTTACTTTAATAATAATTCAAGGGACTTATATAACCCAATAGCTGGTTTATTTTTTGGGGTACCTTACTTTAATGTGACTTTAATAATAGTATTCATACGGTTATCAAGATTTGGGGTACCTTACTTTAATAATAACCCAATAGCTGGTTTATTTTTTGACTCATGGAGACAGTGGGACTCAAAACTCACATTGTCTGGAATTTAGGGTACTTTCATGCGGTTATCAAGATTTGGGGTACCTTACTTTAATAATAATTCAAGGGACTTATATAAAAAAAACCAAATTTGAATATAATGTAAGCTTGATTTATTTTTATATCATTTTTTAATTTTTGAAGATAGAATTTCTCTTTTGTTTTAGACTATTTTGATTTCCATGGCTCTGATACCACGTTGACTTTTAGATGAAGATCTTTGATACCATGCTGTTTTTTAATGTCAGTAGACATAAGAGATGGAGGAGAAGAAGAGATGGTGGTGACCACTCCTAAATATATAGAAACAATAAATTCTTTGCGGAAGACAACATACTATCTTCATAGTAGAAGTTCTTATTTATAAGAAGTTAAAGAGTACAAGAGTCTAACAAATCATCAATACAAAAACACAATATGGAAACTCCGATAGTATAGTGGCTCAATCTATAAAGATAGATGGAATCTTTGACTATTTCTCAACAATTGATGAGATAACCTAGATTACTAATCCTAAAATACACACCAAAACTTATGTTGATTCAAAATTATTGACTTTTCCAAAAATCTAGTTTTGTGGATTCGGAATTCCAGTCCCTTATTTCCAACATGTTACTTCCTACATTTGGTTAGAAAAAATAAAAGTAATGTGGAACTTTTAGATGATCAAGAATGAGGGGATTCCTTCTGTTGGTGGGTTAGGATTAACTAATTTCAACAACTCTATGGAAAACTTTTCCTTTTATCTTTGTTTTGATACATGAAGAGAAGACCTCAATCTACAAAGATAGATCAAATAATATTTGACTAAATCACAAAATATTTGGATAAGCTAGAAATCCTATAATACTAGTCCTCTCATATAATAAAATTTGTGTACTGTCGACTCAAAATTCTGACTTTCCAAAATTGTAGTTTTGTGGTTTTGGAAATCCAGTTCCCTAATCCAACATGGTAATTTTCTACTTGGTTAGAAATATAAAAGTACTTTAGAACTTCTAGATGATCGCGAATGAGGGATTCTGTGGGTTGATACTATTAATTACTTGCAACAACTATAAGGAAAAGTTTTGCTTTTGTCTTTGTTTTGATACACGAAGAGAAGACCTGATCAAAGTATCTCTCTCATTGTTTGAGTTGAAGGTTTGATGTTCGAGTGTTAAAACAGTGAGAGAACATAAATTATTTGTAGTTTGTCTGTTTATTGTAGAGGGAAGATATGACTTCGAACGCAAACTTTTGGTATGATATTTTTGTGGAATACTATTTCCATGGTTGAGAGCATAGGATTTATTGATATTATTGTCATAGGTGACTTGACTCTTGCTTCTTTTTTCTACAAGCTGAAGACTATTGGAATAATATGAATAGTCAACCCTCACCATTACTGTGGGTTTCAATAAGACTTGAGGGTTAAATATTTATATTATTTCAACACACCCCCACATATCAAATTGTTATTTTGGACTAATAGCAAGATTATGCAGCGGGATTTTTATACAATCCGCTTATAATGTGCGCCGTGAGATTTGAACGTAGCTTGGCTACGATATTAAATTTCCTGTTATCTACTAAAAGTCATGTATTGTGGTGATGGTTAAATATTTATATTATTCCAACAAATGCATAATGAGATTTGAATAGATAGGAATTTAGTCTAGTTATACAGGTTAAAAATGATTACTTATAAATGCACCACAAAAGTTACTTGGGGCTGCCCAATTTTTTTTTATTTACAAGTTTGCCACTCAAACAATTTACTAAAGGCTCTGTCCACTAATTTTTTAGAACTGTTAGAATTTTTGACAGTCCTACCTATAACAATCCGTTCCGCTCAAGCGGACTGCCGATTCAAACGGCAAAAGTGCAATGTCCCGACCCGCTTTGCTCAGCGAGAATACTCGTTTGAGATAAAGACTTTCCAAACTTGTCCCTACAGGAGTTAAGGCTTAGGCTTTCAGAGGCTCGCTCGGAGTATCGCTCGACCAAGACGAATCATCGCTAAGGTGGGTGGCTACGATGAAATTGTCTTTGCTTAGCCAGCACACTTAAAATATGGATGTTTCATGCTAGTTGCTTGGTGAATCACCCCCTGCATGCTAATAAGAATATAACGCACCTAGCTAAGGGAATAATCCCAACTTGTATTGCTTGTGTTAGAACATGAAAATGAAATATTGCTTATAATCAGACCCTCTCATGCTACCTTTGCCTTGTGCAACTAGACCCGTTATGCCTCGAGTAAGAACGATATATGTAAACTCAGTAGTGCACTGTTCACTTCCTACACTGCACGACCCTAGATTACGTCGCTCGATATGTTTCTTTACGGTTTCACTCATTGGCTTACCTTCGGGCCCGAGCCAATGTGAATGTTTATGTTTACACAAATGCATACTTGTCTGCTATATGTTAACTAGTATTAGTTGCCTCGATTCAATGCTTGTCATATGTTGCATGCCAATATCAAGTGAATGCTATCTTGCCTTGTTTTCATCCAAACCACCGGAAGGTTATCTAATAGTCGTTCGGAGCCAAGTATAGAACATTGAAAGTATTCGGGACCGTTTGGTGGCCAAGGTATTTCCTGACTAGGGGACTGCATCAAGGGACAGTTAAGCAAGATAATATCGCAACACCTCAGAAAAGTAATACTCGTCTTGTACTCAATCTCACGGCTAAGGGCGACTATGCAAAGACAGATCATACTATGTGATTGTCTCATGCTCGTATTTTCTTAGATTGCATCAAGTCAAGTGGAACACTGAACGAGAATCATGTTAAGTAAAGAAATGAATCAACAGCTCGTGGAGCAATGCTCGTTTAGAAAAGAATCAAGGATTATCATTATGAATCTGGAAATGGCCTTAGAGACTTGCATGTCACGGACAACCTGTGCACAGGGGTATGAAATGGTTCCGCGGACGGTTGCCGGGGCACTGGGACCGATCCGATCCGGACGAAAAGTATGGAATAGTCAGTATGTAGAGGAGGAAATGGCATGCAACGGAAATCGCCACCTGCATTGTATTCCATTTTTATCTCGTGATTATAACTCGTCCTTTATGGCTATGCCAGCGACAATCATTCATATAGATAAGTCATCATCGCTTAGCGGCTATCCGCGTGCGAGTCATTGCATCGCATCAAGAATATCGGAATTAACTGAATGATCTTGAGTATAAGATACTTGTACATAATTGAACACTTGAGCATCCGCTGCAACACTTCTGGATAATCTGTATGCTCGTGCACTGAAACTTAATCTCGCACTGAAACACTTGTGTTTGCATATGCGAATGCCCTAATTCATTGTATATATGCTCGTGCATGAATTAACTTGGTTTGCCTTGGACAGGAAAGGACAAATGGTAAGTTGGTAAGTCTCGCCGTGTTTCCTCTTATGTCGCACGACGCACTGCCACACGAGTTAGGCTATTCAATCTTTGCCATGAAACTGATCCTAAGGCAACTAGAAAGACAACAAAATAGTTGGTGCACGGAACCTATATTACGTGTTTGGATTTGTCGAGCGGGCGAGTAGCCTCCCCACCAGTGCATTCATGTACTGATAACCCACCAGATTGCTTGCAGGGTGTGCGAGAACCTCGTTCGGTGCGGATGCCTCCTTCGTGCGTGCTAAGGCATGGAGTTCACTCTGAAGCCTTGGAGCGTTGCGTCCGGAACTGAAGCACATATATAAGACATAATGTTGGAACATCGCATGTGTATCATTCCACAAATATAGCCACTTGGCACGCTTTTACTGTTTCAGAGAGAGGCTAGAGCGACTTGTAATCTCGCCTATGCGCCGCATGTAACACTTGTTTAAATCAATAAAGAGTTTTCTTTACTTCTACTTGTGTTATTCAATGCTTCCGCTATTATCAACTCAGTGAACTTGTTACCAATCGCTTGTGCGTCTATAATTTTGCTGCACTCGGACAATCTGTACGACTTCGTGGCTTAGACCTCTTTCCGCTAGCATGAACCACGGCCTTGCACGGGCGCGGCTCATGCTCGTGCGACATCATGCCCAGATGGGTCAAGCGATCATCCCGCAGGAGCGCTGGCACGGTGATTCTCGCCTAGCGGGGACGGCCGATTAGCCTGCGGGAGATCGGGGCGTGACAGATTGGTATCAGAGCTTAGCTATACGCCTTTGGACTTCGTTTCGATTTTCTCAGTTTCGAAAGCTTGTTCGTGGGTTATGTGCACGCTCTCTCTCAATGTCCCGATAGAATGTTCCAAACAATAAGTCTAAATACTTTCGAAAAGTGCATGTGAATGATGTGATTGCTTGTACGAAATTATGATGCTAAGGCCTTTGTGCCGACCTGTGCTAGACTTTGGGAATAGACTCGTGCTAAAATTGCGACTTATGTGCGAACCTGAAATGCCTATACATGTTTGCTCAACTGGTTAGTATGCGGAATCGAATATCACCCGAGCGGTTAGCTTCGCACACAGCCTTTCGGCTAAGTTGTGTTGAGTATCGCGCGCCAAGACCCTTTGGTGCAAGCTAAGTTGCAACGAGAATGGGATATCGTTCAGGAATGAGACAAGTCAGACTTAGAACGGCAACCAATAGAAACATTCTCGGATTTATCGCTTAGGAGAATATTGAGAATCGTGTTTGAATTTTGGGAAATAGCCTGAACGGTATTTCGTGTCGGAAGATACAAATCGATTGAGGATTTAATTGGATGACTCGATTCCGAGTGGTGTATGGATCATTTAGGAATGTCCAAACGGATTCATAGGTCTCGTGCGATAGTCGGATTGAATGGATTTGAGAATGTCTTGAGCTAAGTGATAAGAGGCTTATATCGAATAGAGATTCACGGAAATGGAAATGGAAATCGATAACTCGGCTAAGGAAAACTTGTTGGAAACTTGAGGATTGTGCGAGCGATTTCGGATTGAAACAAACGAACTGAACTTGAATACAATATCGCTCGAATAAAAGTTAATCCTAAATGAATATTGTAGTTCGATGAAAGGGATGAATGACAATGGATTTGGCTTGGAGTTCGGAAGAACGATCTTGAAATCAAGTTCGAAACGATAACTCTCGAAATCAGTCCCAACGAGAACGGTTATCCTGCGGGAGCGCCGGCGTGGTGATTTCACGTACGGCGGGGATAATCGAACTCACGGGAACATGTTAGATAATTATTCCAAACGGACTCGATGAATGGAACGTATCGAAAATAAAATAGACTTGGGCTTGAATATTTGAACCTAGTTGCTTGAGGAATGTTAGAAGTAGACAATGGAATTATCAAACGGTAACATTGAAGTTGGATGATTTTGCTAGACAAATTAAAATCACTACATGAACGAACTTGACTCGATGGATTTTATATATAACTTGGATGAAGCAAAAGTTAAATGATAAGGAAGTCTTAATCCTTTCGAAGATAACAATAACGCTTGACGTTCTTGCCTTGTGCGAGCGTAACTCTATGCTCGTACATGCGTCACGTCCGGATTTGGATGATTATCCAGTGGGAGCGTTGACGTGGTGATCTCACGTCCAACGAGGGTGATCAAACTTGTGGGAGACCGGAGCGTGACAACTAATGGATCGTCTTGACTTTTGGTTCGACACGATAAGACGAATTTGGAATGCAAGTGATCAAAAATGTTTTAATGGATAAGTTAGCTTAGAACCTGGAATAAATCACACTTGATGGTTTTGTGAACGAATATATAACTCAGGTTGAACGACTTGAAGTTATAAACAAAAGGTTTAGAATTGAATCTTGGCTTGGTGGTCTAGACTTGGAATGGATGGAGATTCTATCGAATATACTTGGAGAGATAGACTATGCAAATCACTAGGCTTGTCCTGCAATTTGGATATATTGTGGATTTTACTGAACGGACTCGAACCCTTGTACAAACGAACGTGTTATTGAGAGTAGGATGATCCGTGCTCGATGTTTAGAAATCTGAGTAAAACGAACTTGGGTAGAATACCCCGTGCAAATGAACAATGGTTTGACCCTAGGAATTGGGGCGAGCATCGTGCGACGAATTTGCACGATGTATCGTGTGCTTGAACTTGTACCTATGACCTTGTGAGCTGACCTAGCAATTAGGCAGACGACCCTGTGCCGAATGAAATACCCGTGTAACCGACTTTATCATATGGCTTGAACAAGCTTTAAAACTGGGGCAGCAAGACTTAGGGTTAGACTTGTAATGGTAACATGTGCTATGTTTGACCCGAACGGAAGGACGCTAGTCGGTTGATCGGATAGATCATGCTTAACGGTAGTGCAAATACATGAGATCGAGTTGAAATGAAAAATGATATGGAATTTGATTGACCCTATCGGAAGTATCCTCGTAATTCAGTAAAACGAGAACCCTTGAGATTTTCGCAAGTAGCTTATCCGATTTTCACTATCTCTAAGTTTGGTTGAATGCATATGTTTGAGGGACGCCTTGAACGTGTGCACGATCCAAGACTAAATGATATGTGAAACTCGAGTGCTAAGACTTCACTATCGCTAAGTTGGTTGACATGCATGTGCTTGAAGCGTTTTGAATGTGTGCACAATCCAGACTCGCGATATGCTGAGCTCAAATGCTAGTGCAAGTGAATGTCTGCATGAACAAGTCCAATGACTTATATAAATTTGCCTCAACCTTAGATCGTCATTCACGATGGATTGAAACGTAACCTGCGTTAAGCAATATGTCCTGCGCTAAGGCGCAATTGGGACTGACTCAGCACACACGCGACACGGCGTAAGGAACGAGTAGGGGATTGTGTTCAAAATTAGATCTAGTAGTACCGATCACTAGCTTGGGATAGATTCGATAATGCGATAGAACGGCCTGCGCTCAGGAAGTCTCGAGGACGAGACTTTTTCTGAGTGGTATATGATGTAACGACCCGTTCCGCTTAAGCGGACTGCCGATTCAAACGGCAAAAGTGCAATGTCCCGACCCGCTTTGCTCAACAAGAATACTCGTTTGAGGCAAAGACTTCCAGACTTGTCCATACAGGAGTTAAGGCTTAGGCTTTCAGAGGCTCGTTCGGAGTATCGCTCGACCGAAGCGAATCATCGCTAAGGTGGGTGGCTACGATGAACTTGTCTTTGCTTAGCCAGCACACTTAAAATATGAATGTTTCATGCTAGTCTCTAGGTGAATCACCCCCTGCATGCTAATAAGAATACAACACACCTAGCTAAGGGAATAATCTCAACTTGTATTGCTTGTGTTAGAACATAGAAATAAAATATTGCTTATAATCAGACCCTCGCATGCTACATTTGCCTTGTGCAACTAGACCCCGTTATGCCTCGAGTAAGAACGATATATGTAAACTCAGTAGTGCATTGTTCACTTTCTACACTGCACTACCCTAGATTACGTCGTTCGGTATATTTCTTTACGGTTTCACTCCTCGGCTTACCTTCGGGCCCGAGCCAATGTGAATGCTTATGTTTACACAAATGCATGCTTGTCTGCTATATGTTAACTTCTATTAGTTGCCTCGATTCAATGCTTGCCATATGTTTGCATGCCAATATCAAGTGAATGCTATCTAGCCTTGTTTTTATCCAAACCACCGGAAGGCTATCTAATACTCGTTCGGAGCCAAGTATAAAACATTGAAAGTATTCGGGACCGTTTGGTCGCCAAGGCATTTTCCGACTAGGGGATTGCATCAAGGGACAGTTAAGCAAGATAATATCGCAACACCTCAGAAAAGTGATACTCGTCTTGTACTCAATCTAACGGCTCAGGGAGACTATGCAAAGATAGATCATGCTATGTGATTGTCTCATGCTCGTATTGCCTTAGATTGCATCAAGTCAAGTGGAACACTGAACGAGAATCGTGTTAAGTAAAGAAATGAATCAACAGCTCATGGAGCAATACTCGTTCAGAAAAGAATCAAGGATTATCGTTATGAATCTGGAAATGGCCTTAGAGACTTGCATGTTGCGGACAACCTGTGCACAGGGGTATGAAATGGTTCCGGACGGTTGCCAGGGCACTGGGACCGATCCGATCTGGACGAAAAGTATGGAATAGTCAGTATGTAGAGGAGGAAATGGCATGCAGCGGGGATCGCCACCTGCGTTGTATTCCATTTTTATTCCGTGATTATAACTCGTCCTTTATGGCTATGCCAGCGACAATCGTTCATATAGATAAGTCATCCTCGCTTAGCGGCTATTCGTGTGCGAGTCATTGCATCGCATCAAGAATATCGGAATCAACTGAATGATCTTGAGTATAAGATACTTGTATATAATTGAACACTTGAGCATCCGCTGCAACACTTCTAGATAATCTGTATGCTCGTGCACCGAAACATAATATCGCACTGAAACACTTGTGTTTGCATATGCTAATACCCTGATTCATTGTATATATGCTCGTGCATGAATTAACTTGGTTTGCCTTGGACAAGGAAGGACAAATGGTAAGTTGGTAAGTCTCGTTGTGTTTCCTCTTATGTCGCTCGGCGCACTGCCACACGAGTTAGGCTATTCAATCTTTGCCATGAAACTGATCCTAAGGCAACTAGAAAGACAACAAAATAGTTGGTGCACGGAACCTATATTACGTGTTTGGATTTGTCGAGCGGGCGAGTAGCCTCCCCACCAGTGCATTCATGTACTGATAACCCACCAGATTGCTTGCAGGGTGCGGGAGAACCTCGTTCGGTGCGGATGTCTCCTTCGTGCGTGCTAAGGCGCGGAGTTCACTCTGAAGCCTTGGAGTGTTGCGTCCGGAACTGAAGCACATATACAAGACATAATGTTGGAACATCGCCTGCGTATCATTCCACAAATGTAGCCACTTTGCACGCTTTTACTGTTTCAGAGAGAGAGGCTAGAGCGACTTGTAATCTCGGCTATGCGCCGCATGTAACACTTGTTTAAATCAATAAAGAGTTTGTTTTACTTCTACTTGTGTTATTCAATGCTTCTGCTATTGTCGACTCGGTGAACTTGTTACCAATCGCTTATGCGTCTATAATTTCGCTGCACTTGGACAATCTGTGCGACTCTGTGGCTTAGACCTCTTTCCGCCAGCATGAACCACGGCCTTGCACGGGCACGGCTCACGCTCGTGCGGCATAACGTCCAGATGGGTCAAGCGATCGTCCAGCGGGAGCGCTGGCGCGATGATTCTCGCCTAGCGGGGACGGCCGATTATCCTACGTAGATCGGGGCGTGACACTACCAATACACTAGACTGTCAAAAAATTTAACAGCCCTAAAGAAAATATGTTGTTTATTTAGGACTGGTAAAAATTTTGACGGTCCATTATGTATTTTTGGACTGTCAGAATTTTTGACAGTCCTAAAATAACATATTATCTTTAGGTCTGTCAAAATTTTGACAGTCCTTTCAATTGGTGTGATTGTAAAAACAATTGACAGTAAAAAAAATAACACTATCATCCCGCATGGTGCGGAACATGGAGAGGGGGTGTCAGAGATGCGGGGGGCAGCGTTGACGTGGTGGCGGTCATTGTGGTGGTGGTGGTGGTGGTCGTAGTCATGGTCGTCGTCGTCGTCGCTGAATATAGAGGCGGATGAGGAGACGAGGTTCTCCTAGCCGTCGATCTTCCCCGCCACCGCCAAGGCTGCTACTAGGGTTTGTGGGTTGAAGGAATTTAGGATTAGGTTTTTTGAGGAAGAAGGGGGGGGGGCAGCCCTTAGTAAATTTTTGTTGAATGGCAAACTTTTAAATAAAAAAAAGGGCAGCCCCAAGTAACTTTTGCAGTGCCTTTAGTAATTGTCTTAAATATATATCATTTTTTGTATTAAAAAAGGTTTGAATATACACTAGAGCTTTGTGCTTCACAAGTTTTTATTTCCTCCAAGCAACATAGCACTCAAATTTGCAATCATAAGCCGGAAAGAGGATTTTTCACTCTTTGATAGTTACAATGAAAGAACTTTTATGCTATGCAAAAAATAGTTTAGCAAACAAAATATTTATTAATAATTTCTGCTGGATTAAGCCATAACTGTTGAATCAAGAAGTACCAAAATATGCACGTACAACGAAACCATAAGGGCAAACTAGAAGCCAAACCCAAACAGGAAGCTTCCATTTTGGTTTCGGAACATAAGCAAAGTACCAAAAGCAGAACTGGAGGGAACCAGAAGCTGTCTGGTCCAGTTAGGCTACAAAGTTTAGCGGCATCTGTTTTTGTTAAACTATATGTCAAAGTTCTAATTATCGGCTGAAACCATTACCAAAATCACCGAAACCGCCAAAACTACGAAAACCGACCTATTCAGAAACACTGATACCCTTGAAACTGCCAAAACCAACACTCATAGGTAGGGTCCGAACTGATAACTTGAACCTTGCTATACCTTTTTCATTACACAAATACAACATGATCTATGCTGCACAAGCACAGATACGGTGCTAACTAGACATGGAATTAATTTTGTGTGTGCTAATGTTATTTTGAAGTCTGTGCCATGTTTGATACGAGTCCTACACAATGCGACATGAACAAAACAAGGGTTTCAAGAGTGCCTGTGTTGATACTATACAGCACCGGCACATCGAAATATTACGTATTTCGGCATGTCCCACTGTAGTTTGGAGTGTATGTGTGGTGTCCAATCCATGTCCGAGACCACACAAGATCGACACAGCACCAACTTTTGTAGAGCCCATGTGTCCTTGGTGTTTCAGGATATTTTATCATTGTACGTTGTCTGGATGCCATAAATCAGATATAACTCCCCCATGGAAGATAAGAGCCACTTTTACCTCATCTTAGATTTATAGGCCCCATTCTTCTCTCCTTTTTCCCTTTATGCTAGCATCCACATAAAACAAAATTAGATTTGGCTTTCTAGAAGTTTTCTTCGTCAAATCTAGTTTCTGAATAGTGTTATTAGAGGAAATATAGCCTATAATATATTTGTACTGATTGAAGATTTTCATATGAGTTGAGTCACATATGAGTCTACCGAGAACTTACTATTCAAGACATTCTCAATGCTATTTCTCATAATGGAAAATTGCTAAACTACAACATCACAATGTATGAACAAATTGAAGCCTTTATCTACGTTCAAAACAAGGTTCACAGTATCTGTATCGGAATCGGTATCGGATCCTTCCTATGAGTATTGGGATTGGTAGTATCGACGGTTTAAGATTGGAGTATCAGATTTTTTGGTATCAGAAAACAAATTATTCTTAATAAATTATTAAAATTTTAGAAAAAATGTTTTATACTTTTAGGCATAATTTTAAGTATTTTCTGTGTTGTTTCTTATTAGTTTTGAAATTGAATGAAATAGTAGTCACCCTTGCGGATTGGTCTGCGATACATAAGTTATTCCTTTTACATGCTTTTATAACTTTACTATGCTTTTACACCCTTATTGAGTGGTCTTTTTCATTCAATTTTCTTTGCTGAATTGACTGGATAAGAGACCCCAATGTCACTATCGGATCGGAACATGCCAAGCCGTATCGGATCGGTATCGGCCGATACTTTAACGGCAATTCACAAGTCACCTTAAGCTTCATATTTCATCAACATTGATAAGAACTATTATGATTTTGTATTTATCTTTCTCTACAAGTGATATCTGTGTTCTTCATTCTTACAGGGGATGGTCACACTGTTAGCCGCAGAAGCTCTTCATCAACTGCATATCTTTATTTTTGTTCTTGCGATTACTCATGTGATCTTTAGTGTTCTCACTATGTTTTTTGGTAAACTGAGGGTAAATGATTGACCAGCACTATCAGTTTGATTTCATCATTATTTTATATAATTGATAGGGGATTTCCGAGTCTTGTGAATATTCTAATTTTAACCTCTTCTTGATCTCTTAGATAGCGAGATGGAAAAAATGGGAGGAATCAATTCAAAAAGAACACAAGGGAAATGGTACGCCTAAAGTCATTCACTTTTCATAGGGAATAGACACACTTAAAGTATACTATTTTTGATATCCAATTAGAGGAAGATCGATTAGCATGAAACCTATATCATTGTTTATCTGATACTTTAAACCTTTATTAACAGTTCAGCATGCCTTTCCATAATTTGATAACCTAATGTATTAAATATGCAGTTTCTCAAAAGGTCACCGATGTGGATGAATTTGAATTTATTCAAGAGAGGTTTGATGGTACTGGAAAGGACTCTGTCATATTAAGTTGGTTGGTAAGTAGACATTATCAGTTGAATTGTTAAGGATCAAGAAATGGAAGATTAATTGTATCACTGGGATTTTTTGCATTTTGAACAGAAGTAATAGGTTCTGTGTTTGAGACACCACAAAACACATGATTAGATTCTAATTTTGCAAGATTTAGCAAGAATTTCATTCTGCATTTTGGTTTACTGGTTTAGTTTGTTACAAGAAAAACATGTGTTTTTAAATGTAAATCTGAGATATAAGTTGGCAAGAATCTTGCAAAATTTTCAATTTAAATTTCTCCTCTGGTTGGAAGACTGGGAAAAGAAGTTTGGAAAATATTATGTTCAGAATACAGTTAGAAATAAGTCTTACACAAATGAAAAAAAATATTTGTCTGCAGGATAAAACACCATCTGTTGGGATCCGTTTTTGTTCTTTCAAAGTAGTATATAGTAACTTTATGAACAATAATTGGACAGGTAAAAGAATTTTAGGTGAAGTACTATACTGTTCAATCAAATGTACACTCTACCTTTACTTGGAACGCAATACGTCATAGTTCATGGCACGGGTTGGGAACGGGACACGCTACTTGTCTTTATTTTTGGTACAGAGAGGGTAGGGTGAGTAGATTTGCCAATTCGGTTCATGGTACATTTTTAAATACTAACTGTTTAAGTTTGACTAGATAATTGTGTCGTATATGGAAAGAAAATCTTATGTAGAACATAAGAAAATTCAAACTCTTACTTTTCTTCATTCAATAAGATTACTCCATTCAATGAGATCTAAAACTTGACTTTTCTTAGTTCTACATCAAATTAGCACACAACATTCAGAATAAAATGATATAATGTTGCCAGGTCAAAACATGTAAATAAACAATAAAATATCATAAAATGATGAACGAGTTAGAATCTTAATACAAAATAACAAAAACGTCACAATATCTCATAAGCTTATTCTTTTCATTGCATAAGCTTGTAAAAGAGAGTTGTGATTCATAAGCAATGAAAAAACAACAATGATATGGAACTACATAGTCAAATTTTATTTGAAATACGTAGCTATGAAACCACACCACATTTGACAAAGAATCTCAAGTTTTTCTAACTTCTTTTGCATTGAAATAATGTCTTGCAAAGTCAAGTTTATAGTGAGATTTTATCGATCGACTAAGATTGTCAAATTTAGTGATCTTGGTTGAGTACCATAGTTATCATGATTGAATGTATTCCGAACCGGAACACTCATACTCAAAACGGTTCGGTGGTGGTTTAGGGAATACCCAATAACTATGTACTGGAGTGGTTGTTCTTTCTTTTATTTGAGTTTGTTAGTTGAGTCCATTTTTTCTTTCATCACAAAGGACATCAGCGATAAAGGACATTAGTGTGAAGCATCATTTAGCCTTAGACGGCGTTTGTATTTTGCGCTTTAAAGTGCTCATTACTATATAGTGATGCCCTTTACAAGTGGTAAATTGTAAGATCAAATCTTGAGCTTATAATTTAAAATGAAACTTGGTTTAATACTTGGCTTAATTTTATTGATGGGTGGGGCTACATATATATAGGAGAGGCTAACCCCTCTCTCTACTATTCTACTAGATGTGGGACTAAACACCTACTAATACTCTCAACATTTTCCCTCAAGATGGACGATAGATATCAATTATCCCCATCTTGTCACATAGTTTAGAAAGACTCGATGAATTAAGACCCTTAGTCAGACAATCTGCAACTTGTTCTTCTGAGCAAATATAACAGAACATTAAAGAGATTTGGTTAACTGACTCACAGATTACAAATTAAATAAAAAATTAGGCACATATAATAAATCAAATAATGATAGTGTTTGAGTAGGGTGAATGACACATTTTTCAAGCACATGACGAGTAAACCCATCAGCCAAGATAATATTATGTTTCATGGGACTACGATTATGAAAGAGAGAGGTTATACCAGACATGTGAGAACTTGCTCCTGAGTCGATGACCCAAGATGTAGATGGTGACTGGATTACCACAAAAGCAGGATTATCTATATATGCCATGGTTGCAGTAGGTTGGGAGGTGGTACTGCAAGCGCGTTTAACTTCTGGAGGATCTGTTCAAATGGAGATGAGGTATCGGACGTTGAAGTCTGATTGAAACCAGAAGAATTATCTCTGGGAGCAATAGTGGTGGCCTGAGAGTGCATATTTTCATCATGCACTTGATGTGCATATTCTTGTTTGCCTCACTTGTCCTAACAATAGTCTTCGACATGACCGAGCATTCCACAATAGTTACAGTTTCGTGGTTGACCACGGCCACTATCACCACCGCGGCCACCACCACGACCATTTTCTCTACCACCACGGCCTCCTCCTCGACCAAAACTACGACCAGCATCTCTACCGCCACATCCACTACCACGTCCACCACCACGACCAGCAGTACTAGAAACTAGGGCAGAAGAGTCAGTACTCGGCACCACAGAACTCTGTCCTAGAAAGGAACGATTGAGACGGGAGAAAGTATCTGTCACCATAGGTAACTGTTCTCCAGCAAGGATTTGAGCTTTATAAGGTTCGAGCGCAGGATCCAAGCTGGTTAGGATAAGTGAAACATGAAACTCTTTCTTCTGTCTCTGAGCTTCCTTCAAATCAGTAGTAACATGATGATATTGTAGCAGTTCCTCCCACAAAGTCTTCTTTGAAGTCAGATATTCATTCACAGGCTTCCCATTTTGCTTTGTATTAAACAATAACTCATTTAACTCATAGGTACGGGCAACGTTCCGTTTTTGCGAATATGATTCTTCCAGAGATGCCCAAATTTGTTTGCTTGATTCATACCACTGAACATTAGCAGCGATGTGCGGCTCCATACTATGTCACAACTACGACATAACGTATACATCTGCACTCATCCAATCTTCATACTCAACGGACGTTTCAGGCGAGATTCTTCCGTCCAAAATTTTAACTTCTTCGCCCTCAACACCACTTTGATAGACTTGGACCAGACAAGGTAGTTCGCACCATTGAGTTTCACAGCTGTAATCGACTTTCCCAATTTATCATTATGAATAACAGTAAAAGGAGAACCACCTCCGCTACCGCCACCACTATTAACCTCGCCAGAAGATTCGGTCCCCACCATACTTGCAGATTCAACAGAAAGACGAGATCTTTGAAACCCTAGATCTCACAATGAACCACAACCGACAACGAACAACCAATCAAAGGAGATCTGTATAAACCCTAGATCTCATAAACGAACTACGAACTACCACAAATAACAAACGACGAACGGCGAATTATGAAAAATAGACGAAAAATAGCCGAATTTTTTTTTAATGAAAAGTTCGATCAGCCCTGTCGTGGATGGGATGTACAGTCCTTTCAAAAGATGCTCTGATACCAGTGAAGTTTGGAGATGGAGATGAGAGAAGGAGAAAAGTAGGAGAAGAGAGAATATGAGAAAGGAGATTGCAAGAACGTAAAACCCTAAGTTGCATCTCATGTCTATTTATATTGATATGCAATATACCCACAATTACTCTTATATCCTCATAAGATAAATAACAAAATAAAATAACTCTAACATACTTATATGGGGAGAGACTGGAGATCTACACTAAATACATGTTCACGCAGAAGGAACTTAATATAAGACAGAGGAAGTGGCTCAAATTCTTGAAATACTTTGACATCACTTTGTAGTACCATCCAGGAAAGGCAAACATGGTCGTGGATGCTTTAGCAGAAGGCCGATGGCGATGTATTTGACCATATATCGATATTTGTTAGATTACTTGGAGAGTTTAGACATCGAGGTGATTATACCAGGAGTAGAGGAACATATAATGAGTTTGCAGATTCAATCGTCATTGATGGATCAGATTAGGAAGGCACAGTCGCAGGATGAGGGACTTCGGAGTATCAAAGCTCAGGTACATACATAACTATTAGATGATTTTAGTATACACGACGATTTCATTATACACAAGGATAGGTCGTTGAGACATGGCGAAAGGCGTTGTGTGCCTACACGGATATTGATTAGGCTGGTGATGTTACTGACGGTAAGTCCATTACTGGGTTCTACATTTTTCTTGGTGATTCTCTCATCTCTTGGAAATCCAAGAAACATGATGTTGTCTCTCGCTCTAATGTCGAGGCTGAGTATCGTGCTTTGGCCTCCACATCTGCAAAATTACTTGGCTGCCGCCTCCTTGCTCTCATCACCTTTTCTGCTACCACTCTTCTACATTGTGAAAACCAATGTTGTTCATATTGCTAGGAACCCAGTGTTCCACAAAACATATTAAACTTGAGTGTCCTTTGGTCATCACTATCTTACTTGGTCGATCTCTCTTCCTTTTGTCACTTTCCAGCTTATGTCTTTTGTCTTTACTTGCTTATATATGGCCATAGAGGCTGAATAAAAAAGACTTTTTCAAACTCTAACAATTAGAATCTTCACTAAATCTATTGTTTCTTTTGCTTGATGCAGAAATCATTCTGTAAACAGTTTTATGGATCTATAGAAGAATCGGACTATGCCACAATGAGGCTCGGGTTCATTATGGTAAGCAGTTCGATCTGATATAAGCCTTGGTCTCTTACCTTTTTGATAGCACCATCACCTGTTTAATTTTGTACGTCATATGCTTGCCATCAGGAGCATTGCCAGGGGAACCTGAAATTTAATTTTCACAAATATATGCTCCGGGCTCTGGAAGCGGATTTTAAGAAAGTTGTTGGGATAAGGTATTCCTTATTGGATGTTTCAACTGATGGTTCATTCTCAGAGTTTTGGATACATGCAGTATCAATTGATATTTGCATCTATGATAAAACTGTCAAATTTCTGTGAATATTCATCTCTCTATGTTAACCTAGCTAATTATTGGAATCTCCAATTCATTTCAGATGGTATCTGTGGATATTTGTGATTATTTTCTTATTGATGAATATTCATGGTAAGATCAACTTGAAGCCGTCCCCTTTTTCGGCCATTTATTTTTCATTGATTTTAACTAGGAGTGATGTTTTAGTGTTTTACTTATTTAAGACTTGTTCTCTTTCCTTCTTGGATGCAAAACTTGCACTCTATATGCCGAGCGAGATGCCGATTAATTTTACTTCGATAAACAAGAAAGGTTATATCTATTTATATCTGCTTTGTTTTCAATTCCCAAAACCAATTCTTCTTCTTGCTGTTACACAGCTAAAGCCAGGATAAGTGACCTTCATTTACATATGCATGGAAAGTCAAAATCTCAATTTTATTAAGATAAACAAGAAAAATTCTATTTATAATTTATTCATATCTGCTTTGCTCTCAAATTCCCTAAAAGCAGTTCTTATTGTTATTACATTGCTAAAGTCAGACCAGGTGATATTCATTTACATATAAATGAAATTTGTTAATATTACGCTAAATGAGAGAATGAAAAGAAACATAACAACATCAAGGAAGAGAATCAACTCCTAAACCCCAAAATCAGTAATCTCGTGATTATACAATAGTCAGATTTTAATTTGACTTACAAATAATCTCGTGATTGTTGTTCTAACTAACAGTCTCAGAGTTGATGTGGCCAAATAAAGTATACTGATACTATGTTCCTTACCAAATAAAGTATACTGATACTATTTTCCTTACCATAGAATTAGTTGAATTTTTGCGAGCACATTGTAGTAAACCTTTCCACATAAATTAACTGCATGGACTTTTTAGAGCTTTTCTGAAGTATTATCGTTCTCTTAACTGTGCATGTATAAATTATTTTTTGACCCAGGGCCAGCACCAATGAAAAATTAAGGATCTTCTATTATAAAATACTGTTATTATTCCTCTAAAGTATCTGTGTGCAATTTTATATAATTTGGGGGCATGAACTACTTTTATGAAATTTGAAGACTGACAAATTACTTTCAGTTTTAACCTAATGACTTAGACAAATAACAAATAATGTTTCCTCTTCCTCTTATGTAACAGAAATTGCTCTAGAGTAATATGGTTTCTTCTGTAGTTTTTAGTAGCTCAATAATTACCCAGCTACATCTGTGTGTATAACTTCACACTATTTTGCCGTTCCATCTGCAGGTTGGCATACATATTTTTGGATCGCATTCCTTCCTTTAATTGTAAGTATTGCTTTAACTTGAGTAATGAGTAGAGTGTTTCATTCCGATGGATGTAGGTTTGAGTCACTTGGCATGATAGAAATGCTTCACACTTGCATATTGGAGATCACAGCTTTGAGTCATGGTAATTGTTTCTCCACATAATGCATGTAAGGTTGCGTACAATTTGACCCTCTTAGGCCTTGTGTTAGCTGTCATGTAGACACCCTTTGTTTAATGAACTTAGTGTAACGTTGTGTACTTTAACATGCATGGTGAGTGCATACACAACTCCTATTTGACCATCTGACTGACTTGAACCAAAAAAATCTCAGTTTGCAAATTTGAATTTAATTTGCAAACCATATATATATATATATATATATATATATATATATATATATAACCATTCATTCTACAGTGACTCCTCAATCTCGATCGAGAGATCAACTCTCGATCCAAAATTCAAATTCTCCCTCCACCTTCTCCAATCACCTCCACTTTCACTCTCCTTCCTTCTCCTCCTTGCTCTGGTGAACTTTCCGCGGACAATATAGCCAACATAACTCTCTTTTGCCAACAACATCGAGCTCTTTCAAGGCTAGATTCATCAGCTAGCCACGTCGACGACCAACCCAATACAGTCACTGACCTCCTCCGTACACCACCTTGACGTTCTCCCGACTTTGATCGGAGCTCGAACCGAGGCTAAAAACATAGCACAAACTTTGTGTAGGTTGATCATGTTGGGAATGAAATGAGGAAACCATTCCCCCAAACCAAAAAGCCATGAGAGAACCGAAAAAAGCACACAAAACCAAATTGCTAAAATTACACAAAAAGCCAAACAAAGACTCAAGCAATTTTTACGTAAAAAATTCAGATGGAAAAATCTTGGGACTATCGGAGTCTAACCGTGAAAAGTCTCCATTATTGGAATAAAAAATTGTATAATATTTTAAAGTTCTATTCTATTATTTTATAATCTCTTTGCTATATATATATATATATATATATATATATATATATATATATATATACATAGCCTTACAACTCTCCATCTTACATAAAATTTCATAATACATTCTAATATACCAACAATCCTCCTCAAGATGGACGAAAGATATTTACTAAGCCCATCTTGTCTCATACTCTAATCATATCTACAGAACTAAGTCCATTGGTCAGACTGTCTGCTACCTGATCTGATCCTTGGTTGGAACGTGGCCTAGCTCCAGTAGTCCACTGTCCAACTTCTTCTTGATGAAGAACCTATCGATCTCGATGTGTTTGGTCATGTCATGCTGCATTGGATTGTTGGCGATACTGATGGCTGACTGGTTGTCACACCATAGCTTCATCTTGGCTCCTTGATCCAGCTGTAGCTCCATCAACATACTCTTCAGCCATAGCAGCTTTGCAACTCTCAAGGCCATAGTTCTGTACTCCGCTTCAGCTGTCGATCTGGCCACCACTGACTGTTTCTTACTCCTCCAAGCGACCAAGTTGCCTCCTACAAATATGCAATAGTCCGAGGTAGACCTCATGTCATCAGCACAGCTAGTCCAGTAAGAGTCACAGTAGCCATCGATGCTCACGTGATCATTCTTCCTGAATAGCAGCCCCTTTCCGGGGGCACCCTTCAAATATCTCAGAATCTAATACACTGCGTCCATATGACCCTTCCTTGGGTCATGCATGTAGCGGCTCACCACACTCACTGCAAAACAAATATCAGGACGTGTGTGGCTCTCAACTTGTCCATCAGTCTCTGGTATCTGTCCCGGTCAACCGGTTCTCCAGCCTCAGCACTCAGCTTGAACCTCTGATTGATCGGCGTCGATGCAGGTTTGCATCCCAACATCCATGTCTCTGTGAGAAGGTCTAGCGCATAGTTTCTCTGAGAAAGAACAATCCCATCTGCTTCTCGAGCAATCTCAATCCCAAGGAAGTACCGAAGAAGGCCAAGGTCCTTCACCTCGAACTCCTTGCCAAGCTTTCCCTTGAGTCGGACAATCTCGTGCTTATCATCTCCTGTGAATCGTCCACATACACCGCAAGAATGGTGATGTGGCCTCCACTCCGATGAAAAAATACAATATGATCAGCGTTGATCTGTCGATGTCTCATCCCTATCATCGCCCTCCTGAATCTGTCAAACCACGCTCAAGGAGACTGCTTCAGTCCATAAAGGGACTTCTTCAACCTGCAGACCTTGCCCACTGTCTTATCAGTGCAGAATCCTGGTGGTATCTCCATGTATACCTCCTCCACTATATCCCCATGAAGAAACGCATTCTTCACATCCAGTTGATGTAGCTTCCACCCACCATTCGCTGCCAAAAAAATCAGGGTCCTGACGGTGCTCATATTCGTCACTGGTGTAAAAGTCTCGTCGTAGTCAATGTCGTACGCCTGACTGTATCCTTTTGCCACTAGTCGAGCCTTGTAGCGCTCAACCTGTCCATCTGGGTTCTGCTTCACAGTAAAGACACACTTGCATTCGACTGTCCTCTTTCCCTCTGACAGTTTTACCAGTTTCCAAGTGTGGTTCTTCTCAAGAGCCCCTAACTCCTCGTGCATCGCCGCTTTCCACTTTGGATCGTTCTTGGCAACCTGCCAATTGTTAGGTACAGTAATACTATCCAAAGATGCAATGAATGCTCCATGAGAAGAAGAGATATTATCATATGAAACAAACTGATCAAGGTCCCAACCACATCTATCAGGAGGATTTTTCGCATTGCTGCAAGTGGTCCTCCGTACTGATAATGGTGTGGGAGGGTAGGAAGAATGATATCACCTGAAGAAAAATCTGGTGGTGGTGGTGGTGTAGGTTTCTCAGGAGTTGAGACGGACGCTGGCAAGGGACATGGCACTGGCACTATAGGTACTGGTCCTGCAGTTTGCTTTCCTTTCCTGCTGTAGGTAGGTAACTCTTCCTGAGCCGTGGGCCTAACACCTCTCATCTCCTTTCCCTGTTCCTCTTCACTCTCCTCCTCAACCATTCCTCCATGCCATACTCTTAAATCGGTCATCAAACTCTCACCAATCTCCCTCTCTCGCCTCATACTCTCAGTATCAGGTGAGTTGTTCGTGGATGAGGTTCCCTCCTGACGGTAGTATGGCTCAAGCTCCCTGAAGTGAACATCCATGCTCACAAACCTCTTCTTCTCTACTGGGCTCCAGCACGCGTACCCCTTCTGAGTCGTCGAATAGCCCACGAAAACACTTGACTGCTCTAGGGTCAAGTTTTCCAATAGACGATCTGTTGTCCTTCACAAAACATACGCAGCCAAACACCTTCAGTGGAAGTATCCCACTATTATTTTCTTGTAATATCTCACATGGAGACTTTCATCCCAGTACTTTTGAGGGCATCATGTTGATCAGTTGAGTTGTTGTCAACACTGCATGCCCCTACAGACTCTGTGGGACATTCATGGTGATCATCATGCTCCTTGCCACCTCCAGAATGTATCTGTTCTTCCTTTTTGTTACTCCATTCTGTGCTAGTGTGTATGCACAGGTGGTCTGATGCTGTATCCCTTGGGCTGACAGGTATTCCTCAAGTGATTTGTTGGTATACCATGTCCCATTGTCATACCTCAGTACCTTCACCACTGCTTTGTACTAAGTCGGGACATGTTTATGAAAGTTCCGAAAACAGTCAAAGACATCACGCTTATTCTTCATCAAATACAGTCAGGTGATACGAGAGGAACAATCAATAAAAGAAACGAAATACTTATAACCATTCATAGTAGTTGTGGCACACGGCCCCCAAACATCAGAATGTATAATATTAAAAATAGAAGAGCTTCTATTGTCCGCACTAACATATGAGCTCCTAGTAAGTTTGCCTAAATCACATGCATCACATACTAGTTTCTCCTTATTTGCTTTCTCATAAATAGATAGATACAACCTAATCAAAATACCAAAAGAGGAGTATCCCAACCGCCTGTGGTGGAGTATCAATGTATCATCGGCACTCATCTTCGGTCCTCCCATTCCTGCTCTCTCTGCCACAGACACCAATGTCGAATCTAGCCCTTCCCGATCCAGGTACCACGGTCCATCATGCCAAGTGCCAGTCCCAAGTCTTCGTCCCGTCTCCTTCTCCTTCTCCTGGAAGACCACCTTAGGAATATCAAAAGAGACAATGCATTTTAGTTGGAGGATTATAGAACTAATGGACAAAAAACTGGAAAAGGAGCAAGCAAAATATTGGATAATTTTACTGAATCTGTACAATCGACAGTATCCTTACCGACCACTGGCTGGAAAGTACCATCGGTTGTTTGAATGCTGTCCGCCGATGCTAGGTGAGTGTAGGAAGAGAACTCACTAGCATTTTCTGTCACGTGTCGAGACGCATCCGAATCGACAATCTAGTCCGACGATCTAAGGGAAGACATAGATGCAAGGGCGAGTGAGTCGTTAGTACCTTCCAATGGATGGGCATACATGGCAGCGTTGCCTCTGGTGAATACTGAGGTGGACGCCTCCTCAGTCCCACTCCTCCTGTCTCCATTACTCGACGCTTCTGCTTTCTCTTGAGTACCTCCAGCATGTCCAGCAGTGCCTGATCCTCCTCAGTATAGGCGCCATCAGTTCCCTCCTCGCCTTCTGCTACCAGCAGGTTCGTCCAATAACCTCCTCGACCACCCCGTCGACCCCCACGACCATGGCCACATCCTCCAAACTGTCCATGTCCACCACTTGAATCTCCCTCCTTGGGTGGTTTGGTACAAGCATACCTCAGATGACCCATCTTTCCGCAGTTGTAGCACTGTCAGGGGTCTCCCTTAGGTCCCGTTTCGCCTGAATTGGCAACCGCCAGTGCTGACTTTACTTCAGGAGGACCACTTGTCCCTACCTGTAGCTTGATACGAGTCTCCTCCTGGATCATGGCCGAGATAGTCTCCTCAAGTGTAGGGATCTTCTATTGGGCTAGAAGTAGTGCTGTCATCTGAGCAAACACTACGGCCAGCCCCTTAAGAAACTTCATCGTCCTCTCCTGCAGACATACATGTCTCCTTACACTTCGGGTCCTCGCAGCTCGCCCGATCTGAGGAGTGATCGTAATCCAACCACAGACGCTCCAACTCCATGGCATACTCCTGCACCGTCTTCTCTCCATGTACGGTGTCTTCGATCTCCCTCTTGATCTGAAAATCCCTCAAGTTATTCCTTACACCATCGTAGGTCCTCCTCAACTTCTTCCACATGTCATTTACCATCTCAAGGCCATCCACTGTAGCGGCGATAGACTGGACTAAAGAATTGATGAGCCAAATGTATATCACCATATGAGTGAACTTCCACTCGTCGCGCCCTGCTGAGCCCTCATCCGGCTCTGTCTTCTCTCCTGACAGGAAACTCTCTAGATTCTTCCCTACGAGGGTTCTCCTCACCCGTCGTGACCAACTAAGGTAGGTGGTCGGTCCATCAAGCTTCAGATCGATGGAGGAAAGCTCCAACTTCGCCGGTGTTTGTGTCGCGCTCTCACCAGCCGACAATTTTATTAGCTTCATCAATGTTGCGACCTCCGCAGGGTCCAACTTCTTGATGATCTCCTCCATCGATCCTCCTCTTCTTTGATCACCTCGCACCCGTCCCACGATTCACGTTCGTCCTCTCCTAGACCCGATCATGCCCCTCCCCCATTGGATCTAGGCCTTCGATGTCAACGTCCGGAACGACCAGCGGGAAACGTCGGAAACCGCGACAGAAGGCTCCTGCGGGATCCGCAGGAGTCGCGGCTTGGCGGTTGTGGCAGAAGTGTGGTGGCAGCGGCGACGACGGTGGCGGTGGGTGAGCGGTGGTGGCGGCGGCGGTGGTGGTGGCGCAGCAGCGGTGGTGGCGGCTAGAGTTTGTGCTCTGATACCATGTGGAATATTTTGGAGTTCTATTTTATTATTTATAATCTCTTGGCTATATATATATATATATATATATAGCCTTAAAATCCTCCATCTTACATAAAATCTCCTAATACATTCTAATATACTAACAGAAATACACTGACTCCTTACAAGCTTCTCACTGATCCAAACCGGATCACCACAACTACTTGAAGCAAAAAATTAATTATAGACTCACGAAGAACGAAGACGACGAGAAAAAGATTACCCGAAAATGATCCTCTCTTCGAAGTAACCGTCAAACCACTTTTTCTCTCTTTTCAAAAGTTGCCTCATTCTTTCTTGCTTAGATTAGGGTTAGGAAAAACCTAATATATACTCCCTCAATCCCGCAATAAATCTGGACCACTGGATGTGATCCAACAGTGTATAAAATATCCCAAATCCCGCACAGCTCACCGACAACCAAACTCAGGTCGAACTCAGCTGTTTCAAGCCAGCAAGTCGAGCCAGTTTTTGTCCTCCCAGGGACCGAACTAAGGTCGAACTCGGTTGGGTCTAAACAAAACTTTTGTTGCTTCAATTTTTGAGAATTTTTGATGCTCAGAATGGCACTTGTCGCACTCTTTGAGCTTTTCCGACACAGGGATGAAGCTCGTCGCACTCCGGAGTGTTCTCCATATAGGTTGGGAATCCCACCCACTCCAACAAATCTCTCCCTTTCCAACTAGGTAGAGGAGCTCGTCATACCGACGATCTGCCTGCAGTATTCAAACTTTTTTCTTGGTAGAACCTTCGTGAACATATCCACTCCATTGTCATGAGTATAAACTTTCTCAAGTATCACATCCTTTGCCACAAGCACATTCTATATCCAGTGATACCGAGTTTCAATTTGCTTGGACCGACTATGAGATGTCGGGTTCTTTCCTAGATGGATTGCACTCTGGCTATCGTAAAGCAGAACATACTGCTCTTACTTTTAGCCCAATTTTCTGCAAAAGCTTCTTTATCCACAGTAATTTCTTGCAAGCCTCCATCGCAGCAATGTACTTTTTCCTCTGCCGTAGACAAGGCAACTTACTTCTACAACTGCAATTGCCACGGTACCGCTCTACCAGTAAACATTATCACATATTCCGAAGTCGATCTCCTCATGTCTACATCTCTAGCCATATTAGCGTCAGTATATCCGACCAACTTCTGCTCGTTACTACGAAATGAAAGCCTCCAATCAACAATGCTTTGAAAGTACCATAAAATTTACTTGACCGCACTCCAATATATCCTCCAAGGATTAGAAAGATACCTGCTAACCATGCCAACTAAGTGAGCGATGTCTTGCCTTGTGCACACCGTAGCATACATGAGACTCTCCACTGCTGAAGCATATAGAACCCGCTCTATATCTTCCTTTCCGTCCTCGGTAAATGGACGCTGCTCAGCAATAAGCTTAAAGTGAGTCGGAAGGGAGTTGCTCACTTTCTTTGACTCGTCAATTTCGAAACGTTGAAGTACCCGGTGAATGTACTTCTATTAGGATAAATGAAGCAGCTTGTTCTCTCTCTCTCTCTCTCTCTCTCTCTTTCTTCTAATCTCCATCCCAAAAATAGCCTTTGTTGTGTCCAAATCCTTCATAGAGAAGGCTGTGCCCAGTTGGCGCTTCAATAGATATCATCTACATAGAGAAAAAGTACGATGGAATCATCCTTGGCAAAGTACTTCATGATCACACAATGATCCGATGTCGAACCATGCTCCCCCATAAATGACTCGAACTTCATGTATCACTGCATCGGAGCCTACTTCAGACCATACACTCTTCTTCAATCTACAGACTAAGTATGACTTGTCATTCTTACATAATCCCTCTTGCTGGTCCATGTATAATTCCTCCACTAAATCACCGAGGAGGAATACCGTCTTCACGACCATCTTCTTAACCTGTAAGTCGAAACTGACTGTCAATGTTAGCACCACCCGAATAGATGGCAACTTGACTACTAGTGAAAATATCTTACCGAAATTTACGTCCTTCCACTGACTGTAGCCTTTAACTACTGGTCTCGCTTTGTATCGAGGGCGGGTAGCATCTTACATTGCTTCTCTCTTAACACTCATCGATTCTTCAAAGCCTTTTTGCCCCTTGACAACTGTACCAACTCATAAGTAGAGTTTGTCTGTAGGGAACTCATCTCCTCTTGCATGGTCTACTTTCACTCCTGCATGTGTTCGTCTTCAATAGCCTTTGCAAAACTTTTGGACTCTCACCGGTCAGTCAGTTGTACATACTCATCTGGTGAGTATCTTGAAGATAGTCAACGCTCTTCAAGAACTGCCTTCTTGGCATATTCGTCCTCCTGAGGGTCATTTTGACCACCATCAGCAGGTTGATGATCAAGGTTGGGAGCAACTGCATGTACTGGCTCCTCCAAAACGGAATCCTCTGCAGTGTCCTCTGAAAATGACTCAAAACAAAATGACTCTCAATTAATTCCTCAACCTCAAAAGGCATCTTGGAATCCTAAGTGTTAGTCATGATCTGATCCTCGACGATTACCACGTCCCTGCTTCTATAGAGCTTTTTTTTACTGGTCATAGAGTTTATAGCCAAACTCATCCCAACCATAGTTGAGAAAGACGTCTTGTCTCATCTTCGGCTCAAGTTTGGATCTCTCGTCCTTCGGTACATGCACGAAGGCCTTACAACCAAACACTCGCAGGTGATTATATGACGGCTCTTTGTCGTACCATACTCTATCAGAAATATCATCTTGCAAAGGAACACTAGGAGATAAATTAATAACTTAAGCAGCACTATTAAGAGCCCACTCCAATAATTGTCATGTAAGTTTTTTTCAGATAGCAAATATCGTACCCTCTCCACCAGTGTCCTATTTATGTGCTCTGCTATACCATTGAGCCGAGGTGTCTTTGCAGAGTATTCTGGTGTCGTATTCCTTACTTTCTGCAATACGCGTTAAAGGGAACAATATATTCGTCGCCATTGTCTGACCGAACATATATCAACTTCTTGTCTGTATCCCTTTTAGCAGAGGCCTGAAATTCTTTAAAAATGGGCATAACCTAATCCTTAGTCTTAAAGTATAGACCCAAACTTTTTTGGAACAATCATCAATAAACGTCACCAGTAAGAAGCACCACCAATAGATTTTACCTTCATTCGACCGCAGACATCCGAGTGAACCAACTCAAGCAACGTCGGCTTCCTTGAAGTTGATGAGTTTGGAAAGACACTATATTTTGCTTTTTCGTCGAGTACTGCGTGTATCTCTCCAACTTTGTAGACTTGAGCCTGGAATTACTTTCATGTTCAACAAGTAGCTTATTTCCTTCTTGCTGATATGGCTGAGTCGTCTGTGCCACAACTCGGTAGACGCATTACTGACAACGTTCACCTCTTGTATCCCACGAGCGCTCCCTTTTATATAGTAGAGATCGGACTTTTTGTTTTCTCTAGCAATCACTATCGAACCCCTGGAAAGTTTCTACTGACCGTTCCCAAAGAGATTGAAGAATCTCTCATCATCCAACATTCCAATCGACACTAGGTTGAAGCGGATATCGAGGCACCTGACGAACATCTTTGAGAACAAGAACTACACCTGTCTTGGTTCTCAAATGCATATCTTCAATGGCCCCAACTTCTGACACATCTTCGTTGCCTATCTTCAATAATCTGCAGTCTCCTGTTGTGTATGTAACAAACAGTGTCCTGTTGTGAGATACGTGCGCTGAAGTCCCTGAGTCTACCAGCCAAGAATTGCCATCGCAGGCGAGGTTTATGACTTATCACCCACAATGATCGCATCGCCTCCATATGCTAAGGTAGTTGATGTAGTATTCTCAGCCTGCTTTTCCTTGTTGTCCTTCTTCTCTCTTTTTCAAGCGAAACAGTTTCGCTTGATGTGGCCCTTATTGCCACAATAAAAGCACTTAGAGTCCTCCTACCGACCCTTGGACTTGCCTTTGCTCATGTCCCTGCTACCGTCCGGACCTCTGCTTTTACTCCTTCAGGGATCTCTGAAACAAGCGCCTATGAATAAGATTTAGATGACGTGTCCTGAGATTTTTTTCGTATCTCTTCATTCAATACCCTGCTCTTGGTGAACTCCAGACTTACTACATCTTCTAGAGCAGAAGCGATCATAGACACTCGTACGAATTTTCACGAGTCTGACAAAGTACACAGGAATCACAATCCCTAAACTTCGTTGTCGAACTTGACTCCTATCTAGGTAACTGGTCAACCACGCTGTGGAACTAACTCAAGTAATCGTAATAGACATATCATCTTTGTACCACAGATCCATCATTGTTCGGATCATGAACAACTTGTTTACCCAGTTTTCTTCTTGTACAAAGATTCTAGCTTCTCCTAAAGTATTCTTGCATGTTCTATACTGGCAACGTGATTGTACATGTTCTCGTCAACGAACTGCCTAATATACCCACATACATATATATGCTCAAAATTTCAGTCCTCTTCGAATTTATTACTGGACTTCTCGGAAGCAAATACCGGAAGATGCAGCTTCTTGACGAATAACAAATCTTTCATCTTGTTCCGCCAGTAGTGGTAATTGGTATCGTTTAGGTTTACCATGTGCTCGGCTTCGCATCCATCACTTATTCTTGGTTTGATTGTCAACGCTAACACCACTTTGAACCCAAAGATCTGATACCACGTGTTGGTATCAGCAGAACAAAATCAATGCTCTGATACCACTCTGTTCAGAACGAAATGTGGAAAATGTTCCCCCAAACTAAGAAGTTGCAAGAGAACTGAAAAAAAGCATACAAAATCAATAGCCAAAATCACACAAAAAACCAAATGCAAACATAAGCAATTTTTACATAGAAAATCCAGATAGAAAAAATCATAGAATGATTAGAGTCCAACCCTAAAAAGTCTCCACTATTGGAATAAAAAATACACCTACTAGTTACAAGCTTCTCACAAATCCTATCCGGATGACCACAACTACTTGAAGCAAAGAATTAATTACAGATTCACGAAGAACACGAAGAACGAAGACGATGAGAAAAAGATTACCCGAAAATGATCTTCTCTTCGAAGTAGCCGTCAAATTATTTTTTCTCTCTTCAAAAGTAGTCTCCTTGATTCTTTCTTGCTTAGATTAGGGTTAGGAAAAACTATACCCCTCAATCCCGTAATAAATCTAGACCACTGGATCTGATCCAACAGTGTATTAAACACCCCAAATCCCACATAGCTCGTAGACAACCGAACTCAGGCCAAACTCAGTTGTTTTGAGCCAGCAAGTCGAGCAAAGTTCTGTCCTCCCAGGGACCGAACTCAAGACGAACTCAGTTGGGTCTGGACACAACTACTGCTGCTCCGATTTCCGAGTTTCTTCAATGTTCCGAATGACAATCATCACACTCCCTGAGCTTTTCGGCACTCGTCGCACTCCGGGGTGTTCTCCACATAGGTTGGGAACCCTACCCATTATAGTAGATCATAAGCCTACTTCGATCGAATTCTTCTTCCTCGCTCCACCAAATCCCGATCTGAATTTTTCCTTTAAAAAGACGGTATATCTCTCTCACTAATCAAATTTTGTTTTATAATTCATTCATTTGATAGATCAATTTCGATCTCCAAGATGAGTAGTTGAAACTATATACTGTTTTATTGAAAATCTCCAAACCTGGCATCGTCTTGTCGATCCTGTCGTGAATCATATGCACCGAAAGACACATAACGACGTTTGAGAATTGACGGATCTCGAATCCGTCGACCAAGCATGACGAATTTGGTATGTCTCCATAAATTTTTACCATATCAGTAATTTTATAATTACTTTGTATGTGCTTGTGAGATCACGACGAAACTCATTCTATTGGACTCGCATCACGTTTTTACCTATACCGTGGTATTTTCGCTCAATTTTGTGAACGTGTACCGGGACAACGTTCATGGGGCCTACGGGCGAGGCTGTTTCGTCGATTTTGAGTTCCGAGAATTCGATTCTAATTCTGTAAGTTCCAACTTGTTTGTTTCATCATTTTGAGTTCGCGTGTATATTCAACTTCCCATTCTAACATATTTCGTTTTTCGTGCATAGTGGGATCTGCCAAACGGCTATTCTTCAGTACATTTGCAATTTGCAATTTACAATCGGGTCTTGGATTTCGTTTCCGTAAATTCTGGTGAGATCATATTTCAACTTTGGAGCTTGGAAAATCTTTTGTTTCACAATTTGAATTCATTTCTAACTTGTTCATTTTCTGATCACTTGTGGCATTGGGACCTAGTTTCAGACGATTTTTCACATGACTTATTCTGGACTATCGGGCATATTGTTATCATTAAACTCATTATTTTGGACTCAGGGATATATTTGATTATGGATTCTAAGGATATAGGCTAAGTTTTGGTATATTATCATTATGTGTCTGATGCGCTCATGTGTGAAACGTCGACGCTTCACCAAATGAGAAGTAGGCAAGTACATTACGCGTAATAGTTCATGGCCTTCTACACATATTGACGTGTCTTATATTATCCCTAGCCTTTTACATGCCGAAAGTAGTATTCTAACCACACGAGTTACTTATTGATAGGGTTATTGATTTACAGTCTCTTCTTTCTATATACTGTTAATTTTTCTTAATAATATCAGCTAGTATATACCATGATTCATGCTTTATGCTTATTACACTTCATTACCCGTCATTTACAATCTCTCCTTAGTTCTTATTATCATAGAATTTATATGGTACGGTACTATGTAACTCTATAGCTGTAATTGTATGACAGCCTTAGGCGAGAGCTTATACCATACCTTCTATGGAGATGCATGGTTACATTAATAGTTCATAGCCTTAGGGCTAGTTCTATTTCACTACTCTACTCTGTTAGAGCGGTTCTTTGTTGGTTAAGCTTTGTATTATGTTGAGATACTTTCAGTTGATGGTTCTATTAGCATGGATTGTTATTTCTGTTTTTGGGTTGTTATTTCTGTTTTTATTACCTTCCTGTCATAGTTTTAGTTTTTATCTGTTGAATGAGTTAGACTAGTATACTATGTGGTTATGTTATATGCCTGGATTATGGATTACCTAGTGGTTATGATACATGTTGAGGTATAGACAGTGTACTACTACTAGTGTTGCGACGTAGGCTGGACGTATTCACGTACTCGTACTCTGATTATTCGGGGGTGAGGCATGACAAGTTGACTAAACATAGTTGGGCTTACTTTATTTTGATAAAGAGTTGGTACATTTATAGGATATACTATACATCTCTTCCAAGTAGACGTGGGACTAAACTAAAATCAACAAAGACAGTAAAATATATATAAATGACGCTCTCTCTTACAGCTTGTAATATATTCTATATTCTGTTGCAAACTCATGACAGCTTTGTTGTGCTTGCACTGAAGAACGTATGCAACATCTCTCCAGATTCTGATTATTTGACGAATGATTATATGTTTTCCAGTTGCTTCTTACACTAGGCACTAAGTTGGAGCATGTATTCTATCAGTTGGCATATGAGGTGGTTGAAAAACACACTGCCATTCGGGGTGATTTGGTAGTCAAGCCTTCAGATGAACACTTCTGGTTCCACCGCCCCCGGATTGTTCTCCATATTATCCATTTCATCCTCTTCCAAAATGCTTTTGAAATTGCATTTCTCTTCTGGACTGCGGTAAGCATAATATTAAAAAAAAGAAAAAAGAAAAATAGTTTGGTAGCCAAGCTTCTTTTCTGGGGCTAACCTGGTTCTCTTTCATGACGCATCTCTTTTAACTGGTCCAACATAATGTTTTTGTTTTACACATTGCACTGTCAAGAATAAAATAGACTTATGCCATACTTGGTATCATGTTCATCTTATTAATGCACACACTATTAAAATCATTATCAATTTCGCTTTATACCTATAAATTTATTCTTACCCATGCAGGCTACATATACCTTTCATTCCTGTATGATGGAGAAAATGGGGTTTACTATTACAAGAATAATTCTCGGGTAACCAACAATTACCTCACTTCTTCATCCCTATATTTGGTCTAACCAACAGTAAGGTTGTTTATTGCCTGTTCTCAGGGTTGTCATTCAGATCCTCTGCAGCTTAAACATCCTACCACTCTATGCCCTTATTACGCAGGTGAACCAAAGAGTAATCAGTATCTTATGTTTCGATAATGTACTGTTCGACTCGATGTTGATAGTTTTTTGTTTGGGGTCAAAAGATGGGCAGTTCACTCAAGGAGGCCATATTCGACGAGCACGTCCAAGAGGGCCTTGTGGAATGGGCAGAGACGGGAAAGAGGCGCCAGAGAGCTACCGATAACATTGGACATGGCATATCGAGCAGCCTGGTGCTGGAAGAGCAGAACTTGCCACCTGCAGATATTCATGCGCTTGATGAGAAGGATTATCTTATGGAACCAGGATCAACTGGACGAAGCGGCGAATCTGCGGCTGCAAAATGATGTATGTAGATGCGCTATCTTGGAATTTTCAGATGCAAGCACCTTAACCTCTCTTTTTTTTTGGGTCCAAAAGAAGATATGATTCACTTGCTCTTTTACTCGAATCCACATTGGAGTGCTGTTGTATAGCATTATGTGAACTAATATGTTTCTGTGAACTTAATCAGTGAATTTAGAGGAGGGCTTATAAGTGTCACTTATTCCATTTCACTTATAAGTGCAGTTATAAAACATGTTTTTTTTTTTTCCAATTGTAAGTAATTTTATTTTATTTTTCCGTACTTATAAGTGTTATTTTACCATTATGTCCTCTCATATAAAAATGGATAATAGATGATAATCTAAAAATATGCAGGCCAAAATATTGTACTACAAATATCAAAATGTTTAGTTTAACACAACTACGCATCTAATGTGCTCCATTTCGAAGTTTGACTTACACAAAATTATAGTTTTAAAGCATTAAAATAATATCAATTTGGAAACACGAGGCTATTTTTAGGACGAATTTTGGACTGTTTTTTGACAAAAAAGAGGGGATTCTTTGTGGGAAAGAGGAGAGGAAGGGATGATTAGGTTTATATATAGGAAAATCAGTTTCTATTCGAATTTGGACAACTGGAAGAATTTGTAAGTTTATACAGGAGCATAATAGACTTTTTGGATGTAACAAATACTTAACAACCCAATAAGTGAAAATAAAATATCTAAGGAATTCAGGAATCATTTATAAGTGCGAAAAACAGAAGTACTTATTTGGACGAAATTTACTTACAAGTAAGGTCCTACACAAAATAAGTGAAACTAACTTGTAAGTGAAAGAAAAAGAACACCCCTTAGATTTTCTTAATTGATTTGGTCTCTCATGTCACTTACCAACTTAAAGCGGACATTGTTGGATCTCCTGAGTCTTACTCATTCAAGATTTAAACTAGACCACAAGTGACATTGGGAACGAAATACAGAAACTGTTTCCATTGCGAGAGAACCGAAGTAAAGAGTAGAGACCAAGTAGCTAAAATCACACAAGAGCAAAAATTGCAGACATATCAATTTTGACGTGAAAATTTCTAGCAAAAAAAATTATGAAACAATCGGAGTCAAACATGAAAGTCTCCACTAATGGAATAAGAAGATACAAAATCTTTACAGACTTCTCACAAATACAAACCAGATCACCACAACTACTTGATGACGAAAATCGATTACATTAACTACCGAAGAAAGAAGATGACGAGAACAATTGCCCGAAACTATCTCCCCTTCGAAGTAGCCGTTGATCCCTTCTTTCTCTTCTCCAAAAGTTGCAAGCTTTGAGAAACCTCTCCTTATGATCTTGTGATAATGGATTAGGGTTAAATATAACTATATATAGTCCCCTCAATCCCATAACAAATATGGACCGTCCATACGATCCAACGGTGCACTTATAAAACATGTTATTTTTTCCACTTATAAGTGATTTTATTGTTCTTTTGTTCGTACTTATAAGTGTTATTTTACCATTATACCCTCCAATATAAAACATGGATAATAGATGATCCAAAAATATCAAAATGTTTAGTTCAACACAAATACAAATATAATGTGTTCCATATTCAATGTTCGTCTTACACAAAATTACAGTTTTAAAGCATTAAAATAATATCAATTTGGAAATACGAGATTATTTTTGGGACGAAATTTGGATTGTTTTGGACGAAAAAGATAGGGGATTCTTGGTAGGAAAGGGGAGATGAAGGGGTGATTAGGTTTATATATTGGAAAACTAGTTTCGATTAGAATTTGGACAAGTGAAAGAATTTTTAAGTTTATATGGGGGCACAATAGTTTTTTCGGATGTAACAAATACTTAAGCAACCCAATAAGTGAAACAATTTTACTTATGAATTTGAAGTCACTTATAAGTAAAAATTACTTATAATTGCGAAAAACGAAAGCACCTATTTGGACAAAATCTACTTATAAGTTAGCTCCGCACAGAATAAGTGAAATTAACTTATAAGTCAAAAAAATAACACACCCTTAGATTTTCTTAATCGATTTGGTCTCTCATGTGCCACTTACCAATTTAAAGCGGACATTGTTGGATCCCCTGATTCTTACACACTCGAGATTTAAAGGAGACCACAAGTGATATTGGGAACGAAACGAGAAAACTGTTCCCCCAAACAAAGAAGACTGCGGGAGAACTGAAATAAAGCACAGAAACAAAATAGCAAAAATCACACAAGAGCCAAAAACGCATACACATCAATTTTTGACGTGAAAAGTTCTAGCAAAAAAAACTAAGGGACGGTCGGAGTCTAACCTGAAAAGCCTCCATTAAAGGAATAAAAAGATACATAATTCTTACAAACTTCTCCTCGATCCAAGTCATATCACCACAACTACTTGGACGATGAAAATTGATTACAATAACTGCCGAAGAAAGAAGATGACAAAAACAATTATCCAAATTTATCTCCCCTTTGAAGTAGCCGTCGATCACTTTTTTCTTTTCTCCAAAAATTGCAAGCTTTGAGAAACCTCTCATTATGATCTTGTGGAAATGGATTAGGGTCAAAAAATACCTTTATATAGTCCCCTCAAATTCATAAAAAATTTGGACCATCCGTACGATCCAACGGTGTAGATAAAACTCCTAGAACTCATCTCGGACAGACAGATCGGATTCGGTCTGACCTAGGCATGAGAATTCTGCCCATGCTAAGGAGTTATGTCTGAAACAAACACACTTTGGACCGAACTCGGTCACCGCACTCCAATATATTCTCCTTGGATTGGAAATATATCTGCTAATCATGCCAATTGCGTAAGCAATGTCTAACATTGTTACACACTATGACATTTATGAGACTCCCTACTACTGAAACATATATAACCCGCTACATATCTTCCTTTTCGTCCTCGGTAGATGGGCACTACTCCACGGTTAGCTTAAAGTGATTTGCAAGGGAATTGTTCACTTTCTTTGACATGTCCATCCCGAAACATTGAAGTACCCGGTGAATATATCTCTTTTGGAACAAGTACATCAACTTGGATACTCTCTCGACCAAGATTGTAAAAATTGCTAGTCAGTTCACCAGGACTAAGAATTAATGATTAATATGATTAATATAATTAAAAAAACTTAAAAATTTCTAGTAGGCTCAGGATTTGAATTAATTTAAAATAAAGTTTGAGTTTATCTCAATAATTTATAATCTTAAATAGAATTAAAGATAATACAAATAATTTAAATATAATCTTATTAATATCTATTAACACTAAATTGTCATCTATCTAATATTAAGACTATATATATATCCAAATAAATCATAAATAATTTCAAAAATCCAAATAAATTTCTTAAATTTCTAAATAAATTATCTAAAAATATAATTAAATATTTTAACCTAAAATAAATATTTGGTAGGAAGAATATGCAAGTATGGTCTCATAGTAAATCATGGAAGTTTTAGAAATTTACGTTTCCTATGTTTTAATTCCTGTATTTTAATTACCCAAAAATTCTAGAAAAATCTCTAAAAATCTAAAATAGCCTAAAAATTATTCTAAATAAATATTTATATAAGTAAATATATCAAGAAATTTATTTTCTAATTAACTAAGAGAATACTCTAAAGAAATTCAATATTTAAAATAATCTATAATAATATAAAATACACACAAAATATCTATTTTCGGTGAGGGGGTTTACACACAGGGCCTTTAATGTGCAACCAGAAGAATAGCTGATGTCATTGTGTAAGTGAAAATAATTGCAGTTATGATGCAGAATTCAAGGCTCAGTTCATTCATGTATCGTACTGTTATTTGCCCCATGTGGGAAGATTTATGTCATAAGCGACATCTATCCTAATGCATGATGGGCAATCACTGTGGGAACGCTCAACCCATATATTAAGATATGTGGAGAATTGTTTGTATTTTTGTCTTTGGACTAGTAAAAATAATTCTACATTGGCTACACCACCAAGTGGTTATCTTAATATAACGCTTTGTTTGTGTCGAGGTGTGCACATGGGGTGTGATGGGACACATCTGGGTGCCATGTGGGGGTATTTTCCTAGGAAAAAAAAATAATTAACTCCTCAAAGAAAGCAATTATGTTTTTGTCACTCTCTTGAAAAATATTTCTTAGGAGCTAAGCCCCAAAGAGACTTAGCGACTCGGACTCCGACTCCCACTCTGACTCAAACTCGGACTCAAGGGCACAAAGTGGCACTTTGTTGGGACACTTTGCACTTAGCACGTAAGCATCGGCGCATGACGCTTGTGTGCATTAGTTGCGCTCATGCACGAGTTGCATGCTTTATTATATGCGCGGGAGCATGAGCGGGAGCATGAGCGGACGCATGCGCGGGCATGTGCATGGGCTAGGCCCAGACTATGCGCGGCTAAGAGCAGGCTATGCACGACTTTGCTAGTATGTGCTGCTTCACGACTGCACGTATGCGTGCATGGGCTGCTGCACAGCTGGCTTATGCGTGCAGGAGCAGATGTGGCTCTTGTAACGCCCCGTTCGTCCCGTTCCCCCTATACGGGGAGCGCGGCTAAGATATGCTTAGTACCGTTCGATCGGGACAGATTGAATCAAGATCCTTTCCTCGTTATGGATTGGCTTCTTCGGAATCAGGTCCCATAATCAATGGATCGTGCCTCAAGGAAGGACTCGGCGGCAGAGTAGAGAGAGGCCTTTCCGTTGTGTTGGTTTTCCTTGCCCGTTTTCGATTGCCGCTTGGTTGCGTTCTTGTTGGTTTTAGGACTTGCGTTTTCTTGAACGGTTTCGATGGATTTCATTGCTTTCGTTCTTAGGATTTCGCATTTCGTATCGAGCCTTGGAGACCGAAGCAGGAGGTATTGATCATCCGTTGGTGCGTGCAGGTGATCGTGTAGACAACGCGCGAGCGGAGTCTTAGAGATCTCTCCTTCTTCTTCCTATTCAACAAACTAGTGAGTGGCTCTATTTCGATAAGCACCTTCTTTCCAAGGGCTCCGTTCATAATAAAATTGACTCAGTTGTGCATTCAATCAAACGATACCAATTAAGTAACAAGTTGGATAACAAGATAAGATAAGAAGTAGGCTTGGAACACCCATTGCTTGTCATACAAAACCTTGCATAAATTTATTGATGCATGCATGTTCATTGGGTGTTTAATGGGTTGGTATTTATTGATAGTTCAAAGTGTTCTTCTATAAACTGCTGCATGTTATTTCATATAACTTGTTGGTTGATTGTGATAGTACAGTAAAGCAGTTTCGTACATGATGTTCTTTAAATCGCTAGTAAGTAAATCTATGAAGTTCGGTTCATAGAAATGGTCATGGGAATTCTTGTGCACAAGGGATCCAGGTTCCTGCGAACGGTTACCGGGGCACCGGGCCGTTTCGACCCGGGCGGAATCTACTTTCTTAGTCGTGCTAAAATGAGTTAGCACAGGGAGCGGGGAATTGTAGCGGGGCTAGCTACCCGCGCTGCAAGCGTCGCCGCCAGCCCAGACTAAACCCATGATGGCTCCTAAACAACAAAGAAAGATGTTGTGTATATTTAAACTGTGCAGACTAACTATGTCTTCGTGACAGGGAAGGCTATGGTAAGTTGTACAGGTGGTTCAGACGGTACAGGTAAAGTCACCGAACGGTGGCATGTGGAGTTATGTTATTTTGTTCTTGCATACCTGCTAAATGAAATCTGATCTAGGCAAGAATAGAAAGTCACATAAACACATAAATGTTGCATGTTCATTTAAAACTCATCTAAAGAGCTTGGTAAAGTTGAGCAGCTAGCCTTCACCAGTACTTTTTGAAGTACTGACCCTCGTTGTAGCAGGTTCCCCGGCGCAAGGCAACGCGGCGAGGAGCTGAAAATCTCTCCAAACTTTTGGGATTCTTGGCGGGTCGTGGCCAAGACTTTGGAGGCTCAAGCTAGAAGCCTTCCTCTCTCTCTCCTGTTGCTGAATAACGCTAAGGCGATGGTGCTTACTCGCACCCAAGGTGTTTTGTGTTTTGAAACTATGTAAAGGGACATAATGTATGGATCGGCTATCTCATTTTGCGTCCAAGTTTGTAAGTCCGTGGGGCATTTTATACTTTTGAGTCAAGCAATGTAACAAGATGTTCGTTATAAATAAAAGAGAAACTTTTCTATGCCTCAACCTTGTGTTACCTTATTTTGTCTACTCTGTTGCATTGATCTAAAGAATATCCTTATGCCTAAGGCCTCGTGCACGCGCGCCCTACGCGTGCACGGCATCGCGCCCCTGGGACGATTATCGATTAGCCGAAATCGGGGCGTGACAGCTCTGATGTTGGGCGCATATGCGCAGTTAGCAAAGTAGGTGCATGATTTCGTTGATTGCTAGATTTGAATGATTATGGAAAGATAGGGTTGTTAATTCAGATCCGATTTTTGTGGAATTTGAATTCAATTCGTTCATATCTTTCCGTAATCAGTTGTCAGCTAGTATTAGGGTTAGGGTTTTCATAGGGTTTTCACCCTACTCTATAAATACTCTCTTCGTGTTCCTTTGAGAACTTACTTCGAAATTGAGAGACGAAGAGAGTTATTGCTGATGCCTCCATTGGATTCCATAGGAGTTCGTGTGAGTCTAGAAAGGAGGTGACAGTGAGCGTTCCAAAAGTTTTATGGACTTGCTGGTCCTGGGAGAAGATCGTGTGGGAGAATCTTGCTTTGAGCAACGATGATCTTCATCACCCCAGCAAGCATAAATTTGATCTTCTTCTCTCTTATTGTAACTCGTTCTGTCTTAATTGCTACTGCGTTGGGAAGGAAGAACGGAGTTTGTATTCTGATTATTGTAATCTTGTCTGCAAGTTGTAATCAGAGTTATATATTATTGTTTTTCGTTGGAATCGAGGATAATCAGAGAGCGAACTTTGTGGGTGAACCTCTGATCTAGACTACAAACTTCAAGATCCAACAGAGGACATTCCGCAAGGTTTACGTGAACTTATATTCCTGGTCTCGTTCATCTATCTTTTGATTAAGCCTCGGAAATAACATGTAACCACTAAGGTTGTCTATTTTTTTGGGCCCATCTCGTCCTTACATTCTTGCCAATTGTTAATGGAAAATGTCTGGCAAATGAAAAATTGAACTCACTCTAAAAGCACATCTTAAATATAACTAGTTTTCCTTGTGTGACTTAATTTTTTCTTGTCCCATGTATTGTAAAAATTCTATGTTTGAGAAAACAACATTCCACTATTTCTAGCTACTAAGAAATTAAATTTCTCACCAGGCTACTTCCAGATACAAACTAATTGAGCCTCGATCACGTTTTTAGCCATCTTCAACTTTTCTAGCTACTAAAGAAATTAAATTTCTCACTGTGTCCCAGCATGTAGTTCTAAATCTGGATATAATTCGAAGCACATGTAATTTTCAAGAGCATCTTAATCAATATACAGTACTTTATGAGAAATCCGGACTGCACTTACACTGAATCAAATTACAGAACGAAGATCAAATGTTTGCTACATTAAGTATAATAAACCTGGACCTTTGTTTCAGTTGACCGACTTTCCCTTCTCTCTTTGCTTCGCAATTTCTTCTTTCATTGCCTCCTTCCTCTTTATGCTGGCAAGAAGTTTTGCTCGAAGACCGGTCACGGAAGGGTCGTTCTTCTCCTTCGGTGGCGGCGGAGGTGGTCTCTTTGCAGCATCGGCCTTCTGATTGCTTAGGGGCCATCCGGTCACGGAACCAATTAGTCCATTTACAAATGCTCTGAACAATTTTTTCAGAAACCGTACAGTTGAGAATTGCAGACACAGAATTCAGGAAGATACTAATCAACAGTCACGGTTTTTTTTTTTTTATATAAATATTCTGCAAATGAATTATCAGTGTCATATGTTGGGAAACTACGTACCTTCTGTGAGTGAACTGAGAGCTATGTTTGTCAAACTGGACTGCACTGTGAAGCTGGTGGCAGCTGCTCCATTGTGCATTGGGTGGCAGTGAGTCATTCTTCTTCGTCTGAGTTTTTACCGAAACAAGGAGCAGAGACGTTGGCGCTGGGGGCATGAAGGAGTGGGCCATCGCCTGGTGCTAGCTAGGTGATGAAGTCTTTTGTTGTGAATGAAGAAAGGAGTTGCATGTCATCAGTTCTCCACACTTGTAATGATAAAGAGTGATGTGAGGATAACATTCCAAATGAGACTGTTCTTCCATTGGTCAGGACGAGGATAAGGTCCATTCCATTCGGATTGGGAAACTCCTAGCATAACCGTTTCCCAATGTGATATGTTTGGGTGGGCTACTATCATATAGGATAGTATAGAGACCTGAGGAAGCTAAATACCAAAGCATAGAATTGGTCATGAACCGAGTCCCAGGCACAAATTCTGTTGGAGGTTCACTTATGCTTGTGGGAGATTTTTTTCTTGCAAGGCTAGAAAAATAGTCACACATGAAAAAACATTTCTAGTGGGTATCTCAATATAATATCGTACTTGGTGTTGAGAGATGCACATGGGGTGTCGACCCAAGGGATGCCATGTGGGATATTTTTTTAGTAGGATTAAGTTTAAACCCCTCAAGAAAGCATTTATATTTTTTGTCACTATTTTTTGAAAAAAATTCTTAGGAGCTAATTTATGACTCAGACTCAAGGGCGCAAAGTGGTGCACTGTTAGCGCGGGCTATGCGTGTATGCGCGCAATGGAGCCTTTTTGTCACTCTCTTTGAAAAAATTTCTTAGGAGCTAAGCCCCAAAGCGACTCGGACTTGAACTCAAGGGCGCAAAGTGACGATTTGATGACGAACTTTGAACTTTTCACGTCAGCATCATCCCATGTTTTATGCCCTCGTTTTATACGCGGGCACATGCGCGGGCTATGCGCGTCTATGCGCATGCACGCATGCACTGATGCGCATATGCGCGCATGAGTCGGTGCGTTGCTGCACGTATGCACGCATGATCAGCTGTAGCTATGGTGCTTTGCACATATGCACAAACAGCTAGTTGGGCCATATCTTCGTTGATTGCGGGATTGTTACGGTTATAGAAAGATTGAGTCAATTATTCAAATTTGATTTTTGTGGAATTTGAATTTAATTGATTATTATCTTTCCGGAATTGGTTGGCGGCATGATTAGGGTTAGAGTTTCATCCCTACTCTATAAATACTCTCTTTGTGCCTCCTTTAAGAACTTACATCGAAAATGAGAGACAAAGAGAGTATTATGCTGCTGCCATCATTAAAGTCCATGAATGCTTCTGAGTCAGAACAGAGGTGACGACGTTTGTTCCAGAAGTTCTTTGTGAACATGTTTGTTCCTGGGAGAGGACCGTGTAAGGGTGAATCTTGCTTTGAGCAACGGTGATCATTATCATCCCAGCGAGCCCTTATGTCTTCTTGTACTTCTCTTTTCTTCTTGTTGTAATTGTTCTGTCTCAATTGTAACATGTTTGCAAGAAAGAACGAATTGATATATTAAAATTATAATCTCATATTATAATATTTAATTTATTTTGTTGGAATCGACCTCTTCAGGGACCAAACTCGTTTGCACGAATCTCTGAGTCTCGACTATAACTTTAGGATCAACCAGAGAGTAGATTAAAAAATTTACATGAATCTTTGTTCCTGGCCTCTGTTCCACCATCTTTGATCTACCTTGGGACTAAAAATCTCAAAGCAAGATCCGAATAAGATGGAGAACAATCGTTCAAGTCTTCTCAACACAAGTTTTAACAAACTTGAGAAGTTTGATGGTGAGCACTATAATAGCTGAAAAAGAAATGACAGTCTCAATCTTCCACTCATGAACGTTGATTACGTGTTGACAGATCATGAGCCTAATTTTTTTAATACTGATAATGCTCGGAGTATTATTGAGGCTACATCTTTGTAGACGAAGTGGAGGAGAGACAATAACCTCTAGAAATTGCTGATTCTGAATTTCATAGAAGATTCAATGGTGAAATCATATAGCAAGACGATCTATAATAGGGATGTTTGGGAGTCTCTGGAGAACCACTATAAATCTGATAAGAAGAGATCCAAGACTCATCTCACAGAAAAGTTCTACAAGATGCAGTTTAAGGATGACAAGACTATGTTGTCTCAAGTCAAAGAATTTCTCAAGTTACGTCAGAGACTTGAGGATGAATATATGTGTAGAAGTATGGAAAATCAAACCCATGCACTTCAGTGATCCAGCCCCATTTGCTCCAGTGATCCAGTCCTATGCGCCTTACTGAGCCAGCCCTATGTGCCAACAGTCTAAGCAGGATCTCATGTGCCCGGAGTGCCATGCGCTGGCATTACCTTAGTGTCTCATGTTCCCGCAGTGCCATGTGCCAATAGTATCTTAGTGTTCTAATGTGCCCTCAATGTCATGCTCCACTGGTATCTTAGTTTTCCCATAAGCGGAGCAGTGCCATGCGCCACTATTATTTCGTCGTTTTCATGCGCCGAGCGGACGTACTCCCAAGGTGTAATTAAAGTCTACAATGACACATGTCACGAGTGTTATGGGCATCAGTAACCCCAAATCTCGAGCGATCATGTTACAACTTATGACAGAATGCGCCGCTAATTGCAACATGCGCCACCGTACGGCATAATGAGATGCTCAAATGCATGTCTCCTCAAAGTTATAAATAGTGGTTCTTTTTCCACGAAAAAGGAGAGCACATATGCAAAAGAGGTAGCCACGTCTCCACGTAAAGGAGAACTAGTGTCACTACCGCGGTAAGGAGAAGAAGGTGCGTCGAATCGTCATCGAACTCCTTGGTCTCGGATCATCAATGGAGTAAAGGAGCCGTTGTAGTGCCCGATCTCCACCCTCATACTTGCCTATATCTTTTTTTTTTGTACTTAGATCCTCTTATGATAGGGATTCTCTTGTACTCTTTGTCAATTCGCAATAAATAAAAACTTTATATCCTTCATCAAAAATCCTTATTTTTGCGATATCGACAAAAATGGCGACTTTGCTGGGGAAGAGCTTCTCCTCCAACGAAAAGCTGGTGACGCAATCTGACGTGACCAAATTAGGTTCGATCATAGGATGTTGGTTGTCACTCCATGTTCCCGATATACGTATTTGGAACGTATTTTATTTTAGTATGGTTGCAAGTGCATGGAGACTAGACCCATTCTTTGGTTTAACCAGGTTCATGGTTTATTTTGTGGGTTGGTTCAAGTCATGAGAACCTTTGGTTCAACCCTCAACCCTACCATATATAACCCAACATTTTCTCTCTCTCTCTCTCTCTCTCTCTCTCTCTCTACACTTCTTCATTTTCTTCCTCTCTTTAGTTTTTTCTTCATATTTTCATAGGCAGGTACAACTTACATGAGAAATAGAGAAACTCTCCATATTATTGTTTGATTATATTTATTATGCATTTCTAAGCACTTTTAGTACTTAGAGTTTTCTGTTTTATATGTGAATCCAAGTGAAGCCGGGTAAGGCCAAGTGAAGCCATGTACAACCATATGAAGCCATGTCAATCCAAGTGAAGCCAGGTGAAACCAAGTCAAGCCATGTCCGATGAAGCCATGTAAAGTCATGTTAAGTCAAGTCCAGTTAATCATGTCATGTATAGCCGGACATAGCCAGGCGAAACCGAATAATGCCAAGTCAAGTAAAGTCATCTGAAGCCTTGTAAGTTAAAGTCAAGTTAAGTCAGGTCAAGTAATCATGTATCCACACAAAATCCAGAAGAATCAAACAAAATCACGAAAAAATAAGAATTCCTAAAGAAAGAGCATGATCGGTATACCGTCGATACAGTCCAGTACACCGTCGGTATACCAGTCAAGAGAGAGAAAAAATACAGCAAGTTCTGGATTCCAACAAATCGGTATACCATCGGTATATCGTTCCAAGTAGGCAAGAAAGCTGCTAGAAAATAAAGTTCCACAAATCGGTATACCGTCAGTATACTATAGTATACCGTTGGTATACCGGTCAAGAAAATATCATAAACTGTCGGCAGGATCGGTATACTGTCGGTACAATGTAGTACACCGTCGGTGTGCCGATAAGGTTCACTGAAAAAATATCTAGAATTCTAAGTCGGTCGAAATCGGTATACTGTTGGTACACTATAGTATACCGTCGGTATGCCAATTTTCGAGAAAAAAATGGCCAAAGTCATAATCAACTTTCGGGACCCAAATAAAACCCCAAAATTTACCAGAACCAAGTCAATCAAGAAGTCGAGTCTAGTGATAAGTCTCATATCATAATATGGACTAAATCTCACGGTCACAACTCCAGTAGCATCTCCGTTAAAGAGTTTCCAAAAAGGGACGGGACATGATTCTAGAAATCAAAACTGAGATAGTCAAAAGTCTAGAAATTATGAGAAAAATAATAATAGTAAAGCAAGTCTAAGCTAAAAAGCAACAACCCAATCTCCAGGAAAGAAAATGACAGAAAGTAAAAGAAGTTCATGAAATTGACAAGGTGTACTTGCCTAAAGCGAGCTCCCAGCCTAAACCTTCTAGTCCACCACCTCGAAGGGGTTCAGAAACCATACTTCAGGTTTCAAGACCAAGCTCCAAGCTCAAAAGAGAAATGGTGAAGAGAAGAAAGAAAGAAAAGAAAAGAAAAGAAAGTACTATATATAGAGGAATCTCTAAAAGTGAAACGAATATTTCCAGGATCGGTATACCATCGGTTTACTGTAGTATACCGTCGGTATACCGGTCAGGTAGTAAAGTTTTAATTTTTTTGAGAATTTTGAGTTTCTTCGAGAACCAATAAAATACAATAAATAGCACAAAATACGTATCCGTATAAAATATGAATGCTGTAAGACGAGTCCCACAGCACCTCTCTCAGAGAAATTGGTAGTAACATCTCATAAACCCGTTACAATCATGAACCCTCATCCCCATTATTTTTTGCTCGTTGAGATTGATGCATCTCGTCAGATTTAATATGCAGCCTTCAGGAAATTTTAACCTCGTTATCCAGTTGTATATTATCAATTTATCTTCCCTACCAAATATGAATGGTACTATAGGATTGACCCATGTATCATTTTCCCTTCTTTTTAGGTTCAACTATAGATGCTTACTTTTATATGTCGCATCCCGGTAACAGAATAAGGAGAATGAGATATGACCAGGACAACTACGTACTACGATATATACTAATATTCTATAATACGGTCATGACTTATCTAGACAAGGGGGTATAAACTACAATAAATTAGTCAATCTAAGTCCACACACAATATGTTAAATATCAATTAGTCAAACAAGAAGATGTAAAATATGACATATAATATAAAGTATAGTAAAACATCCCCTAAAGCTCTATCAAAAAGACCAAAATGAGGTGCTAGCACAAGTGTCAATCATACATGATCATATCAACAACTACAATATAATATATATAATCATGATGTCTAAATAAATGGGAAATAAGCTCCCTGAGTACACAGGCTAAACAAATTTCTAATCCTCTCCAAATGTATTAATCTATTTTTTGTACGAGAAACATAATTTTTAACATAAACTTGCTTCAATTAGAATAACTAACATCTTTCAAAGGGTATACGTAATTATGCCACCCACAATATGCAAGAGGAGGAGGAGAAGAGATATTTACCTATTAGAGGAGAGGGATGGACTAGGGCAACGGCGGTGGTCGTGGCTGAGATGGAGAGGATGAGGGGGGAGCTAGGGCTAGGGTGTCAGATGTAGAAAGTAGGGCTAGGGCGACGGTGGTAGGGAGCTAGGCTAGGCAGCTGGAGGTAGAGGAGGTGACGTGTCATGTCCCAGTCCCAAAATACGAAAAAATAGGATATGTGAAAATGGCTAATTATATATCAAGTTGTGAGACTCGTCTCATTATATCAGTATACGTATCAGGATACACGAGTTTTTACTGTGCATTATATTTCTAGAAATTTTTTAGTTACCTCTTTTTAAGAAAATACCTAATAACTTATGCAACATATTTATTTCCTAAAATTGTGACATCAGTATTTATCACCAGACTACCCGAGACTTGTAGAGTAGCTATTGGTATTGCCATAGACCCATGCGTAGAAAAAATTCCAAAAAATTTCCAAAAATGAGATTCGCCAGTCAAACCGGTATAACGCCGGTATACTATAATATAATGTTGGTATACTGCCCAACTGGAGATGACTCGGGTTTGGATCTTTACCCTATCCATTCTTTCAGCCATTGGATCCTTGGTTTTCTTTGAGTGGCTAGGATTGCTTGGAAGAGGTTTGGATTGATGACTTGGCCCATCCAAGGGCCAAGATTAAATTACATCTCACATAACACCCCTTTATTTTCTCTCTCCTCTCCCTTTTCACTCTTTCTTTCCTTTCTTCTCTTCCTCTTCCTCAAGAAAGAGTTGGAGCTTGGCTAAGGAGCTTGGCCTTGAGGCCTAGAGTGTGGTTTCGAAACCCCTTTGGTGGTGGAGTGGAAGATATGCTTGCAACTTTGACCTAAGCAAGTACATCTTGCTATTGAATGAACCTAAGATTTTAGTTTTTTATTTATTTATTTATTCAATATTATTACATAGAAATGTTCCCTACATGATCCTCTACTAGTTTAGTTCTTGGCTTTGTATATTTTCATGGGTTTTAGTTATGTTTATGTCCTTGTCAAATTCTAGATCTACCTGTAAGATACAGGATTTTGATATCACATTTTTCTTGTGGATTTTGGTCTTATATTTTATATGAGTCTTACCCTAGCTTTGTATCTTAAAAATTTTGGGTTTTGTGGAATCAGACACGTTTCAGTTTTTTCGAGAACTCTTTTTTGGAGTATTTTGAGGAATTGATCTATCAAATCTTAGAATTTGTGAAATCTAATGCTTCCATGTTGTGAAAATTTTAATTTCATACAATTTACTTTTGAAATGTCAAGTTTTGATTTAAAATGAAATTTGTATGGCCGATCATGCGCGTTCTTGTCGAGTACAAGTGTAATTTAGACCTGTACGACATCACGTCCGGTGGCAACTATCGGTTCTGCAGAACCGAGACGTAACAATGTTCCCGTCAGACTTTCAGACATTATATTATGTTGGATATATTTATTACTATCTTTATTTCTAGCATTTATGTTTCAATTATTTTGTTATATGTTGTTTATGTTCTTTTTTTATCTATGGATAAGATTAGTTTACCTACTTGATACATAGCATTTATGGAGTGGAGTTCACTTATTTACAGTGGAGTATGGTTTGGTAGGACCAATAAGGTCGAGTCCTCCTGATAGTCATATTAGCTGGCCATTACCAAGTGGCATGATCCTGTGTATTTTGGGACTAGAACATGACACAATTTAATAGTATAGTTGTAATTCTCTTCACTTCAATTTTTTTAATCACAACAATCCCTATTTTCTTGGGATCTTCTACCCATTATAAATTTGAAGTATCTCATAAATCAAGGTCTAAGGTTTACTTATCCAATTCACAACCCTTATATCACAACTCTACACAAAATCTTTCATCACCAATTTATTACAATTTTAAGAAATCATCCAATGAAAACAACCATCTAACACTATTCCACCGTAACATAATGGCATCATCAGATTTCTCAAACTATACCACCAATTTAAGGTCCTCAAACCGTAACCTATTAATTTAAGTTGTATCCTCTATATCTAGAGGAGTTTGATGGCCATATTCCCCCTAGCTTGACAACTCATGCGTGTGAATGTTGTCATCGACTTATATTTCACTTAATTACTTATTGTTAATTGTAAGCCTTAGATTTTAAAAAAAAATTAATTTTTTTTTTTTTTTGTATCTTGCTACGTTCCTATGATGACCTGTTTTTCTTCCGGGCGTAAGCGACGAGATTACCGGGAGGAATACGGTCGAGGAGTTTATAGAAGAGTTGTTCCAGTTGAGGATGCCGAGATCTTTTCAGAGGAGTACCCTTGATCAGTGATATGGTCACGGTCTTGGGATCCATCTCTCTTTATCTACCTAGAAGATATTCAGATCTAGTTATTTTCTAGCACTTAGTATCTTATTAAGTACTTGGACTAACGAGTTTGTTCTCGTATGATTCTGTTATACTTGTATTATGAAACATTTTCATTATTCTAGTACACATTTGTAGTATTATTATTTCTCTCTGTGCTTTTATTTCTTGTATCTGTGGATGAAATTAGTATACCTGCTTGTGACTTAGTATTTGTGGACAGGAGTTCACAATTGTACAATGGAATACGCTTATGTAGGACAGGAGTTCACAATTATATAATGGAATACGGTTCAATAAGACCAATATAGTTGGATTTATTTTTATTTTTTTGTAAGTATTAGCTGACTACTGTCACGTAACTTGTTCCCACGTATTTTGAGATTGAGACATGATATTGTAGAAAGCACCACAACTCATTCTAAGATAATGGAGACTATTAGTAAACCCAGCCATCAAATCTAATACATTTACTCTTGCCTCCATTGTTATCTAATTAGGAATGGTTCGTTTGCCATTGTCATCGTTCTCAATTAAGAGTGATAATTCTTGTCGACACTAATTGTACTGGTGATTGTGACATTAATGAATGGAGCATTAGGGTTTGACAAATCTATCTACAAATAGAAAATTGAACATTAAATTCTTATTCAATGTCTTTTGAACCCAAAATGAACAGCACAATTAAATTATACGGTTTTTTTTTTAATAAAATAATATATTTATATATAATTGCAAAAAATGGAAGGAGTTTGGTAAAATTATAGGGAAGGGGAGAACTCGCCAACTGAGTTGGCGAGTTGCTGGGGCCCGCCAACTCAGTTGACGGGTGGGAGTGGGACCGCCAACTCAGTTGGCGGGTGGAAGTTGAATATATATATATATATATATATATATATATATATATATATATATATATATATATATATAATTTCTTTCTAAATCAATTAAATTTTGTAAATGGATAATAACAAATTATCTATTATAATATTACAAAAAATTTACATTGATAATACCAAAACAAAAATATTTATTAAAAATTTTAAATCTAAAAATTTAAATAATACCAAAAAATATCAAATAAATAGTATTATGGGATATTTTAGCAAATGTCCCAACAAAAGTAGTATATACCCTAGTAAAAAAAGAAACTAGCAAATCCTCCAAAAATAAAAAAATTCGGTTAAAATAGTGCGGACATATCTTAAAATTTTATCTATATATATTTGTATAGATAAAATTTCACTTTTATAGATTTATATAGATATATATACAATTATCTATATATATTTAGAATTTCACTAATTATGTAGATATATATAGATATTTTTTGTTAGATAATTGTATATAGATATTTGTATATATTTAGAATCTATATTATCTGTATACAATTATCTAATATTATCTGTTAAACAAAAAAGTAAAATTATCTGTTATCTAATATATACTATCTATATATATTAGATAATTGTATATTAGTGAAAATTATCTAATATATATTATCTATATTATCTGTTAAACAAAAAATATCAGTATATATATATCTATATAAATCTATAAAAGTGAAATATTATCTATACAAATATATATAGATAAAATTTTAAGATATGTCCGCACTCTTTTAACCGAATTTTTTTATTTTTGGAGGATTTGCTAGTTGTTGTTTTTTTTTTAATAGGATATATACTACTTTTGTAGGGACATTTGCTACAATATCCCATAATACTATTTATTTGATATTTTTTGGTATTATTTAAATTTTTAGATTTAAAATTTTTAAAAAATATTTTTGTTTTGATATTATCAATATAAATTGTTTGTAATATTATAATAGATAATTTATTATTATCCATTTACAAAATTTAATTGATTTAGAAAGAAATTATATATATATATATATATATATATATATATATATATATATATATATATATATCCAACTCCCACCCGCCAACTGAGTTGGCGGGCTCCAGCAACTCGCCAACTCAGTTGGCGAGTTCTCTCCTTCCCTATAATTTCACCAAACTCCTCCCCTTTCTTGCAATTATATATAAATATATTACTTTATTTTAAAAAAAACCGTAAATTATATTAGTCTGCTAGTATTACCAAGCAGGAGACAAACAATAACAGATGATTGGCATGCCCAAGTCTCACATTCCGTCTATGAAATGTTGGACAGTAGAAGAGTAAAGTAGAAGCAAATTAAAGCAAAACCCTCGTATATTTTGTGGCTAGTTTGTAAGTATAACCATGGAGAATCATGAGTAGCCCTATCATTGATCCTGTAATATCTTATCGCTCCTTCAATCCACAATTTAATATGAAACTTCCAGAATATATTCACGCAGGTCCTGTGACTACTAAAGTTTATACTAAACATACAATTCACCATTGTTACAAAACATCAACAATTCACAATTTATATGAAACTTCTTTAATTTGACCTACTAGTTCAAATGAAGCCAAATATTTTCTATTCACAGTTGTGGCACTTATTATAGTTTTTCCTCCAAATCTACTCCAATGTCAACCTGTGATAGTGCAAAGGACTGTTTGCATGTGTCCTAATTTATACCAGGATCATCAAAACCAACCACAGTAGTCACCAACAAATAAAAAGCCCCTCCAAAAATCTACATCCACACCAATCTGATATTTATATCACGCCTTTCCAGGTCACAGCTGATGAGTACCTTTTATTTCACAAATCCCACTATCCAAAAAAAAAAAAAAAAGAGTTTTGTAGCAACTCTTTGTTAGAGATATTTCTAAAAACACATCCACTTGCTCATGACAGTCTACTACTCGATGACAGTTATTTTTTTCTAAATTTTATTCAGAACAATTCAAAATTACTTTGCCCTTCATCTTATTTTATATTCTCTTTCTTCAAATTCCAGCCGGAGGAGGCAGCGACGAAAGGAGTATGACACGGAGGTTGGAGTAGGAGGCAACAGGAGGTAGGAGACGAAGACAAAGGGAGTCTGAGGAGGCGACAGAGTCTGGAGGAGGAGGCGGAAGATTGTCATAAGTTTTGACAGTCCTTCCAATTTTGACAAGTCCTTCATATTGGAAGAACTGTCAAAAAAATATAAGTCCTATTTGGGACTTCTAAAAGGCGGCCGTCTAAACGTCACCTACACGCTAGGTGCTTGGTACCCGCCCGATGTCCGCCTAGTCCTCCTGAAACTCGACTATACATATTTTATGATTTTAAGACTTTTTCTGCAATTTTCAATATGTTTTTATATTTTATTTTATTTTTTGAACCGCCTAGATCTAGACGGCCGTCTGGACAGCCGCCTAGACGAACTAGGCGCTAGACGTCGGCTGCCCGCTCGCCTAACACCTAGCGCTTTTCACATCCTTGATTTGGGATGAGGACTGTCAAAACATGTGATAGTCCTAAAAAAAACTGAACCTAAAGTTAAAATTTTCAATGGCAAACTAGTAAATAAAAACAAAAAAATTTGGACTATCCTAAGTAAGTTTGGATATGCCTTTAGAATTAACCTTCATTAGTTGGTGATCATGAAGCTGTAAGAACTGAGATGATTTAGAATTTACTAACCTGCCATTCGCAGTAGAACACAACCTAAAGAATACAGAGGCATCACAAATAGTATGGATTAAACTGAATCCAGAATGACAATGATTGATAAAGAGGACAATTAGTAACAATATCTCAAGACAAATTTAAGAGATCCATCACAAAACATCAACACTCTCTCTCTAGGGTTTCAAACAGATTTCAGGTCTCAAAATCTTTTACTAGAAAAGTAAATGTCATCCTCACACTTCTTGGACACTCAAACCTGCAAAGAAGAAAAAGATCAAATTAGCACGCTAAATTCTACAAGTGATGTAGCAAGAACAAATCAGTAATGAAGGAAACTTCACACGTTTTTAAGAAACTACACTATCAAAATAGTCCGGCACAAGACATCTAGAACAATTTCTCAGCAAGAAGGGAAATAAAAGACTCTAATATCCAATTTAAGCCAAATAGGTAAAAGTCTAAAGTAGGGATCCAATATTTTAAACATCACACTTAGAATTAGTATATTCATGGTAAAAGCATGAAGAAGCATAGTCGTAGGCCAAGAACAAAATTGATCCAAAGAAATAATTGAAAGCGTGTCGGTGAATAATTCATTGTCAGACTGCCAGATTACATGGATGAACTTCTCCCACGCCACTAGGTCGCTACAATGACCATAGGAGAGAAGAATGTTAATAGGAAAACGTTTTCGAAAGTGTCACAGACAAGTGGAAGCCTCAAGAGAGGGAGAGACCAATAATCCACATCGATGGATGAAAGAGTAGCGTCGCAGAGTGAAGTGAAAGAAACCATCAAACGAGCAAAGATAACTATGTCTGACTCTGTTTGTGCGAGTTTCCATGTAATAGTTTAAGAAAAGCAGCATTTACACCAATTCCAGGTGTGTTTTTTGGCTTTAAATGACCATTATTGCAACAAAAACGGCAATAAATACCCCATTTCCTGCAGCTTTTGCTGTAGCCAATGAACACCAACTACAGCAGCAAAGCTGCAAAAGATCTCCATTTACATGCAACAACCAGCCAGCCCCCTAAGTACATTATATGTCCACAGCAGAGATGTTACAAGGGCATGCAGATTACATTCCCCGTCAGTAACAGAATGGGTGAAGCACAGTAATGAACATGCTTTTGACTGGGATTCCTATGGTGACTAAATGTTGGGCACCAACCTCACAAAGACATCTATCATTTTCCAGGATTATCCAAGTGGTCAAAGAGATTACACGATTGATAAAGCCCAAGTTTTCCTTGACAGACAACATGGCTGGAAGAAGGAAAAGGTAAATTCAATAAAGTTGCATTTTATGAGGCTAAAGAGGCTTAAAACATCCATACCAAATACATCTTCAGTGAGTCAGGCAGACCAGAGGGTGAAAATTAGAGAAATGTCAACTGGCTAACCCGAAGGTTGAAATTCTCCGAATGGCTATAGTAAACAAGGTTTGGAGAAGTTATCATAAAACAGAAGTGAAATTGGTGGCAGACAAGATTTCACGAAATCTCCATTAAAGGATCCCTCGCCATCACAGACACCAAATACACATGGAGACATTATAGTCTGTGACATGTCAATGCAACATAGTAACAAAATGTGAAAGGAGCTAACTATTAACAAAAAAGTGCTTCTTCTCATAATGGAGAACTTTATAAAAGGATACAAGCAGGGGAAGATCTCAAAAGAAGAAGCAGACCTCAGAGATAAAAAAGATAAGAATCAGTCAGGTGTCTTGAGGATTTCAAAGGGAAGCAGTGATGTCCTAGTAAGAGTCCTCTTCCAGTTGGAAGTAGTGATAAGAAAGGGGTATGATTACGAATGCCAACTTTTAGATTATTCAGTTATTGGTCATGGCAAAAATATTATCAGACAATTGTTGCTGGTTGTGGAAAAGAAAATTATAGAAAAATTACATCAGATCAATAAACTATATAAACTAAAGCTTCATCACTCATATTGGTGAGGAGGCACTTAAGTGTTGCTCAAGAATCTAAACAAAACTGGAGTAGAAGATCTGAACAGGGTAAGAAGATAAGACCACGGTTCAATTTTCAGGCATTTAAGGCTTTCATCTTTGCTATTAGAATACCAAAAGTAGAATAATGAGTCCCTCTACACAACTCTTCTCCCTTTCTTCAAGTTATATAAAAGAAATGTTATATTTTCTCAGCCGTGCAAACCACAATGGAGTGCAAGACCTTGTCTCCCTCATTTCAAATCTTAGATAATTGCTATTCAGCAGTAATATCCCTGTATGATAGGTATCCCAATCTGTTAGAAAGGAGGCTACTGAAAAGTGGGAACATAATGAAATCCTCTATGAACTATGAAGCATAGGTACCCATATCGAGAGAACAATTTCTAAAAATAGAGTAAAACTAAAATATAAATTCCTTTCATTACTTTCATTATAGTCATCAAACGAAGTCTAGCTGAAAACTCAGCAGGATGTTTAAAAATAAAGAAATTGAATTTCTTAAAAATGCAGCACATCTATATTTTAAAAGAGGTCATACTAATATCTAATGACTTGTACTAGAAAATATTCACCAAAGAAGTACCCACGGAGTTCCAAAAATTAAAGTTAAAAATACAAATAAATAAAACTTTGGGTGCATACTCTTTGGGTGTGTATGCAGTAAGTACCCAGGAGTACCTAAGTACCAAATATCCAGAAGTATCTGTACCTTAATATTCGGTACAGTTATGCCCTCTATTTCCTAAATGAAATACTCATTCTTGCTAGGTGATCCCCCAATGTCATATCCACAAGAAAGGATCCACTATATTTGGAGTGCTGAAATTAAAGGATAAAGAAAATTAATTGCTCCGTACTTTTCTAAGCAACTGATGTGGCATATGATTGTAAAGGAGACTTTCTTTTCAGCTGCCTGGAATAAATGTGTGTACAGGATTACTAAGAAGGCACCACTTGAACTTTTGTGCATGCTGAGACTAGGAAAGGAGCTTTCTGGGCCAAAAATTGTAGTCTTGAAATATGTAAGAGTAGTGGCATTCCCATCAAAAGGATAAGTAAGTTTGCAACCTAGTGAAAAAGGTGCCTTCCAATGCAGTCTATGAATCTCCTGCAATGCACTACGTGTATCGACGAATTCTTTTTTGGATATATGAACGCAGATAGACCGCTTAGCCTAAGCCAGGGGCACCTCTCACTCTTTTCTCCTTTGACTAGCTAGATCAGACTTCCATCATTACTAATTGGTAAATTTATTCATGCATCAATAACGATTGATGCATTCGACATAGTTCCAACATTACGGCAAACCCACGTCAAATATATAGCGGATTTGGGCTTTTTCTTTCACTCCAGAGAGCAGCTATTGTAGCGGAAGAGCTACTATTGCATGAGCTAGCCAAACAAAAGGAGATCTATATCAGAAAGAGGTCAATAGATTTCCTTAGCCGCCTTATAACACTCGGTCTCGCGTCTATCGTCTCGTCTTCTGATAAATTCTGGAGACATATACTCCTTCAATGTGATAGGTTTTACCCGGGCCACATCATATAGCTTAAGTTCCTCCATCTCTTGTTGGGGTTCCATTAGTTTTTTCGCTTTGATGGTAGGTGTCTGGGTTTGTATTACCACTCCATGGGCCTTCTTGGTTTCAGATGTCCTATGATAAAAGAAAGGTAAGTACAAGAAGATCCATGCAAAAAGATAGTGGATAAGGAATGTGGTGCCTAACTTCCCAGGCCCCGCAGGGTGTGACGTTATTTTCGTCAGACTAGATAACACGGGAGGATCAAGACTGACGCAATCCCCCCGTCGCCATGAGGCTGGCCATAATCAAAGTGCTCAGTTGAATAGAATGATCCCGACCCCCGGGTAAAACAAATTTGTTAAGCCAGTAGGCTAGAAAGGCAGCCAAATCTCGTCGCACAAGAACTCATGCTCAAATAATAAAGGATCCAGCCACACAATGACTTGTGTGGCTAGTGTTGAAAAACTCAATTGATTCTCGATGCCGAGCTACTATTGGTATAGTTTCTAATCCCAACCATGGTGCACATAAGTTTAGAAATGAAGCTACCTTGATCCGCATTCGGCTCTGATTCATTATGCTCAACAGCTCCAACAAGCCCTAACGTTACTTGTTACCTCAAACTATGCCAAGAAAGCGTTGTCTTGACGTTTAATCATATGTACCCAGATAAGGCAATGCATTCTCCACTTTCGGAACTCGCAAAAAAAATGTCTTTTTTCGATGAGTTTCTCTCATTTGTGGAGCAAAGAAAGCACGCTTTGCCCCAGCTAGCGCTATCCTTGGAAAACCAAAAGAGCTGCCGAAAGAAAGGGATGCAGTCTCTCCCATGTCTCATTCTTCTTTAGGGAAGAAATCCCTTCGCGCATTGTGTTCTCTTACTTTTCCATAACCCGTTGCGTCTACAAACTAATTCGGTTCCCCGATCTCGGACACACAAGACCAGCATTTGCAAAGTCGGGCGTACTTCCCATGATCACGGACCCTTCCGTACACGGATTTGAGGACATTTAGCTAGTCTATATCTCCGTCTGCTCTGAGTGTAATAACAATGTACAAATCATAGTCAGAAATAAAAACCAATCAGATAAAATCTTCAAGTCACACAAGGTTTTCAGACAAGTCCCTTCCCTAGGTAGCTTCGGTCTGTGTCACTACAATGAATGTGTAAATAGACTATGTACACAATGACTATAAATGGAGGAAGTGTTAAAGGTGAATAAAGACCCGAAACCAGAGATGGAATCATAGGAAAGAGGGAGGGACTGCTTGAGTTTCGTACAGACCTGGAGGGAGGGACTGCTTGAGTTTGTCGGCCTTGTCGGAGTCGAAGACGGAGAGAGTGTAGAGGTACCTGGAGCAGCGGACCTTAAACTTCACCACGTCCTTGCTCCTCTTGATCTTCACGGACCGAGCATCCTTCCTCCTGGCCGTCAGGAGGAAGTCCTTGATCTCATGTATCTGCTTCGGCTGCGCAACCAGCCATAAACAAGAGTAATATAATCGTCACTGATTTATTGATCGAACAATTGAAAGAGAGAGAGAGAATGAAGACTGGAAAAGAAAAGAAAATATATTGGAGAATTTGGTACCATTTTCGGTGCGAAAGCTTCTTCTCCGCCGCCGGCTTTCAAAATTAGGGTTGAGAAGTGAAGAAGCTGCTAAACCTACTCCAGTGATTATTATAGAGAAACCCTAGATGACGTTATTTTACCTAAACGCCCTTGGTGTTTCTCTGTATTGTCATGCGAGGACAAACCGAGCTCAAGTTGCCAATCTAATGCAAAGTTTTGGAACAAAGTTCCATGTAATAGACTTCATTTCTATTTTAGAGATTTTGAAATTTTATTTTGGACTTAACTAGATTGAACAAGTCCCTCAAATGCCTCGACCCGTAAAACATGGAACTCTTGCGCGAACACGCGTACATAATGGCAACTCTTGTAACACTCTACTCTGGATTATCTCCCAAAAACTTTCGATAACCGCACACAAAAACAAGACGACACTCGTATTAAATTTTTGTAATTTTCATCTTCCGGTCTTTTGTCTCTCTCTTTAATATATATTCAAGAGGGTTTAGTTTGACATTTTCTATAGTCAAGGGCCTTCAACACATAGCAACAAAAAATTTATGTAAACTCAAATTTTGACAATTACACGTGAGTGTCACCCTTAGTGTCAACTTCAACAATGTATTGTCTGATTATATCCTTAAAATTAACACCATACTTAACTATGCTTTCAGTCTCACAACGGATTTGTATCTTACGACCCATGGCCAACTCTAATTCTTTTCGGGCCATTTCAAAGGTTGCACGTGTATTTACTTTTGCATAATGGTTTAACATTTGAAGAGGAATTGACGGGCTAGTTTGACTAGCATAAAACTCGGCTTGTGGTTTTGAATATTTGCATTCTTTCAATACTCAATCAAAATTATGAAGAAGCGAATAATATCCAATTTGTTAAGTAGGTATCTTTTAATCAAGTTATTGATGTTGTAAGCACACTTCCATGGGCTCTATATGTATACATTGTATTTATACTATGTAATATAGTGATGCTTAGGCTTGGGTTGCTTGTGTGAAGTCTAATTGACTATCCCAAGACTTGTGTGAGGTACTACTTCGTAGGATACCCTATTGATTTGCTTAATCACATAGAAATAGGGTTAACTAGGGTTAAACTACTTGTTAATCACTTCACGTTCCAGTAACTTAATACGGAGAACGAGAGTATGATTTGATCAACTACATACTACAGAGTACACCAGCACCCCGAAGTACTTTCACGGTTGTAGAAATACAAGCATGTCATCTACAATCCAACAGTTAAACCTATGGTCAAGAAACAACCATGTCATGTCCCAATCCTAAAATACGGAGGACCAAGCCACGTGGTAATGACTAACTACCTATCAAGTATACTCCAGCCCAACTCAATATGTATACATTGTATGAGGTCGGATCATCTAACTGGTATATCTTACGATTGATCTAACAAACCTATATCTTAATCCACATAAGTAAAAATATCACGAATGAATATAATGTATCAAGGTCGGGCATTCAATAATATATATGTTTGAGTAAGCTCGAAAGGATAACATGGCATATCAAATACTATGTTATAATCAACAAAATAATATCATCAAATGAAGCTTGAATATGCGAAAGATAACTAGATCTAAGAATATACTCAATGGTACCTGAATCCAAGAAGAAAATCATCAATGTTTCTCAAGGATAAGCTCTGTATAATCCTACTCACCAAACCTGGAAGGAAACCATGTTCTTAGAGGAACGTAGCAATATACATAATAAAATGCCATATGTAAAATAATGATATCACAGTCAATATAGATAATATATGGACAACTATGAATATCCAAACTACATGAATGCAATTGAGGACAAGTGGGTTGCAAGTAGTGCTCATCTAAAATATACCAGTGTTCTAAATTATGGCCTAGAAGGCCACCTAGGCGGCGCCTAGGTGCTAGGAGGCCGGCCTAGGCGCTAGGTGGACTGTTCGACCGATTTATTTTAAAAAAATTCAAAAAAATTCAAAAAATTCATGTTTGAAATTTCAAAATGTTCAACTTTAAGATTTAAAAATCAAATATAAAAAAATCATAAAAAAATCTTGCGGTTGCTGCTATTGCTGCTGCTATTGCAAAGAGGAGAGAATAGGAGAGGAGAGGGGGAGAGAGAGGAGAGGAGAGGAGAGGAGAGGAAGAAATATATTTAGGTTAATGTTTGGGTTGGTTTGGAAACCCAAAAAAAATGTAACAGCCAAACAAATGTAGCAACCTAAGACTCGACCCCAGTGGGTGAAACCCATCAGTCCCACTGCTAGCCAATTTGTTAAAGTTGCTTTTGTGTTTTCATTAACATATAAATAATATATATGAAATTAAAATATACATTTTAAAAAATCCAGTTCGACACCTAGGAGCCGCATAGGCGGTCTAGGCGTTAGGCGCCCCTTTGACACACCAAATCGGCCTAGCAAAATTTATAACATTGGATATAACTCTCAAGTTTGAATTTTTTATTGTAATTATCATCTTATTTATTTCTATTGATATTCATATATACACACATTTTATGCATTTTTCTTATTTTAGAAATTAATTTTCTTTCATATAAAATTGAACAAAGCCAATAAGAAAACATAATCTTTTGAAAAATTAAAATTTATTATGAATATATATAATTATAAATGTTATAACGTGGGTTATTAAAAGGTTGGATTCTCACTTTGTATTTTAGTCCCACATTGGTTAGAGATTAGTATTACACATTCAATTGGTTGTATAAATAAGGCTTTTGCCTCCCACTATAGAATTACACTAATAAGAGATCTTCTCTCCTATTTTTTTCTTCCTTCTTCTACGTTTATTCTAACACATTATCAGCACGAAGCTCTAACAAGAGGAAATAAGCGAGAACATCTCAGTGAAGCCGCCATTTGCGGATTCTCTACTTCGGTAATAGGTATGGTTATATATGTTATTTTTTTCTGCATATGCATACCCTAGGTGCAGCCTGATGTTGATGTTTATACATCTCTTGGCATACCGCTAGGGCAAAAAAAATAATTTGTATCAATTCATCTCACTTCTTTTAGTTAACTCTGATAGCACTCTGATGTTAATCGCATATAGATCTCTCGGAGAGAATACTGGAGTTATTCTTTATTTCTTTCTTTCTTTTATATATGTTAATACATTCAGATCAAAACCATCAGAGATTTGATGACCATGAACATGAATTGTTTGGTCTATATATATAAGACTTCTGGAACATCATTATTCGAAGCATACCATATGTGGTATTTTTGAAAGACTTCTTGAACATAATCATTATTCGAAGCATACCATGAACATCTAGTGTTTGGCATTTACCTACGACTTCTGGAACATCATTATTCGAAGCATACCATGAACAAGAATTGTTTGGTATAAATAGACTTCTGAAACATCATTGTTTGAAGCATACACCATGAACATGAATTGTTCGGTGATTTACCAAGTTCTTATGTTAATTTGTTATTATTGATCTTATACAACAATATGTCGAGCCTCACAAAGCATGATTTCAAGCCTCTAAACTTTGAATGCCAGAACTTTCTCAACTGAAGATTGGATGTTGAATTGCACCTTCAAGCCAAAAGCTTAGGTGACGCAATTGTAGCTGATAAGCCAATATCTGCACAAGAAAAAATGAAGGCTTTAATTTTCCTAAGCGCTTTAATTTTTCTAAGATATCATATTCATGATGATCTAAAGGCTGAGTACTTAATAGTCAAGGACCCCTTGGTACTATAGAATTCTCTAGCTGAGAGATATGATCACCCAAAAATGGTCATACTACCAAGTGCACTCCATGAATGACTCAATCTACGTTTCCAAGATTATAAGACAGTTGCAGCCTATAATTCAGCTATGTTCAGGATTGTCACTGCCATATTTTCTAGGAAAGGATATTTTAGTCATTTCATAATTAATTAAATATTGTGCATGTTGAATATTTATTTATTGTATTATTTATTTATTGTTAGCATGTTATAATTTATTTTTGGACTTATGTTAGTGGACCTAATTAGTTTAGATTAGATCCATGGATCAAAATTTAATTCTAGTTAGAATTGAGCCCAATAATAAGCCCAATCATTAGGAGAAGGATTAATTAAGTTAAACACATTAGACTAGAGCCTTCCTTCCTTAATTATTTCTTCATGAGAGGCCCCAAGGGGTATTATAGACTTTATATAGTAGCTTGAGGAAGGGAAAAGGGGCCGGACTATTTAAAATGGAGGGAAAATTCTCTCTATTCGTTTTTCCAATTCTAATCTAGATCTAAAATTTCTCTCAACCAAATTCCTTCTTTCCCACATCAAATTCCACAAAAAATTATTTCCATTTTCTTTCCAAATCATCATTGGAGGCTATTAGAGCAAGGATCTACAAGGAGAAAGCAAGGATCTACAAGGAGGAGCAAGGATCTATAAGTTGGAGACTCTTTTCATCCAATTTAAAAATTTTACTGGAAATCCATCTCCCAATAGGTATAATTCAGTTTTTTCTCTCTAATTAAACTCTAAATCTATGATTTAATCATTAGAAACTACCCCATATGCTAAGGCTATCCATAGGAATTGGAATTAGGTTCATAGGAGGCCTATGGAGAAAGTTATGTGATATTTTATGTCAATTTTGGGAGAATTCCGAGATTGACACATCTTATATTTGTCAATTGTTCAATTAGACCAAATTAACATATGTTTGATTGTATGTGGCTAGTGTCGTATCCATAATTGGATACGTGTAGGCCGTATCCCAATAATTTGGAGATACTGTCACTACCACATTTTCAGATTAGGGCATTAGTGTAATTTTCCTATTTGATTTAATTATGTATTTAATTATATGATGAGTTTTATAAATTAATTATGTGATGTTCTTGATGTTTGGTTTCAGGTTAAACCCTAGAAACTCGTTAGGTCTAACCCTAATGACTAAACCCTAATTTATACTTTGAATTAGGAAGTTAAAACCCTAGAGATGACTAAACCTTAGTTAATTTAATTCTTCATGACTTTACATGGAGGATTAACTTAACCCTTGCATTAGTAACCCTAAACCTAGCCTTTATTATAAAGGGGAGCCTCCCTCAACCATTCTTCATGAAGAAAGAAACTAAACCCTAGCCTCCATTTGAAACCATTTCCCCCCCCCCCCAATTCGGAATCCAGACCTAGGAATTTTACCTTCCTCCTCCAACAAAGGGGAAACAAGAAGCTTGGGCCAAAAAGACTTGGAGAAGAAGAACCTCCATCGGAAAACCATCTCCCGATAGGTAAAATCCGATTTTAATCCATTTAAATTATGTTTTTCTGTTGTTGTTGCCCATTAGGAACCCACCTTGATGTTTAGATTTCGATTTAGGGTTTTGATTTGGGTTTTTCAGGAAGTTCTTAGTATGGTTTCGTTTTCTGCACTTCTTGTGCTTGTTGATATGTTTAGTAGGGTGTTTAGCTTTTGGATCTATTCTAATCCTTACATTTTTGAAGAATACATATATAGATGTGCATACGTTGTGCTGAGTGTTGGGTTTTCTGTTCAGTCGATGCATTGGGAAGCTGTGCACAGTCGGGTTGGCACTGTACAGTGAGTTTGGGGATTTTCTTGTGTACTCGGGTTGAGCCTTAGTGTAGATACTGTGTGTATCAGTTAGAACATTATGTGTAACTGTGTGTGTGTGGAGTGATAATTTTCCCAGGTTCAATGTGTAACTGTGTGTGGGTGTGTGATAGTGTTTGTGTAGGAAATTAGTTCTGTGTATCAGTCAGTCGGGCATTTCAGTAAGTTAGTTCAAGGTAGTATGTTGGAGTGTAGGGTCAGGCCCAGGTTGTATCAGATATGGGGAAGTGAGTTAGGGCCTGTGTGTGAGTTCAGTGGGGGGACTGTGAGTATAGTGTGTAGTGAGGAACCAGTGAGTTCACTGTGTGAGAATGTAGTGTGTGTGTCACAGGTTTATTTTTATATTCAGTGTAGATTCTGTGTGTATTTAGTGTATCCAGATCAGTGTGTACTGTGTGATTTATCTTAGAAACCAGTATGAGTGCAGTGTAGGAATTCAGTTCCTGTGAGTGCAGTGAGTGCCTCTATGTATCAATATCTGGGGACTGTGAGTGTGCCTCAGAAATTCCCAGTTCGGTGTAGGTGATACCTGTGTGTGCAGTGTGTATTTTCAGTGTGTAGTTCCAAAGATACTGAATTGGCTGATACTGTGTATCAGTATGTTGGAGTGAGTTGCCTGTGTGTTAGGACTATGTATTACTGTGCATAATGTATCAGTGACTGTGTGTGTCCCAGTATGTGTAGAGTGCCTGTGTTAAACGGTTGTGAGTGTGTGGAAGTGTAGTTCAGTTCAGTGTAGGTGTGTAGGGCTTTGTGCATATGGGTTTTGGCTATGTGTATCTAGGTGCCAGTGTATCAATATGACTGTGAGTGTGTAGTTTATGTGTGCTGAGAGTATCAGTATGAGCCTAGAACTAGTGTGTGTGTGTGACTTGCCTGTGTGTGTATTAGAGTGTCTGTGAGTAGCACCTGAGAGTGTGTGACCACTGTGTGAGTACCTGTGAGTGAGTGTTGTGTGTGAATCAGTTAGCAAATTAGGAAATGATATGGGGTATTGGTGTGGGTTAATATGTAGAGTTGTGGAAGTAGTATCCAAACTTGAGGAGTGGTACCAGAGTACCTAACTTAGTCTCAAGATACTGAGTTGAGTATAGGTATCAAAGTACTAAAACTAAGATAATATTATATGATAGATTTAACTATTATATAATAAGATATAGATGTCAAGTGTCAATTAGTATTAACTAGTGTGAGACTAGTATGGACTAGTAAACCTAGTATAGCCTGAGCCATGACCTAGAAGCCTCATTTCTTAATTAGTTAAACATGTTATTTCCTTAATTCAGTATCTGACATTTATATTCCACAATTAGGTCTTTGTGACTCCATTTTGGACATCGATCCTCACATATTCATCGGGACCACAGGCGAGTACATTCTCTGACAGTTTTCATTTTGTTGATTACTTCTATAAATTTAGTTGTATTACATACTTGATTCCGACACTATGGATACACGGGTTAGCACCCTAGATCCCTATCATGAGGAGCATCGTGCTAGCTGGGGATGGGGAACTATTAGTAGATTATGTGATCATATACAAACTTTACATGCATCATAGCTCACCCCACTTCTTACGTCGGGTGCGGCCTGACCATTTATATGCTTCATAGCTGTTATATATGATTAGCCTGACCATTACATGCATCATAGCTAACCATATGGTTAGCCTGACCTACAAGAATCATAGCTAATCATATATAACCAGTCTGATCTAGTCCCAAGCCGATCACATAATAAACTGATATTTCAAATACTTAGCTAGATGTCTATTCTTTATTTCAGATTTACTTGTTCTAACATTCACTGTATATTGTTCATTGCTAGATATTCTATTGCCTATTTCATATTCTCCAGTACTTTACATTTCCAACATTTATTCTCATCTTGTATTTCTTACACTGTTTATAGTTTTTGTCAACATAAATGAAACTGCTGTTAGTGTTTGTACTTCGCTCCAATCCTGACTGGATAACATTTTTCAGAGGACCTGAAGAACTTTTGCCCCACCCATTACGGCCCAGGACTAGAGGGAGATTTTACTCCGGAAATCCCAGAGGAGTTGCCTATCCTAGAGGAGATCCTACCTGCCTTCACTTAGATTACTCTTTTCCTGTATTATTGTTTTAGACTGAGATTGAGTTGTATTATTATTTTATGACTTTGAGGTCATCTAGACTCAGGACTTGTGTTGTACTTATTTGTGTTTGGCTTATGATAGAACTCCTTATTTTTCATTTCTCATCGTGCCAATTACTTTCTTATAGCTTGTAATTGAGTATATTTATAGAACTGTGGTTTTACATTATCATTGTCCTCCGTACGGAGTTGAGACTATTGACAGGATATATTTTATGTTGAGACCTAGACAGCGTTCTACCGCCGATGCTGCGGTGTAGGCTGGACGTACCCACGACTCATGTCCAAATTTTGGATGCGGGTCGTGACAGATACGGGTTGATTTGGGAATTTTTTCTCCAACACAGGAGTTTGAGCATGTCACATTTTGACACAGACACGTAGATATGTATTTAACTCTTCGTATTGTTCATATATACTATTTTAGACTTGCTTGTGTCCTTTGGGGTAGTTTGGTTGTGTGGTGGACTCATATCGCAAGCGTATCATAGATCTAGTGTGATACACGTGCGATGCACTCCACGTGTTTGTTTTCTTGCATTTCACTATAATTGTTTATAGCTATTAGAGTATTAATATATGTATGGTGATTGGTGCTTATATATATATATATGTGTGTGTGTGTGTGTGTGTGTGTGTGTGTGATGATATATATGTATTAGTGTGGGTATATCTATAGATACGTAATTATATATAGATGTGTATATATAGATATATACATATATGTGAGTTGTTGGTATGTGATTATATATATATACACATAGAGAGGGCTATATATGTATGTGTATGTATGTGTATATATATAAAGATGTATAGTATTATATATATATATATATATATATATATATATATATATATATATATATATATATATATGTGTGTGTGTGTGTGTGTGTGTGTGTGTGTGTGTGTCTCTAAGTGATTATATATATATATAGAGAGAGAGAGAGTGTGTGGTGAATCGAACGGCCTTTTGATCCAATCGTTTCCAGTCATCAGCAGATTTGTCCGATGGTTTGGCGTTATCGCCTTCTAACGGACCATGCAAGTACCATAGTAGATCCTCCATCATTGGCTTCCAAATCGTCTAGTTCCCCATGTGAGGGTGATCATACATGTGTTCATCTGCTCCGTAGACATGGTTGCACATTTACTCTTGCGAACATGAGAGCTCTGATACCAGTTGTTGGGGAATCAGACACCAGAGCCAGATGCTTTGATACCAGACGTTGGGATACACGCTCTACAAGCGTTCTGAAATTCGTGTCTGAAATTGACCGCATCGAAAACTTAGACCAACCCACTTGAGATAACCAACACCCGTCTAACGAACACCAAGCACAGATAAAGACAACGTATATGTCGGTGACTACATCACCTAGATAAATTCTAATATATATAACTCAGGTAAAATTACAATATTGATAAAAATCAATGTTGAACCATTTGTCCAAATAGGTTCAACCCTCTCACAACACTCAAGACGAAAAGACAGAGATAACAATGAAGTCACTCACCCTACTCGTAGTGATCTCTTTGAACGAATGCGACGACTCCTCGATCAGATCTTCTCTTATTTCTGTCTTGAATGACGAGTCCTAAGAGCAAAGTATGAACTTTCTTTTTGATCTTCCATGGACAAGCACCCTGAATCTTCACCTTGTACTCTATCTTTGTGCCTCCACCCTCAACCCATATATAATTGAGAAACCCTAGTTTATGCCATAGTAATTCCTAAATAGAAAACCCTAAAATAGAAAATCCATTACCTAAAATTGCCAGCACCAATTATGGACATCCAAATCTGATCAAATTAGATATTTGATACAAATTTGTAAATATAATCAAATTAATTATTTAATGTAGATTTTTAAATCGTATCAAGTCAAATTTAATGTAGAGAGAGAGGATTGTAAGAAGGTTTGAAGCATTTGGTAGTAAACTTAGCATTATTGTTTTTTTTCCAGTGCTTGTCAGAGTTCTTGTTCAGAGTTTGTGTCCTTGTACTTAGAGTTATCATAGCATGGTTGTATCAAAGTTCATATTTTCGCATCAAAGCTTCTTATATCGGAGTTTATGTTTCAATTTTATTTACTAGTTTATAATATTTTAGTGTAGCTTCCTATTCTTGTCTTTGAGTTGAGGTGGAGGGAATACGAGGAGCTCAGCTGCCACTTTAGGGTTTGTGAGTTTCGTCTATATTTTAGTAAACCTAAGTGTCATTTTTTATCAGGCTTATTCAAATTATATTTGAATGTAAACTTTTCTAGATTATATTCTTCTTGTTACCTTACACTATTCTCGTTGGATTTAGATGGTTGGCCAACTATACAGGACCCGATCATGAGTTCATATGAGTCCTAGACGAACTTTCAAAATATGACACCCATATATAATGCTCCACCATGACTTGAACCTAGAAATCTCTAGTGTACAAATCTAACATAATAAACACTACACCACAATTATTTTGTGTTAAAATAGGCTCATAGTACATACTAGTTCTATTTTATATACAAAATTATTAGTATATATATGTTTAAACTGGTTTTTTGGTCCCTCCTGGTTCGTGGGTTCTGGACGGCCGTTCTAGCTGCTCTGGGTCAGGACCTGCCCTGCAACTATAGAATACTTATGCTAGAAAATACCAAATTATAAAATAACTTTGACCACACTGCAATGGACTAGTGTCCATGTGGTGTATAGACGGTTCTAGCCACAATGCCCGATCTCCATTATTTCTGAGAGTAGGACATGACAGTCCATCATTATTTATGGTACTTTGATCTTTAGGTTACACATAGGAAAAGGACAAACGTCTAGACGCCAAAATGTCATTCGTAAATGTTATTAGTGATTTACATAATTAGGTTTGATAACTCCAATAAACTTTATATTGTTAAATAATACAATTATCTTGTAATTATTATTAAGTATTAGGTTGTTGTAACAAGAAATTATGTCTAATAACAATCTTTTATGTTTATTAATTCTTTTATATACTCTATTTATATTACACACAAAAAAAGAAAAACAATGAGAGAAAATGTCTAGACACCAAATGCTAAGCAAGTATTAACTTTTATGATTCAAATGCAACGATTAGGTTCAGTAAATCCATAGAGTTTGCGTGCATTTGGTTTTCAGGATTGAACAATATAATGTAATTGATATTACATATAAATTTAATTTGGGTGTTTGGCTGATTTTTTTTTAATGTAATGTAGTAGCAATTAAACAAGCTTGATTATATCATATCACTTTATTTTAAAACAGATTACATCATACAACTCATGCAATCACAATTACATTACAACTTAAATCATACATTTTTTTATAATTTTGTTACATTTATTTCATTTTTATTGTTTTATTTGTTTATTTTTAGATATTTTTATTTTTTTACTTTTTGTCTATTTTCTTTTCTTTCAAATATTTCTTCTAATTTGTTTTATTTAAAATTTTAAAATTAAAATAATTTTTTTTTATCGTTTTATTTTTTATTAAAAAGTATTTTTTGTTATATTACTAGTTCAATTATATTACATGATAAACCAAATTTTGATTGCAATCGACAATACATTACATGATTTTATTTACATATTTCATTACATTACAAATTCAATTTTATTACGATTATAATTCAGTTACAGTGAACCAAACACAATCTTTTTGTTGTTTTAGGTAAATCTTCAATTGTCCGTGCAATCACCATTAAGTGGGTTTAAGATTGTTTCATAACCAATTAGGTCTAATAATTACAGACTAATACATTGTGAAAAGAAAAAGAAAAAGAAAAAGAAAAAGAAAAAGAAAAAGAAAAAAAGTAGTATACTAATTAGTTGGTCCATTCTTAATTGCCATTTTTATGTTTCATGTTTAGGTTTGCATCACAAACAAAAGCACAAAAAGAGCATAAACAACTAAACAAGCATGTGGTAGGGGGCTCAACCCGTGCCAAACTCACGATTTCAAACGCGTACAATTCAACGAACGCCAAAAATGACTTTTGGACGCAGAAAATTAGGTCCATTAACTTTCGTTTATGTTATACAAGTCCCTTGAAGCATACAAAACTAAAAAGGTGGGTTATAATTTAAGCTTGGAGATTGTTATGTAAAAAAAAAACACAATATTAGAAATAAACGTTCCACATGCTATAATTTTTATTTTTATTTTAAATGAAAACTTTTAAATTGTTATTAAGTAATAATTTTTTGACCGAACTCAGCTGGCTCTTGTGGTCAGCGAGGAGAGGCATAACCTCCTTGCCTTGGTCCAGATAATATTGTTCAATGTCCATCAAATAAGAAAAATATCTTTATAACAAAAAAATTATAGTTAGTCAGATTTGAAGTCAATATAAGTTTATACAAACTAAGAATATATTTTTTTTTTCCATACAGGAAATATTTTTTAAAATATTATATATTTTTCACAGAGATTTTATCTGAATATTGCATCCTTTGAATAAACCCAACCTAAGATATTCATCCTTAAAAATAAGATAAATGAAGGATAATACTATACCTACAACCAAATGTTTACTACCTTCTTACAACCGTGACGGCCGTCCACTGGAGGAGATGAGAGAGGTGGGGCCCGTTGGCTGTCCGGTTGGCCGTCACGTGGCAGGAACGCCACGTGGCAGCTGTTTGTTGGGGGAGAGGTGGGACCGTGTGTGGCCCACATAGCAAGGTGTAGAGAGGGTTGTAAGTATTTGGTAGTAAACTTAGCTTTATTGATAAATGAAAGGGACTAAGATGGAAATCGCCAGGAAAAAACATTTGGTAGACCCATTCTTCCATTCCAATTCCTGAGCTACTCCCAATGTTCTAGAAGAAGGAAAAAAAAAAGAGAGGAGAATTCTTTGAAGAAGAAGAAGAAGAAGAAGAAGGAAGAGAATGGAGAGCAGCAGTAGCTTTCCACTATGGCAAGCCATGGCACTCTCCTCCATTGCGGCGTGGCTCTTCGCTTCCTCCCATCTGGACCTCACGCGGAGGCTTAGATCCCTCGTCCAGCCGTGGGTCACCAGCCGCGTCCAGGCCGACACGCCCCTCGTCCTCCGCGTCCAGGTCCTCTCCCCTAAAAAAATTCTCTTCCTTCCTTTCTTGAATCATTCATTCTGATGTATTTATATATACAAAGATTCTTACTTGGTTCGGTTTTGTTTGAAGAGGTTCCAACATGGGCACCTCGACCGCCTCTTCTCGCTGCTCTCCTGTGTCGTGTCCGTGCCCTTCTACACCGGATTCCTTCCCCTCCTCTTCTGGGTCTCTCTCTCGGTTTCTTCCTTTCAAAGTTGGGATCTTTTCGTCAAAATATTTGTTGGGTCTGACTTATTTTTTGTGTTCAGAGTGGGCATGCTAGATTGGCGAGGCAGATGACCCTACTGATGGCTTTCTGCGATTACGTCGGAAATACCATCAAGGTATCCGGAAGTTCATAGTCATAACATGTTTTTACTGTTAATTTACTTTTTTGTTCGTTCGAGACGAAAGGAAATGAGAACTTGACCAAAATGTAATTATTCTAGAGTGATAGTAAAAAAAAAAGAGAGCACTTGTATGGCCTGAGAATGACACAATTTTTTTGCTATTTCGATCTGATAGTAACTGGATACAACGTGCCGAACTCGAGTGACCCTTGTGGTTACCGGGGAGAGGCATAAGACTCTGGCTGGATGGCAGAAAATCAGGGGATCTAGCCACGGAGGCGTATTATTCCTTCCATTTATTAATGGTGGGAGTTGGGGGGCAGTGGGCTCAAAAGGTATGCAAAGCAGCGTGCACAAAGTTCCGAGTGTTACGTCGGGCATCCCAAAAAAGAAAAAGAAAAAGAAAGTAACTAGATACAACGTAGAGATGGGCAATTCAGATCCTCGACGCATTTTTAGGGGAGAACCAGCTAGTTCTTGGTTCGATTGTCATTTTATCCCTAACCACAACTTATCCGCCGGTTCTTTAACATGAGTTGGTTCAGACCTCCACTTAGCTTCACCCAATCTTCATCCTTTCTCCTGGCCAGGGCAGAAGTAGAGCAAAGGAGATGTTAAACCATAGATCTTTAACTAAGACTCCAAGACTTGTAATCTTCTTAAAGGAAAATGCCAGCTTGGTTTTGTTTACAATAGAGAGGACGTAGACTACTAGAAAAGGTGTTGAATCCCTTTGAACCTGTTATTAGTTGTATGACCAACCTAAACCATCAAGAAAGTTACAATTCAAAACAGTCTTAACACGAGATTGTAGACAGAAATTCGACCGTCAGGAAAAGGTCTTTGGTATGCACTTAGCCTTGGAGCAGGGTCAAATAACCGAACATTCATTAGGCATATTTTAGAGCTTAGATCGAAGAAGGGATGCCCGTTGCCAGTAGGAGTATAGCTTAGAGATGCAAAACATTGAACTGGCCTGGGAACAAATTTCCCCCCACCACACATGGAAGGAAGTAAACCCCTTTTCGCTTGTTGTTATTCCTTTAGTTATTTGCATGTTCACTCTGAGCAAAATGCCTATTTGAAAAGAAAGAAGAGAAAGTGGACCATGTTTCCCTACACAGACTTTGTCGGGTAAGGCACTCGATGGGAGAACATCATCAACTCCAAATAAAGCAATAAGAAAACTTCTATTTACGATTGATGTCCTTCACAATATGGTATGCATCTTTCTCTGTTTGTAAAGTACCTCTCTTCATATTTAGGGAGTCGAGGTTCTAAATGAAATGTCTTGATGAAGCATTCTTTTTGCCACGCAATGTTCTGACCTCCTAACATGAGAAAAATGGTTTCCTCTTTAACCTTAATTGGTTTCCTCTTTAGCTTAATTGGGACTATCTCATATGCGACATAGTTGAAGGTCTTCTCTTATACCATAAAAATACGAATGTGCTTAACATCTCCCCAACAATCATTCTACGTGGTCTGAGATTCTCGCACAATTCAAACAATTAACTGCATTATGTCTGATATGTATCCCATCACTTGACGTATTGTCCTTTTCGCCATGCAATGTTCTGACCTCCTAACATGAGAAAATGTTTTTTTTTCCTTAACCGTAATGGGGACTATCATTTGCTACACAGTTAAAGGTCATCCTTTAACTATGTCCAACTGCAATTAGATTACTAGCTCCAAAGCTATCATTCGGCATGGTCTGAGATTCTCATACAAGTCCAACTTCATTTTGTTTGATATATGCGCTATCAGGTTTTCAAAATGCAATTTCTACTAATGAATTTGTGTTATGAAAACACGATTTAGAAAATTGGTAATAAGTTTCAAAAGTACCATTTTTATGAAGTATTCTTTTAAAGTAACATTATTTTAGTCAAACGTCTGTTGGTGTTGCAGAATTGGGTTTTTGATTAGTGTACCTGTTTCTACAATTGATTCCTAGGACACGGTGTCAGCTCCTAGGCCCAGTTGCCCTCCGGTGAGGAGAGTGACAGCCACCAAGGACGAGAAGGAGAATGCGATGGAGTACGGGCTGCCATCTTCTCATGCTCTCAACACGGTTTGCCTCTCTGGGTATCTCCCTCTTCTCGTCTCTGTGGTAGAATTGTCTTAGACAATCATTATCTTTTCAATCTCAAGGCGGTGAATGTAGATAATATAGTCTCTCTTATCTTTGTTTCATGGGTGTTGCAGATACTTGTTGCACTACGGAATTACACATGAACTTGTAGAGGATAGCACTAAAACTTTTGTTGGGTTTGGTTTGGTTTTCCTTCTTGTCATGCTGATTGGCATAGGTGAATATCAACTTCTTTGAATGGGTTCTTTTTGCCCATAACACTGTTACAAGAAAAGAAAAGTTTCAAAACATTTCTATAGAAGTATATGAATTGCCTTAATTTTAGATTCAGAGTTCCTTCCAATGAACTGTTACTTTGTGATGTGTAAGATTTTGTTTCTTTTCCTTATCAGGGAGGATTTACTTGGGTATGCACAGCTTAATTGATGTCGTTGCTGGAATTAGCGTTGGGCTTGTTATTCTTTCCTTCTGGGTGTCAGTCCATGAATCTATTGATGATTTCATTATCTCGGGGAAGAATGGTATGTGCAGGTTTCTATAAATGTCAAGTGTTACAAAATAATTGCAATTTTCATTCCCTATTGAAAGTTTTCACAGAATTGGTCATCATGCTTTTGCTTCCCAAATTTTCTATGCAGTTACGTCCTTCTGGGCTGGCCTCTCTTTTCTTGTGTGTTTTGCCTACCCCACTCCGGAGTTTCCGACGCCAAGCTATGAATACCATGCCGCTTTCAATGGTGTCGCCTTTGGAATAGTAAGCAGTTCATTCTTCCTCTTTATTGTCTTTTGAATAATATCTTTGTGTTGGTAATAAATTTGCACATTCTTTAAAGTCCAAACTTAGTATAAATTTGGTACGAATGGGGGTGATTATTGATGAAACATTGTGCTTGTTTGAATGGGGTGATTATTGATGAACATTGTGCTTGTTTATATATTGAGGAATCGATGGAAAGCTATGTTGGCAATTATGGGCAAACTCAAAGGGGTAAATTGTAGAACCACCTGAAATTAAAGCTTAGTTTGACACCTTTATTCCTTGTCATACAGGAATTATTTATAATGTGGGATAACGATTTGAAACCAACTTTTAAATCTCGATGACCATTTGTTGGGCTTTTGAGAAATTAAAAAGGACATTTTCATCCTAAATCATGGTTGGGAGGTCTCCAACTTATTGCAAAAACTAAAAAAATTCATCCAAGAGATGCATTTTAAAGTCCTAGCATAGATCATTTATGATACTTATTTTGAATCCCGATCTTGTATCGTCTAACATAGTATGAAAGAAAATTTCTAATTTATTTGATTAATTAGTTTAGGAAAGAGAGTGAATATTGTTCTAAAGAAACCATACATAAATCACAAAGACATGTTGGCGAACATTCTTGTTACATATTGTAAAGATATTTGGATCTTTAAGGCAAAAAGAGATACATTCCTTACCTTTGTTTTGTAAGTAACCCTAGCCATCTCTTATCATTTCGAAGTTTGGTCTCTAATAGGCCAAAATCAATTGACTAGGAGATTTCACTTTTGAGTTTTCTTCTCTCTCCAAGAGCATTTTAGAATGAAAATTAATGTATTTTGTGTTTTGTTTTTCCTCTTGATCATTTCTAGAGTCTATTCTTTCTAGTTAGAAGGTCAAATTATCAATCATGAAATGATTAACTAGGTTCTTTATGTGATCCATAGAAAGTAAAAGGAATTCTTTTGGTAAAGTTCATTCATCATCCGGAACTATATCACATCCCGGATATGATGAATTGAGACGGTATTTTGTAAATACGTAATTATCTTGAATATATCAACCATTTTTTTATTCTTCAATCGCATGGAAGGGGCAAAGAAACGTCTTGTTTTTTCTTCCATTTTTCCTGATCTCTAGTGGACTTCTCAGTAGGATTTGAACCCGGTGTGATGGTTTCCCTTTTTATGCAATCTTACTAATAATAGAGTTTGGTCTCTAATAGGCCAAAATCGATTAACCATGAGCCTTCACTTTGAGTTTTCTCTCTCTCTCTCTCTCTCTCTCTCTCTAAAATGGTGTTATGACTTTTTATGCAATCATACTAATACTAGAGCCTGGAGAATCAGATCAAATGAGAACTTTGCAATTAACTATGCTTAGATTCGGAGAGCACTAGGTTTTATGAACAACTAAAATTTTCTAATGTCATTTGCACACCATTTAGGTGAATCATACCAGCATTACATCACAAGATATCATTAGAACTTCAAATTTTTATGTTGCACCCTTTTAAATACTATAGACCTCTTGGCATCTTGTGACCTGTATCCTGGAGGATGTTGTTCTGAGTTGCGGAGACTTCGCTATACAATGGAGGTAAGATTGTGTACATCTTCGTGCCGTCTGCATTATGGGAATGCCGTGGAACCAGAATGCCCTTTTTTCTTGTCTCATCTATAGGGATTTCCAAAGTAAAGGTAGGCATGTTGATGCGGTACTCTATTATATTAGGGGTGCTTATGGTTTTATTGATTGACTTATATAAACAAGAGATGTAAACTTGAGAACATATCTATTTCAGAAACTTGTATCGATATGTTTTCTTAGTTATCAATTGTTGATAAAATAGTATATCTTCTACCTTTGTTTCATAGAGCTTGAACACTTTGTCATTCCTTTTATTGTTGTCCTTTTATGGATTGCCAAAGCCTCCAATGTATCTGGTTAGCAAGACGAAATTTTGACTATTCTGGCGATTGATTTATTATGTAATTTCAAAGACATGGTATTTGTTTTATTTTCTAAACAATTATAGTCACTCTTCTGTAATTGAATTTTTCTTCTAGTTAAATTTGAGCCATGACCTTTTCAATACAAAAGTTGTAACTAAGTGCTTCCTTGCTAACAAATACCAGAGTTTCGTTCGAGCTACAAGAAATTTTTATAATGTTGTTTAAAAAGCACTATTGTGGTAGAGTTGGTCACTCTAAAGTTTGTGAGTTTTATGTCTTAAACTGTAGATGAATTGATCTTTACTCATTATGGTGTGATTGTGACCTAACTGAAAGCTGTTGAGCGTGTGGTGTAGATGAAATAAGTTGATGTTACCTACTTGAATATTTTATTTTGTCGCCTCTTAGTTTTTCTATGCAGATTCAAGTTGTGAAAACTTCTCATGATATGGGTTAAGTTGCTCTCCATAGCCTGCAAAGCTTTTTGGGAAAATATTTTGTAGCCTAAACTTTCCAAATAAAGTCATCACAATATAGTATGTTATGTATTTTTTAGCAGGAAATAATTGCTATCGTTTGTCAAGTAAATATTTAATGCAAACAAATACAATGTCTTTAAGACACAACTTATGATGAATGCAACAGAACAGCACCTTAAGTTAATAGAATAATAGCTATAAACTATAGAATTAATCTGAGTGAAGATACAAGAATGCAAGATGATAATTCAGTCTCCTAAAGCCCCTAATAATTATCAAACAATCTAACTAGTAAATCTGAAATTCCACTAATAATAATAGGCCTTAGAAATGTCAAGAAAAGATGATATTCTATCACATACACATATGACAAATATTGTATGCTTTTCAATTGAACATTTTCGTGGTTCCTTTGATGGTCAGTGTTAAATCCTTTGCAAGTGATGTCTTCCTTAAAATGTCTGTTCTTTTGATAGAGAAGTTCGGTCAAGATAATTGGGGAGTTTAAGAAATTAGGATTAGAGAATGAAGGAGAATTTCATGTATGAATTATGCAATCTGAAGACTATTGATTTCGATCCAGTTTTATGTTTGGATGGAGATATGGTTCAAGTTCTTTAGAAATAGGGAGGAAAAGTTAAGTGCTTGTCGTCACATTCCAGTCAGATTTTCTGATGGAAGAGGATTTGGTGGGAGAATACAAGGGAGAGAATAAGAGAGGAAGAAGGGAAGACCACACCTAGTTTGCATGACATAAATCCATGGAGAAGATTTTTTTTTAAACTATGAATGAACTCACTATATGGATGGTCACCTTATTGTTTTAATAAAAAAGTACCTCAGGTAATAACTTAAAAACAATTTATGAGTTTTGTAGGCAATTCCATGTCGAGCAAAAGAGTTCAAAATCTGATGTTATTGTTGTACCCTAAAAGGATGGCCACCTTAATGTTTTAATAAAAAAGTACCTCAGGTAATAACTTAAAACAATTTATGAGTTTTGTAGGCAACTCCTTGTCGAGCAAAATAAAAGAACTTAGTAACTGAACTTGGCTCAGTTAATCCAGACTAGACTATGCATCCTAAGAATAGACCTAGTGTGGTAATCCTCTTTCAAATTTAAACTACTGGGAAGTCAATGTCAAGGATCAAAATCAGTTGGGAGGAACATTAAGAAAGTTGTGGCTGAGATAACGTGCAACTGACTGCCCACATATGACTATGAGTGATTATAGGATGTAGCAGGACCTAATTGCTTAGTTGTGCCTGCTGTGGCGACTGCTGTTGTTGAGGTTAAAGCTGTGGAGGGTGCAGTTGCAGAGACCACACTACTGGAGCCAGCCTTGTTATTTAGGACTCATCATCAACAATCAATTTTGCCTTCTAGACATTATTAACCTTTCTTCGATCCTTTAGATCTTCTATTGCGATCTTGATCTCCACATTTTTACTGATGATTTTATCATTTTTGAATAAGTCCCTCCAAAACTTTGTAGAAGGATCCAAAGTGTTCATGATGGCCGGGGTTGGTTGCTGGAAGTATATGCATTGGGGACGAGGTGGACCTATCTACTGAAAATGGGTGAACTTGCTACAATGTCAAGTTTAATTTAGGAGTCTTGAGACACATATACAAGGCCCGTAAGATGTGATGTATGATAATGAACTGCATCCTAAACCAAGAAGGCAACCTTTGTCAATTATTTATAGTTGAAAGTTATAGGAATGTAAGTTGATTCTTAAGCAATGCAATGATATCATCATCATCATCATCATAATGAAGTTGAAATTTTATAATAATAATATCTAACTAATGAAGTTGAAATTAGCAATGAATAATATTAACAATATGCCTTAAAATTAAAAGAATGATGCACTTCATCTAAGGTTAGATTGGCTAAACATCCATGATCTCAGAATCGATATAAAATTCTGCATTAGACATTCAAAATTGTCAGTGGAAATTTCAAGAAAAAGAAATCAAATAAGTTATACCATATGCAATCTAAGAGCACAAAGATCTTTATGCTTTCCATTGCATTTGAGGTGCTCATCAAGGTTTTTCACACCCAATTTGCATCACAGGACTATGCATGGAGAAGAACCTCTTAAAGAATGGCGGCACTCAATAATAGTTTCATTAAACATGTGGTTTCCATGGCCCATGTATTTCATAGTTGGCCACATTAATGTTTTATAGAAAAGGACCTGGGTTAATGTATTAATAACATCCTCAGATCTGAAATAGAAGCTAATTCAAACTTATAAGCTCAACAAACTAGCCTCAAACACTAAATCAAGGTTCACTTAATTTGACTTAATTTTATGAAATTCTGGGTACAACACTATAGATGTATTCTTGTTGAAATTTGACTCAAAATGACTAGTTACTGTCAATATTATATAATGAAGCTCCTCGGGAAAGGGATAATTTCTATAGAGCTTGTCAGTTTCTTCTATTTTTAGCTTCATGTGTGTTGAGATTCAAAAGACAGTCAGGCATGGAAAACGGATGAACTGATGGAGAGAATGGGTGGTGGGTAATCCTAATCTTGTGGAGAGAAATAGTATTTGGAGAATAACCAACAACAAAGTTGTAGGTGTCAGATGTTGGGTTTATGTCGGATTGGGTTTTGAAATGTCATGTCGAATGTTAGGTTCATGTTGGATTGGGTTATGAAATTTCGGGTGTTAGATGCTTATGGAAACAATGCCAGATGCTAGGGAAATAGAGTTTCGGAGTTCTTGGTTTCGTAAAACCAAAAATAGTAAGGAATTATTTTAAAAACTAGAAAATATTTGAAATATTTAGGAATAATCTTATGTATTAGTTGTTTCCCACTAGTTTTAAATGGAATAATATTCAACATTATTGAATTATTCGTCCACAATAGATGTTGTTTATTATTTGCTTTTAGACAAAGTACCCCCAAATTGGTAGTTTTGTATGGGAATAATATTAAGATGTATGGACGACATGAATTTTATTATATAAACTTCAACATATGATAATGGTTAAATTGTGTTGGTAAGGAATTTTATCAACATATTGTAGCATGATGATGTTCGGCACAATCGTCTCATTGTATCGTCATTGTATTTTGCCACACTTCTCTCTTTTATCTTTTTCTTTCTTTGATGAATTGACTGGAAAAGAGACCTATAACTTTGGGGTTGGCTGTTATCAGTGGGGGTGAGTATCAGATTGAACATGACAAAAACAATACAATATGGCCGATAAGAATCATATCGGCCTTTAACTGCCCACCTAGCAAATAGGATAGTTGAAGTCGAATCAAGCAATTGCCACTGTGGAACACTAGATCATCTGCAATAGGAAAAAGTTTTCTTTTCTTGTATCCATTCAAGTATTAACTTGTACAGGTGGTAAACTAGAGTAGTGAAGAAATATAATCAGACTTAGGTTAATAGTTTACTAGCTATTGAAGAACTTCTAAACTAATATTGTGCAACATTGCTCATCAAACATTTTGTCAAGTACACTCACAAATGTTGCTTCAGCACCCTTTGCAACATATATTTTGGATTCTCACTCCTTTTTCTTTTTGTTCTATTTATTTTCCAGGTTAGTGGAGTACAACAAACTTTTCAGCAATTTCATTCTGAGAATGTTCCACGCTTATTTAGCCCCCAACTGACCCTACCAGTATTCTTGGGAAGGGTACTGGTGGGAATCCCTACAATATTACTCGTTAAGTTCTGCAGCAAGGCTATATCGAAGTGGTTGCTTCCTGTCGTCTCCAACACCCTGGGGATCCCAGTGATGTCGTCATGTTACATCCCAGCACTAAAGGATCTCGACAGCAGTAAGAACAAATCCGACAGTAAGCTAGCAGGTGGTTATTTGCAGAGATTGGTGGCACTCTTCCCTCATAGAGTGTATGATGTTGACACCGGAATAAGGTTTCTCCAGTATGGTGGCCTCGCATGGTCTGTTGTTGATTTAGTTCCATCGCTGTTTTCTTACCTAAACTTGTAGCTCTTGACTACTGCCCATTTCACATTTTGGGATATTCCTTTTTCATCTAACGCACTTATGGTATGGTATGAGTTTGCAATTTCATCAGTATATTTGTGTATATGTATAGTATTCTTATAGAACAACAAAATGCCTTATTTTAGTATATTTCGCTTATGGACAGCCTTTTGCATAGTCCAGTCTACAGTTATGTTTGTTTCTTTGCTTTTTTCTGTTTGTTTGTTTCTTTCTTTCCTTTTCTGGTTCTTCAGTCATTTTTCTTTGCATCTGTTAGTTCTTATGTTCCTGTCTTTAGCTTTGTTCATTTGTTTGCGAGTCATTCTCTATGGAGTTTCCATATGTTTTTCTTCTGCTTTATTATTAGACGAGTCCTATGTTACAGTTCTGATGTAATTGTTTGGGACTATGTTGGTGTCTGCTGTTTCGTCGAGGCTACCACGTAGTATGTGTTGCTGGTTGGATATCATTCGTAAAAAATCTGAAGGAGTCGAGATGAGGATTTGCATACGAGTAGGTGGTGACTATGGACATCCACTATTGAAATGTACCTCTCTGAACGAACACACCTATTTCATTTGACCGCCAATTTTGTGAATCAAAATCTAAATCTAGTAAAAAAAAAAAAGTCCGTTAAGAAAGGCGGAATGAGTCTGATTCTTCACCTCTCAACCAAAGAGAGAGAGAGAGAGAGCACAACGATGACACAGCTTAATCAGATGCAGAGAAAAACAGCTTAGAGAAGTAGTTCCCTACTAAGTGAGGATCCGATTGCTATGACTGAGAGAAATACCACAGCTACGTTTTACCATTCAGTCGGCATTTACTGAAAACTGATATGGTACAAACAGAAGAAAACAATCCATTAATAAAAGCTAATTCTAAAGGCACATTAAAAGTTGCTCAGAACAGTCTTAAGTTTTATTTGTTTTTATTTACAAGTTTGCCACCGAAATAATTTGTTTATGGTTGTCTAAATTTTTTTTTGACTGTCAAAAATATTGACAAGCATACCAATATACTAAACTGTTAAATTTTTTGATAGTCCTTCCAATATGAATGACTCAAATTTTTTAACAGTCGATCATCTTTAGGACTGTCAAAAATTTTGACGGTCCTCGACGACGACGACTCCCCGCCGCGCTCCTCCTCGACTTCTCGACTTTCATCCCCTTTCGCGTCCCTCTCCTCGCCCTGCTCCTCTCCTCCCTGCCCAGCCCGACTCAGGACTCCGACGTCGTCGCCATTTCTTGTCGTCCCTTCCCCCGACGCCGACGCAGCTCTCAGTGATCGTCTACTTCCACGAGGGCAACTTCGTGTCCGGCTTCGTCGATCGACAGATGGACACCTTCTGCCACGTCGTCTCCGTCGAGTTCTACCTCACCCCGAGCACCGCTTCCCCGCCCCCTACGACGACGGCGCGGACGCGCTTTGCTGGCTCGATGGCGGCTGCCTCGACATGGAGGACCTCTCAGCGGTCTTCCTCGCGGGCGACAACGCAGGCGGGAACATCGCGCACCACGTCGCACGGCGCGTAGCGGCGGAGACGGACGAGGACGGTACTCAACGAAGACGACGTGCGCCGCGATCCGGCCGTTCAAGCAGGGGGAGGGAGTAGGCGGCTAGCAGCAGCGGCGATGGTGAGGACGGACGAGGGCCCAGAGAGGTCGAGGTTGTCGAGGGCGAGGACGGCGGCGCGGTCGGGGTCGCATGTGATGGAGGTTTGGGGGGCAGCCATAGTAAATTTCGGACTGTCCTGAATAAAATTTGTTTCAGCCTGGACTAGTACCATGTAATGGATTCTTTTGAGCAATTTTTGATGTGTCTTTAGAATTAGCCTTAATAAAAAGAAAGCGACTAATGAGCTCTTAGTGAAACTTAAGATTACCATAAAGTGTCAAAGCATTTGCTTATTAGTCCTGGATTTGCATGTGAACAATCTCTGTTCTAAAAGACGGCCGTCTGATGCCCATCTGAGGTCCGCTTAGTCACCTGTGTAGTCCCTCCAATGTCCGACTATGCATATTTTAAGATTTTATGAACTTTTTTTTTTTATATATTTTTCAGTAATTTTTTAAAATTTTTTAAATTTTTTTTATTTTTTTGAACCTTCTAGATCTAAACCGCTAAAGAATTCCTATTTCGAGTGATTATAGTTATGTGTTTACCATTCAGTCCCTGCAGAGCAGCATGAACCCCAAAGCAGAATGCATGCAACACACAGGATACTTATCTAATGAAGTGTTCCTTGTACACTATGGCACTACACAACAAAACCACCCAATGAGCACACCTGCAGCATACTAAATAACATAAAAATAACATTTAATAGGAAATCCCATATACTAAAAAATCAGAATCAAGACAACAGAGTGTAGCCCTAGTAGCATTGGAAGGCAAAAGATTTCCAGCAGCTACATTTGGTTGATCATCATATTCATCGTGGTCATCATCATCCAGGCTTTTCCATCATAATACTGTCAACTACACAACATGAGAAGCTCAACAAAAGATCAAAGTTTTTAGTATTGGTTGTCAACTTGGTGGCGACCCTCCATTGCGGGTGCCAAGTTCCCATCCATGGTAGCTATGAGCAAGAAATGTTCTTGACATAAATTTATAAGAACCCTTCTACACAGATCGAATGGACGGACCGACGGGTGAACAGACGCCATGTGTTGGTCCCACATTGGTCTGAATTTTTTTGTGGGCCGCACGTTTCGGCCAATGAGAAGACGACACGTGACGTTGGTTCCGACGTTTGTCAGGACTTTTTTAATTTATAAAGTCAATTGACGCATAGGTAGACCTACCTTTTGTCATGCAATATAAACTCATTTAATCAAAGGATCATTCTCCGAGTCCCTTAGATGAAAAAAGGTCTAATAGATATACATACAAACCACTGTAGATTATATGCATATGCAGCATTCTGTATGAAAAATATAATATCAACGACGGCCTCTTAAATCAAGGCTCTTGATAAAGATACTACAAAAATAATTCAGGACAGTCCAAATTTTTACCATTGATATTGACAAGTTTGTCACTACAAAAAATTACTCACCGAGCTGTCCACTTCCAATTAACATTTTTTATAATCAGGACTGTCAAAATTTTGACAGTCCGGAGGGGAAGACTATGCGAGGTGATACGAGGGCGGGGCTGCGTGGAGGCCGGAAGGGGGGGGGGGGGGGACGAGGCGGAGGAGCGGGAGGAGGAGGAGGAGGCGGCGGCGGAATGTAGGGAGGAAGCGGCGGCGGAAGGTAGGGAGGAAGCGGAGGCGCGCGCGCGGGTGCAGCGGCTAGGCATAGGCGCACGCGCTCGCCTCCGCTGCTGCCGCTTCTGCTGCTGTTGTCACCGCCGTTGCTGGTGCGAGGCATAGATGCATCCCCCCGCGAGCGCGTGCCTCCGCCGCGCGCAGCCCCCCGCACGCTGCTTCTTCTTCTTCTTCTTCTTCTTCTTCTTCTTCTTCAGACAGAGCCGACGGGAAGGTGCTTGAGGTGCGGCTCGGCGGGGGCAACGCGGTCGATGGCTAGGTCGACGACGCGGAGAGGCAGAAAATCGCGAGAGGAGGGAGGAGGAGAGGCCGGAGGGTGGTGGGGGTGGGGGAAGAGCAGGAGGAGGGAGGTGAAGATGGTGGGAAGTCCTAGTAAAATTTGGGCTAGCCTGAGTAAGAATTCTTTCTAACTGGGCTAGCACCAATACTGGGCTAGCCCCGAGTCATTTTTGTAGTGCCTTTATCAAGAGCCTAAATCAAGTGTTTCAGTCTTTAAATCTGGATGAAATAGTGAGTTTGTTGGTTTTACAGAATTCACCCTTTGGAATGCATTCCGTCTCTTTGTCACGTCAGCCTAGCCAGTCCATAGAATCAGAGGTGGCCCTGCCCAGGTGTCACTGTCACTACCATATTTTCTAGAAAATGGTATTTTGGTCATTTCATAATTAATTAAATATTGTGCATGTTGTATATAAATTTATTATATTATTTAATTATTTTTAGATGTTAGATTTGATTTTGAACTTGTGTTAGTGGACCTAATTAGATTAGAATAGACTCATGGACCAACATTAATTCTAGTTAGATTGAGCCCAACAAACAAGCCCAATAGTTAGCCCATTCATTAGGAGGATGACTTAATTGGTTTAACCAATTAGATTAGAACATTCCTTCCTTAATTAATTTTTTCATGGCAAGCCCTAAGGGGTATTGTGGACTTTTCATAGTGACTTGGAGTATGGGACAAGGCCGTCCATAGTAGGGGAGGAGGGAGACTCTCTCTCTCTCTCTCTCTCTCCCTCTCTCTCTCTCTCCATTCATTTATTACAATTCTAGATCTAGAATTTTTCTCTTCCAAATTTTTATTCCTACATCAATCCCTACCCAAATTTCTTTCCAATTTCTTCTCTACTTACCATTGGAGGCTATTGGAACAAGGATGAGACAATGATCTACAAGGAGGAGGAAGGAGCACAAGTTGAAGGCTCTTGACACTCATTTGGAGAATTGTATTGGGAATCCATCTTCCAATAGGTACAATTCAGTTTTTTCTCTCTAATTAGACTCTAAATCTATAATTTAATCATTAGAAACCCTCCCATGTACTAAGGCTACCCATAGGAAGTGGAATTAGGTCCATAGGAGGCCTATGGAGAAAGTTATGTGGTATTTTGTGTCAATTTTAGGAGAATTTCGAGATTGACACATTATGTGTTTGTCAATAGGTAAATTAGACCAAATTGACATATGTTTGATTGTATGAGACTAGTGTCGTATCCACAATTGGATACGTGTAGGCCGTATTACGATAATTTGGCTAAACAGGTTGATTTGGAGAATTTTTTCCGACACGGGGGTTTGAGCATGTCACATTTTGACACGGACACGTAGATGAGTAGCTAATACTTTGTGTTGCTTCTAATTGTGATTCTAGACTTGCTCGTATCCTTCGGGATACGTTTGGTGGTGTGGTGGATCTGTATCGCAAGCGTATCATAGATTGAGTGTGATACGGATGCGGTGCACTCCATGTGTTTGATACTTTGCTTTCTAATTAAATTTACCTTGGTTATAACTATTAGAATATTATAATTATAGTTGTTATATATATATATATATATATATATATATATATATATATATATATATATATATATATATATATATATATATATATATTGTAGTGTACTTGTGTGAGTATGTGTGCTAGGGGGGTCGGGCTGCAGGTAGTAAAGCAGCAACATCAGAAGCAGTGTAAAGCAGCAACATAAGCAGTGTGAAGTAGCAGCAGCAGCAACAGAACCAGTGTGACTAAGATTGGAGAATATATTCCTGTTCTGAATAGAGCAACAATCTTTATTTGGATAGCGCCTAGATGCAAATATTTATATCTTTTACCGTATTTTGGCCTAAGTTTTTTTATTCTTTGCAAAGGTAAAATCCGTAGCTTAGTCGTTTGTTTTTCTTCTCCAGAAGAAGGAATATTCCCATTGAACCTTTCAAAAATGTAGGTTTTCTGTCTAGAAAATGTAGAAAATAAAAATGAGTTATTCATGTAGATCTCATTTGTTTTTATTTTGAGATTTCGAAGATCTCTTAGATTTTCTTTAATTATCTCTAGACTTTCTCCTTGGGTATTCTCAAGGTTAAAGGCATTTACATCTTCTTCGGATACTCTCATCATTTCACATGTGCCAAATTTTAATTCTTCTGATGATGACGAGAATGAATAATTTTTTCTGAATCATCTTTAGTATAATCTGAAGATTCAGAATCAAACAGAGATTCTAATTCAAATATTATCTCATCTTTGTCGTCTATGCCTTCTCCTAAACATATCTCATTGTCTTCATTTAGAATAGTTACATTGATATTTTCTAAAGTCTTGACCTTGTCTTTGCATTCGTTAGCAAAGTGTCCTAATTTACCGCACACAAAATATTTACACTTAGACTTGGGTTTCCTAGGTCTGATATAACGATTTTTCTTAGAAAACTTTTTTGTTGTTGTATTTTCTAATTTGAAATTTTTTCTGGAATTTTTTCTCTTAGGATCTCTCTTCCTATACTGTCTTTTTCTACGAGACTTCTTGTGGTTTTTCTTTTTTGAACATCCATATTTCAATTTTTTTTAAAAATAGAATCACAACAAGATAATCCCATTTTGGATTTCTGTATATCTTTCTTAACTTGTTTAAGAGCCTTTTGCTCATAACGGTACTTTTTTAATACTTTTAATGCACATTGTATATGATACCCTAGAGTATCCTTATATATATTTGTCGTAGTAGCGTGTGCCGAAGTTATTTCCGAACTTGTTGAAGAACTAGCAGTTGTTGAAGTTGAAATTGTAATTGTTCGAGGTCTATCGTAGGTTTTATACGCCTCTGTACATAAATTATTCCAATGACTTGAAAGTTTTTTATAAAAGATTTCATACCAGTGTTGCCTAGAATCTGTTGGTATGTTTACTATTATTTTACCATATGCCATGGCAAATTCTTTGAAAAAATATATATATTACAAAGTATCATTCTATGGAGATCTTTGATAGCGTACAATAGAGGATTTATCTACTGTTTCTTGTCCTACTATGTCCTAAAATAAAATTCATCCATTTTTGAAAATTTTGGGGCGCATTCTTCAAATAGAATGTCATTACATTCCATTCATAATGATTGGAAGGTGTAGAGAAAGCCGTAAGTTCTCTAGAAAGTCTTTTACGTCTTTTCATGTACTAGATAGTCTTGCAGTTGGTTGTCGTCTGGGTGAGAGTACGTCAGTACTCAAACATATTATTATGATTGTGCTCCTCAACAATGTCGAGCTCTTCATCTCCAAGGACTTTATTAATGTCTTCAAGAACTTCATTAATGTTTTCAAAAACTTTATCAAGCTCTTCATCTCCCAAGTCAGGATCTTCATTTCCTAACTGGTTTTCATGATCTTCATCATCAGATGGATCATCTTCTTCATGTTGTTTTTCATCGATTGGGAACAAATCGTTTGATTCTAGAAGTGAGTAGGCTTGATGGTATTCTTCTAGAACTTCTTTGGTCACCGGTCCAAAATTAGCGTTATCAAAAAATTCTTTGATACTCGTACTCTCAATGCTGAACTCAGCATCTGGGTGTAAGTTTGAGCAAACTAAACGAAGTTCATCTGTGTACATATGGGTGAGTTCATTTTTACAGAAGTATCTATATTGCATATAGAATTCTTTGGCTTGTTAGCGACACTTGGCTTCTTCGTCCCATTGTTCTTTATCAAATTCTTCGGTATGATTATCGGTCGTCCCCGACAAGATCATTGAATATCCAGATTTAGACTGCTGGAAAGAATTCAATTTCGCTCATTTCTGCCAGGGTGGCATAGACCAGTTATCGTACTGTTCTTGTCATGAAAGAAGTAGCATATAACATAGATTTACAAATAGCAGGTAAATCTTTTGTAGTTCTGGCTGTTTCTCAAGGTAGACAGAACAAACAATACCCATCTCTATTTTTTTGAGAAACAAAGGTACTTCATGAAAAATTACTTCTAAGGCAAATATAACCATTTGGCTATACTTTAATATAACACATCCATTCCTTCTGAAGGAACTCTCAAAGTCTATCATTTTATAAAAAAATTTGATTGATTAAAAAATATCAAGGAGAAATATTTTCTTTAATCTTTCAAGAAATCTTAACCATTTTTCTTTTATTAAAATGAGATTTGATATTTCTAATTTTTTGCACAATGTGTACAAATTATCAAAAATTATGCCTTCTTGTTTTAATAGAATATTTTCAATATGTACTGAAATTTCCATAAGACTATTCTTGTATTGGGATAATAGGTCGGACATAATTCTATCTTTAGTTATCATTTACTTAGCCAAATTAGAGAAATGTATTCTCAATGCTTTGGAAGGGAGCCCCTACTGTTTTTCAAAGAGCACTTTGTAATCCCCCTGATTTTCAAAATTTGATAATATGGAATTTTTCCCAATTTACTGTATTTTTCTGATATTTTTCTGGAATTAAATTAAGGTGTTTAATTATTGAAGGATTTTTAATTGATAATAAATGGTATTAAAATATTATGAAAATAATATTTTATGGTGTAAAATGAAAATCTAGACATAGGGTATTTTTCCGGGAATTTATTGGACCCCGAATGAATTTTAAAAAGCCCTAAATACTAATTAAATATTAAATCAATTTTAAACCCAAATAAACCGGGTTTATTTAACTGAACCGGACCGGGTTTATTTTTAAACCCAATCGGGTCGGATCCGGGTCTAACCCAGACCCGAACCCGATAGCCCGAACCCGACCCGCTATCTCATCTTCCCCATTCAGCCGAACCGACCCCGACTTCTCGGTTTCCGCCGCCGGAAACGCCCGCCGCCGGCCGACTGCCCCGCTTCCCCTACCTGCAACCGCCTGAGACGCTCCGCTTCCTCTCCCCGCTCACCGGACGCCGCCTCTCCACCTCCCTCGACGGCTATATAAAGCCCTAAACCCGCCTCTTCGGCCAATCCTCCCCCACCGTGCCCTAGCTCCGACGCCTCCCTCCGCCGTGTCATCCCCCGCAGACACCTCGCCGCGACGCCGCCACCGCCCTGCTGCCCAGCCCACCTCGCCAGCGCCGCAGCCACCTCCCTCCTCCTCCCTATCCTCCGCTGCCTCCGGCTCCTCAGACCCCGCAGCAGACCCAGCCGCCGTCCAGCCCTCCGTGCGACGCCGTCCGGCCGTTCGAGAGCCGCCGAGCCAGGCCGCCGCCCTCCGCTGCAGAAGTCCTAAGCTGGACACGAATCGGACACAGCAGGACACAGAAGACCCGGACACGAGAAAACCCTAACCCTAATTTTGAACAGTGTCGGACACAGTGCACAGGACACGAGGACTCGGTTTTTCAAGACCCACTTCAGGTAACCGTAACTTTTGACTCGTAGCTCGGAATTCGATTCCGTAAATTGTATCGCGTAGCCTGTTCGACCCTCTCGGTGCCCGGACAAACCGCTCGGGGCATCGCGTCCTGTGGTGATCGCACACCGCGATCCAAAAACAGGAAAAACCAGACCCTGTTTCACCCCGGAATCGAGTACGCCCCACCAAACGGGACGACTTGGTCACGTACGGTCTTCACCGATACGTCAGCGTCGTTGATACGGACGTGCGGGATTTCGCAGAAGCTGATTTGGATGTGCGTGCACACCGGAATCAGTGCGTATCCGCGGACAACGCCCCGTATCCGACTTTTTTGAAACTTGCTGTAACTTAGTGTACACAAGTTAGATCGAGACGAAACTTGCGCCATCGGACTCGTAGCAATACGCTGGTCCTGTGGGTCAAGTTTGGTTCGATTCTGAGAACGTTGACAAAATCGTGTGTCGTGGGCCCCACAGGCTCCACCCGACGGGCGATTTTGAGAATGGCTCATCGGAATCCAATTCTGGAAGTTCCGTTGGGTTCGTATCATCGTTCCTGACCTGTTGACACTAAGTTGGACTGTTTTTGAGACCTTTGACCCTGACGCGTTTTTCGGTGCAAAGCGGCCCACATTTGGACCCCGTCTTGACCCAAAAATGACGTTTTTGCCCTTGTCTCCAAATTGGACTCAAGGACAGGCGTTTCTAGCTGATTAACATTTTCTGAACCTGATGGTAATGTCTATTTCAGCAACCGGAGTACTGTTTGGAAATTCAGCTGAAGCCCGAGCTGAAATTGGAACAGGAAACTCAGGCAAGTGTACCTTGCCATAAATGCAGTTTATTGATTCATTTTGATTCTCTTGCCTTAAATTCTGTGACTGTTGTACTTGCCCTATCCAGTACTTTATACCCAGGACACTTGACACAAAGCATGTTATAGAATCTTCCTGATTATTCAAGGAGGTTTTGTATAGATTTCATGATTTAAGTTTATCTTCTTAGAACTTAATTAATGACTGACTGTATTAGTTTCAATCTTGCGTAACATGAACATTGAGATCTGTGACGTGAGATTCATTGGGTGGGGAGAGTATTACCATATCAAGGCTGAATATATATTATATACTGTTATCTGGAAGTGTCCTAGTCTCTGACACAGAGCTTTGGCACCTGTACTGGCCCTCGAGAAAATACTGCTATGGTTTCTTGTCACTGATCCTGTAGTAGTCTCAGCCTGAGTATGAATAATAACTCTCACTTGCATGATCACTTAGCTGGTTTTAATTATTTAACCGGATTTGTTTGATAGTAACATCGGCATGCCACTGTCTTAAACTTATTAATTTCTTGTGCTTCTCTTGTGTTTAACATTTTGGTTGACTTGCATGCTCATTCACTGTATTATGGCTCGTATTCTTCGGTACCTTGTTACGTCCCTCTGAGGACCTGGTTTTGTTCTCCAGTTATAGCAGACGAGATCTACCCTGAGGTGTACGGAACAGGGGCACTACTCGGAGCAGTACCTGAACCTGAGGACGAGGTGACCGCTGAGGACTTCTCCTGAACAACTGCTTCACCATGCTCAGTCTTATGGCCAATAAACTTTATTCCTGTTTAATTGAACTCTTTAATTCCTGTCTTTGAGAACTTGTGTAACAGACTTAATATCGGATTGTTCTCCGATTTATTTACTTTGCCTGGTTGTTGTTTAAATATTTCATTTGATGATGTTGTTATCTTATATCTGTGGATGAGAATAGTAGACCCCGACTGATGTAATACAGCTTAAGTATGCTCGATGGATCCATTAAATTGGGTTTGTCCATCGATGCATGCTGCTGGCCATAATCACGTATCCAGTCCCTCGGTATTTTGGGACTGGGGCGTGACATGGTTTTTGTGGTGGCCCATGCAGGTCAACGACTAAATTGTTCGGTTTCAACTTAGGGACCGAACAGGCCTGCAATAAGAATAAGATAAGTTTTTAGGATCTCATCCACTTGCTTGCAAACGTTCTTGATATCTGTATCGTATTCATTTTTGAATTTGCATCTTGCCTTGATTCCTGTGCGCCTCTTATAGTTTATTTTGATGCAGAGAAATGGATTCACAAACAAATGACGGAACACCAGCAAGAACACCAGTAGGTGCTGAAGTCACTTACGGAGAAGATGAAGTGACGCTGTTGAGTGGAGATCCCTCTACTCACCGAAGCAGACAAGCAGATCCGCAATCATCTAGATTTCGGCGTGATGATATTCCACCTCCGCCCCAGTTCACTCCTCAGATGCCTGTCTTCCCACCAGGCCAAGCAATGGACGGACAGCAGATGTTCCAGATGTTCTTCGCAATGATGCAAGCTCAGCAACAAGTCCAAACTGAAGCCCAACGTCGCGAAGCTGAGTACTTGAGGAACAGTCTAGTAAATGCACTGGAGCAGGCCAACCTACCAGCTAGACGACATCCGACGGGCTCTATCACAGACTTCCGCCAACTGAAGCCCCGTACTTTCTCTGGCAAGGAGGGACCAACAGAAGTGCATGAATGGCTCACCAACATTCGGCATCAATTAGAAGCAGCTGAGCTTCCCCAAGATCGTTGGATGACTGCCGTCAGAATGCAATTGACGGACAATGCTCATCACTGGTGGCTATCCGAAGAGACCAGGCTCGGACCAGACCGAGTTACTTGGGAAGAGTTCTCCAGACTCTTCCAGGAGATGTACATACCGGCTATCGCTCGATCAGAACTGAGGGACAAGTTCAACCGCCTCACTCAGGATGCTATGACGGTGGAAGAATACAACGCCGAGTTCATTCGTCTGAGTCGCTTTGCTCCTACCTTGATCCCGACAGAAGTAGAGAAGGCCGAGAAGTTTTTCGACGGACTCAACATCGAACTGCAGAAACTGATTGGATCTGTTGCACCAACTTCGTACACGGACGTCCTTGCTGCAGCTCGACGCATGGAGCGCGTCACCAGGAGAGAAACCAGTCTGAAGAGGCCTTCCACATCAGTACCAGCCAGAGCAAACAATGGAGAAGCTGCCAAGAAACCTCATCTGCATCAAGCACCACAGGGATCTGCATCCAAAACCCTGGCTCTTCCTACTTGTTATTACTGCGGCAAAATAGGCCATGTTGAGAAGGAGTGTAGACGTAAGCACGGACTGTGCTTAGGTTGCGGATCCAGACAGCATGCAGTGAAGGACTGCCCTGATCGTAGGGAAGCACCAAGGGCGAACCAACAAGCTCTACCAGCACCAGGAGGACAACAACCAAGGCCACCCTTGGCACATCAAGCAGCACCCTACCAGCAACCCCAGCAACAGCTAAGAGCACCACTTCAAGGACGTGGCCAAGTTTTCGCAATGACTGTGGGAGACGTGCAGAACCAAGGAGTTGCTAATGCGAGTAAGTCTTATATAGTTGTTCCGTTTCTAGCATTGTTTAGTTCGTGCCTGCTGGTTCGTGACCCCAGACTTGACCTGATAACCTTGACCTGATAACCTTAAAACCTATTAATTCTAACTTGTTAATAATTGATAACCTAGTTTTGAACTTGATAATAACCTAGAATTGTTAACTTGATAAGTTTTGAAATATAACCTGGTTTTCTAAAAACAGTAATTTTCTAGATTTCCCACATTTGGGAAATTGCATAACTTTTAATGCTTGGGAAAAATAATTTTTCCTAGGTGTCACTCTCAATCTTGATTTTTGTGATTCGAATAAATTTTGCAACCGTGTCATCTCTGTTGACCGGTTAATATTTGATTGCGAGGACGCAATCCTCTTAAGGGGGGTATATTGTAATCCCCCTGATTTTCAAAATTTGATAATATGGAATTTTCCCCAATTTACTGTATTTTTCTGATATTTTTCTGGAATTAAATTAAGGTGTTTAATTATTGAAGGATTTTTAATTGATAATAAATGGTATTAAAATATTATGAAAATAATATTTTATGGTGTAAAATGAAAATCTAGACATAGGGTATTTTTCCGGGAATTTATTGGACCCCGAATGAATTTTAAAAAGCCCTAAATACTAATTAAATATTAAATCAATTTTAAACCCAAATAAACCGGGTTTATTTAACTGAACCGGACCGGGTTTATTTTTAAACCCAATCGGGTCGGATCCGGGTCTAACCCAGACCCGAACCCGATAGCCCGAACCCGACCCGCTATCTCATCTTCCCCATTCAGCCGAACCGACCCCGACTTCTCGGTTTCCGCCGCCGGAAACGCCCGCCGCCGGCCGACTGCCCCGCTTCCCCTACCTGCAACCGCCTGAGACGCTCCGCTTCCTCTCCCCGCTCACCGGACGCCGCCTCTCCACCTCCCTCGACGGCTATATAAAGCCCTAAACCCGCCTCTTCGGCCAATCCTCCCCCACCGTGCCCTAGCTCCGACGCCTCCCTCCGCCGTGTCATCCCCCGCAGACACCTCGCCGCGACGCCGCCACCGCCCTGCTGCCCAGCCCACCTCGCCAGCGCCGCAGCCACCTCCCTCCTCCTCCCTATCCTCCGCTGCCTCCGGCTCCTCAGACCCCGCAGCAGACCCAGCCGCCGTCCAGCCCTCCGTGCGACGCCGTCCGGCCGTTCGAGAGCCGCCGAGCCAGGCCGCCGCCCTCCGCTGCAGAAGTCCTAAGCTGGACACGAATCGGACACAGCAGGACACAGAAGACCCGGACACGAGAAAACCCTAACCCTAATTTTGAACAGTGTCGGACACAGTGCACAGGACACGAGGACTCGGTTTTTCAAGACCCACTTCAGGTAACCGTAACTTTTGACTCGTAGCTCGGAATTCGATTCCGTAAATTGTATCGCGTAGCCTGTTCGACCCTCTCGGTGCCCGGACAAACCGCTCGGGGCATCGCGTCCTGTGGTGATCGCACACCGCGATCCAAAAACAGGAAAAACCAGACCCTGTTTCACCCCGGAATCGAGTACGCCCCACCAAACGGGACGACTTGGTCACGTACGGTCTTCACCGATACGTCAGCGTCGTTGATACGGACGTGCGGGATTTCGCAGAAGCTGATTTGGATGTGCGTGCACACCGGAATCAGTGCGTATCCGCGGACAACGCCCCGTATCCGACTTTTCTGAAACTTGCTGTAACTTAGTGTACACAAGTTAGATCGAGACGAAACTTGCGCCATCGGACTCGTAGCAATACGCTGGTCCTGTGGGTCAAGTTTGGTTCGATTCTGAGAACGTTGACAAAATCGTGTGTCGTGGGCCCCACAGGCTCCACCCGACGGGCGATTTTGAGAACGGCTCATCGGAATCCAATTCTGGAAGTTCCGTTGGGTTCGTATCATCGTTCCTGACCTGTTGACACTAAGTTGGACTGTTTTTGAGACCTTTGACCCTGACGCGTTTTTCGGTGCAAAGCGGCCCACATTTGGACCCCGTCTTGACCCGAAAATGACGTTTTTGCCCTTGTCTCCAAATTGGACTCAAGGACAGGCGTTTCTAGCTGATTAACATTTTCTGAACCTGATGGTAATGTCTATTTCAGCAACCGGAGTACTGTTTGGAAATCCAGCTGAAGCCCGAGCTGAAATTGGAACAGGAAACTCAGGCAAGTGTACCTTGCCATAAATGCAGTTTATTGATTCATTTTGATTCTCTTGCCTTAAATTCTGTGACTATTGTACTTGCCCTATCCAGTACTTTATACCCAGGACACTTGACACAAAGCATGTTATAGAATCTTCCTGATTATTCAAGGAGGTTTTGTATAGATTTCATGATTTAAGTTTATCTTCTTAGAACTTAATTAATGACTGACTGTATTAGTTTCAATCTTGCGTAACATGAACATTGAGATCTGTGACGTGAGATTCATTGGGTGGGGAGAGTATTACCATATCAAGGCTGAATATATATTATATACTGTTATCTGGAAGTGTCCTAGTCTCTGACACAGAGCTTTGGCACCTGTACTGGCCCTCGAGAAAATACTGCTATGGTTTCTTGTCACTGATCCTGTAGTAGTCTCAGCCTGAGTATGAATAATAACTCTCACTTGCATGATCACTTAGCTGGTTTTAATTATTTAACCGGATTTGTTTGATAGTAACATCGGCATGCCACTGTCTTAAACTTATTAATTTCTTGTGCTTCTCTTGTGTTTAACATTTTGGTTGACTTGCATGCTCATTCACTGTATTATGGCTCGTATTCTTCGGTACCTTGTTACGTCCCTCTGAGGACCTGGTTTTGTTCTCCAGTTATAGCAGACGAGATCTACCCTGAGGTGTACGGAACAGGGGCACTACTCGGAGCAGTACCTGAACCTGAGGACGAGGTGACCGCTGAGGACTTCTCCTGAACAACTGCTTCACCATGCTCAGTCTTATGGCCAATAAACTTTATTCCTGTTTAATTGAACTCTTTAATTCCTGTCTTTGAGAACTTGTGTAACAGACTTAATATCGGATTGTTCTCCGATTTATTTACTTTGCCTGGTTGTTGTTTAAATATTTCATTTGATGATGTTGTTATCTTATATCTGTGGATGAGAATAGTAGACCCCGACTGATGTAATACAGCTTAAGTATGCTCGATGGATCCATTAAATTGGGTTTGTCCATCGATGCATGCTGCTGGCCATAATCACGTATCCAGTCCCTCGGTATTTTGGGACTGGGGCGTGACATGGTTTTTGTGGTGGCCCATGCAGGTCAACGACTAAATTGTTCGGTTTCAACTTAGGGACCGAACAGGCCTGCAATAAGAATAAGATAAGTTTTTAGGATCTCATCCACTTGCTTGCAAACGTTCTTGATATCTGTATCGTATTCATTTTTGAATTTGCATCTTGCCTTGATTCCTGTGCGCCTCTTATAGTTTATTTTGATGCAGAGAAATGGATTCACAAACAAATGACGGAACACCAGCAAGAACACCAGTAGGTGCTGAAGTCACTTACGGAGAAGATGAAGTGACGCTGTTGAGTGGAGATCCCTCTACTCACCGAAGCAGACAAGCAGATCCGCAATCATCTAGATTTCGGCGTGATGATATTCCACCTCCGCCCCAGTTCACTCCTCAGATGCCTGTCTTCCCACCAGGCCAAGCAATGGACGGACAGCAGATGTTCCAGATGTTCTTCGCAATGATGCAAGCTCAGCAACAAGTCCAAACTGAAGCCCAACGTCGCGAAGCTGAGTACTTGAGGAACAGTCTAGTAAATGCACTGGAGCAGGCCAACCTACCAGCTAGACGACATCCGACGGGCTCTATCACAGACTTCCGCCAACTGAAGCCCCGTACTTTCTCTGGCAAGGAGGGACCAACAGAAGTGCATGAATGGCTCACCAACATTCGGCATCAATTAGAAGCAGCTGAGCTTCCCCAAGATCGTTGGATGACTGCCGTCAGAATGCAATTGACGGACAATGCTCATCACTGGTGGCTATCCGAAGAGACCAGGCTCGGACCAGACCGAGTTACTTGGGAAGAGTTCTCCAGACTCTTCCAGGAGATGTACATACCGGCTATCGCTCGATCAGAACTGAGGGACAAGTTCAACCGCCTCACTCAGGATGCTATGACGGTGGAAGAATACAACGCCGAGTTCATTCGTCTGAGTCGCTTTGCTCCTACCTTGATCCCGACAGAAGTAGAGAAGGCCGAGAAGTTTTTCGACGGACTCAACATCGAACTGCAGAAACTGATTGGATCTGTTGCACCAACTTCGTACACGGACGTCCTTGCTGCAGCTCGACGCATGGAGCGCGTCACCAGGAGAGAAACCAGTCTGAAGAGGCCTTCCACATCAGTACCAGCCAGAGCAAACAATGGAGAAGCTGCCAAGAAACCTCATCTGCATCAAGCACCACAGGGATCTGCATCCAAAACCCTGGCTCTTCCTACTTGTTATTACTGCGGCAAAATAGGCCATGTTGAGAAGGAGTGTAGACGTAAGCACGGACTGTGCTTAGGTTGCGGATCCAGACAGCATGCAGTGAAGGACTGCCCTGATCGTAGGGAAGCACCAAGGGCGAACCAACAAGCTCTACCAGCACCAGGAGGACAACAACCAAGGCCACCCTTGGCACATCAAGCAGCACCCTACCAGCAACCCCAGCAACAGCTAAGAGCACCACTTCAAGGACGTGGCCAAGTTTTCGCAATGACTGTGGGAGACGTGCAGAACCAAGGAGTTGCTAATGCGAGTAAGTCTTATATAGTTGTTCCGTTTCTAGCATTGTTTAGTTCGTGCCTGCTGGTTCGTGACCCCAGACTTGACCTGATAACCTTGACCTGATAACCTTAAAACCTATTAATTCTAACTTGTTAATAATTGATAACCTAGTTTTGAACTTGATAATAACCTAGAATTGTTAACTTGATAAGTTTTGAAATATAACCTGGTTTTCTAAAAACAGTAATTTTCTAGATTTCCCACATTTGGGAAATTGCATAACTTTTAATGCTTGGGAAAAATAATTTTTCCTAGGTGTCACTCTCAATCTTGATTTTTGTGATTCGAATAAATTTTGCAACCGTGTCATCTCTGTTGACCGGTTAATATTTGATTGCGAGGACGCAATCCTCTTAAGGGGGGTATATTGTAATCCCCCTGATTTTCAAAATTTGATAATATGGAATTTTCCCCAATTTACTGTATTTTTCTGATATTTTTCTGGAATTAAATTAAGGTGTTTAATTATTGAAGGATTTTTAATTGATAATAAATGGTATTAAAATATTATGAAAATAATATTTTATGGTGTAAAATGAAAATCTAGACATAGGGTATTTTTCCGGGAATTTATTGGACCCCGAATGAATTTTAAAAAGCCCTAAATACTAATTAAATATTAAATCAATTTTAAACCCAAATAAACCGGGTTTATTTAACTGAACCGGACCGGGTTTATTTTTAAACCCAATCGGGTCGGATCCGGGTCTAACCCAGACCCGAACCCGATAGCCCGAACCCGACCCGCTATCTCATCTTCCCCATTCAGCCGAACCGACCCCGACTTCTCGGTTTCCGCCGCCGGAAACGCCCGCCGCCGGCCGACTGCCCCGCTTCCCCTACCTGCAACCGCCTGAGACGCTCCGCTTCCTCTCCCCGCTCACCGGACGCCGCCTCTCCACCTCCCTCGACGGCTATATAAAGCCCTAAACCCGCCTCTTCGGCCAATCCTCCCCCACCGTGCCCTAGCTCCGACGCCTCCCTCCGCCGTGTCATCCCCCGCAGACACCTCGCCGCGACGCCGCCACCGCCCTGCTGCCCAGCCCACCTCGCCAGCGCCGCAGCCACCTCCCTCCTCCTCCCTATCCTCCGCTGCCTCCGGCTCCTCAGACCCCGCAGCAGACCCAGCCGCCGTCCAGCCCTCCGTGCGACGCCGTCCGGCCGTTCGAGAGCCGCCGAGCCAGGCCGCCGCCCTCCGCTGCAGAAGTCCTAAGCTGGACACGAATCGGACACAGCAGGACACAGAAGACCCGGACACGAGAAAACCCTAACCCTAATTTTGAACAGTGTCGGACACAGTGCACAGGACACGAGGACTCGGTTTTTTAAGACCCACTTCAGGTAACCGTAACTTTTGACTCGTAGCTCGGAATTCGATTCCGTAAATTGTATCGCGTAGCCTGTTCGACCCTCTCGGTGCCCGGACAAACCGCTCGGGGCATCGCGTCCTGTGGTGATCGCACACCGCGATCCAAAAACAGGAAAAACCAGACCCTGTTTCACCCCGGAATCGAGTACGCCCCACCAAACGGGACGACTTGGTCACGTACGGTCTTCACCGATACGTCAGCGTCGTTGATACGGACGTGCGGGATTTCGCAGAAGCTGATTTGGATGTGCGTGCACACCGGAATCAGTGCGTATCCGCGGACAACGCCCCGTATCCGACTTTTTTGAAACTTGCTGTAACTTAGTGTACACAAGTTAGATCGAGACGAAACTTGCGCCATCGGACTCGTAGCAATACGCTGGTCCTGTGGGTCAAGTTTGGTTCGATTCTGAGAACGTTGACAAAATCGTGTGTCGTGGGCCCCACAGGCTCCACCCGACGGGCGATTTTGAGAACGGCTCATCGGAATCCAATTCTGGAAGTTCCGTTGGGTTTGTATCATCGTTCCTGACCTGTTGACACTAAGTTGGACTATTTTTGAGACCTTTGACCCTGACGCGTTTTTCGGTGCAAAGCGGCCCACATTTGGACCCCGTCTTGACCCGAAAATGACGTTTTTGCCCTTGTCTCCAAATTGGACTCAAGGACAGGCGTTTCTAGCTGATTAACATTTTCTGAACCTGATGGTAATGTCTATTTCAGCAACCGGAGTACTGTTTGGAAATCCAGCTGAAGCCCGAGCTGAAATTGGAACAGGAAACTCAGGCAAGTGTACCTTGCCATAAATGCAGTTTATTGATTCATTTTGATTCTCTTGCCTTAAATTCTGTGACTGTTGTACTTGCCCTATCCAGTACTTTATACCCAGGACACTTGACACAAAGCATGTTATAGAATCTTCCTGATTATTCAAGGAGGTTTTGTATAGATTTCATGATTTAAGTTTATCTTCTTAGAACTTAATTAATGACTGACTGTATTAGTTTCAATCTTGCGTAACATGAACATTGAGATCTGTGACGTGAGATTCATTGGGTGGGGAGAGTATTACCATATCAAGGCTGAATATATATTATATACTGTTATCTGGAAGTGTCCTAGTCTCTGACACAGAGCTTTGGCACCTGTACTGGCCCTCGAGAAAATACTGCTATGGTTTCTTGTCACTGATCCTGTAGTAGTCTCAGCCTGAGTATGAATAATAACTCTCACTTGCATGATCACTTAGCTGGTTTTAATTATTTAACCGGATTTGTTTGATAGTAACATCGGCATGCCACTGTCTTAAACTTATTAATTTCTTGTGCTTCTCTTGTGTTTAACATTTTGGTTGACTTGCATGCTCATTCACTGTATTATGGCTCGTATTCTTCGGTACCTTGTTACGTCCCTCTGAGGACCTGGTTTTGTTCTCCAGTTATAGCAGACGAGATCTACCCTGAGGTGTACGGAACAGGGGCACTACTCGGAGCAGTACCTGAACCTGAGGACGAGGTGACCGCTGAGGACTTCTCCTGAACAACTGCTTCACCATGCTCAGTCTTATGGCCAATAAACTTTATTCCTGTTTAATTGAACTCTTTAATTCCTGTCTTTGAGAACTTGTGTAACAGACTTAATATCGGATTGTTCTCCGATTTATTTACTTTGCCTGGTTGTTGTTTAAATATTTCATTTGATGATGTTGTTATCTTATATCTGTGGATGAGAATAGTAGACCCCTACTGATGTAATACAGCTTAAGTATGCTCGATGGATCCATTAAATTGGGTTTGTCCATCGATGCATGCTGCTGGCCATAATCACGTATCCAGTCCCTCGGTATTTTGGGACTGGGGCGTGACACACTTACTCTTTCATAGTCTCCTTGGCGGAGTCCAGGAAAGGCGAAGTCCTCTTCAGTTTGTAGAGATTTTTGTACAAATTGGATGTCAGTCACCATATTTTCTATCCTCATTTTAGCTGGAGGATGGAGATTTGCAAGGACCACATTTATTCTTTCAAGGCCCTTCGCCTTATCTACATAAGGCGTCCGTTGTTCATTTGGATTTGCTGGAGGCAAACTCATGTTCCCTGGTCAGAAAATCAGACAAATAGTTAGTATAGCCATGAAAAAAAATTGTGGTATAAGAAAACATATCGATAGCATTTAACCATCTTACTCTTCTACCATTTGTTTTCTTTTTCTGTTAATAAGAAATTCAGTTAATCATTTATTATCAGTGACTATTTTAAATGTTTGAGAAAATAAATAAGGACTAAAATTTTTAGTACTTCTAAAGATAACAAGATTTTTTTTTTCCATACGTAGAGTAATGAAACTCTGCAGGTCTAAATTTTTCGGAGGCAAAATCACATACTATCTTTTCTTTAGAAGAAATTCGAGCTAATAAAACTCCTGTCCAATAGGAATTCGATGCATCCATTTCTAAAGAAAGTTTATCTTTATTTTCTGATAAATAAAGTTTAGGAAAATTATGACTTTATATCTTGAATTTCTCTTTCTTCTTCTAAAGAAAGAAAAATTGGTATTCTATCAGTTTGTCATCTAGTAATATAACCTTTTGATGGTTTATGAATTTTGTTTTTTTGTTTCACTTGTTTTGCAGATGTTGAATCATTTTACTAAGATTTGAAATATATTTTCTACCATAGTTAAGTAAGCCTAGGAAACTTTGTATTTCTTTTAAAGTTTTGAAGGTGTTTGAATTTTTTTTTAATTTTTCAAGAATATGATCTTGTAATTCTATATTTCTATTAATGATTTTCTTTCTAAGATACTCAATCTCGTTTTTGCATAATTCTATTTTGTTAGGACTAAGAATTATGTCATGTTTGAGGAACAGCTCGCATATTGTATTGAGATGATCAAAATGTTCTTTTTTTGTTTAAAAAAATGTCATCAATGTATACAACACAGAATTAATGAAGAGACAAAAAAAATAGAATTCATCCATTTAAAAAAAAAATGGTCGCATTCTTCAAACCGAACAGTATTTCATTCCATTCATAATGATTGGATGTAGAAAAAGCCGTAAGTTCTCTAGAAACTTTGTCTTGTAGCTTAATCTGCTAGAAATAATTTTTAGCATCAAACTTGCTAAACCATTTTGCATCCTTAATGCGAGTCAAAATTTCTTCCATAGAAAGGATGAAGAAACCATCAAATTTAGTATTGTCATTAACTATTTTATAGTTAACAACCATACTAGCCTTTCCTCTCTTTTGTTCGCTATGGTTTCTAACCATAAAAGCTGGGGAGGAATATATTTCTTGTAAAGTCCTATAAGAGGGTGGCTTACTACTAGAAAGCTTCTATCGTAACAGTTTAAGATTAGCAACGAGTCTTAAAAATAGTAGTAAGACACCTAGGGATCTTGTTTCCTCAAAAGGAAAAGAGAGAGATATTATCTAAAGAAGATGACAAAAAATTCCTGCATTGGTCTAATGCCATTCAATTTTTTTCTAAAGTTGAAACTCAAAAATGTTTATATATATATATATATATATATATATATATATATATATATATATATATATATATATATATATATATTTCGTGTACGTAAATTTTTTTTTTTATACTTTTTATATTTTTACACAGCCAAAGAGGCACCTATCCATCTAACTCATAAAAATGAAGAAGAAAACATTAAACAGAAAATTGCATAAAAGGCATTCGAGTTCAAATTCATTTCATAAAAGACATAAAGTTTAGAATTTTTTTGTTTACAACATACGATCGTCCTAAAGTAGGGTGTAAAAACGATGATATGTATTAAAAAAATATATATAAACATGTTACGTCCTTTTTAGGACGTAATTACAAACTTACGTCCTTTTTTAGGACGTAAGTTACTAAAAATATAATTAGAAAAAATATTAATTTTCGCGGATGTGTATTAAAGAAAAGAGTCAAGTCGTTGAAATCCCGTGGTAAATGAAAACAAACTACACATCCAACCAACTTACGCCCTTATTTAGGACCTAAGTTTATGACGTAAATTCCCAACTTACGTCATTGTTTAGAACGTAAGTTTACTAAGCATTTATTTACCCAGGTAATTAAGGGGGATTAACATTTGTTAAGGGAGAAGATGAGTTACGTCCTTATTTATGGCGTAAATAGAACTTACGTCCTAAATTTTGACGTTCTTATGCTCTTTTTATATTTTTTTTACAAATTTTATAATTTTTACATAATAAATTTAAATTTGAATACTATAACTGTAATTTTTCGAACATTCAAAAAACAACTAAATGACACCAGACTCTTTTACCTTATAAAAATTCATAAAGACAATGGCATGCCGCATATGATGGGACCATGGGTACTGTTCGAAAGCTATAGTACAGATGGTGCTGTTTCACACACGCTATGGACCCATAGTAGTGTTTATCGGCTACAATACAATCTCTATATTTTTACTACTATGATTTGGAAACTAAATATTAATGTTACGAGAACTTAATCGAACCGAACCGAATCGAATCGTATCGAACCGATCATCAAACTATAAATATATATAAAAAAAAGGCAACATCGGTTAAAGGTTTAGATGTTCGAACGCAGTCGAACAACCAACGGTTGAATGGGAACTCAAAAAACACATAAAAGTAGATTTGAAAACAAATATAAGGATCTTGTTCACTATAAATATAAAATACCATATATAATGTTTTCTTTTCCTATAATTTTAACTCACACTGATTTGAAAAAAAAATATAAGGATCTTGTCCACTATAAATATAAAAAATCATATATAATATTTTCTCTCCCTATAATTTAACTCACACTGATTTGAAAAAAATAAAAGGATCTTGTCCACTATAAATATAAAAAACCATATATAATGTTTTCTTTCTCTATAATTTAACTCACACTACTCATGGACGATTGCATTCATAAAGTCAAACTTAGTACAATATTTAATGGTAAAGAGAAACGTTGATCTTTCAGTTTCAATTGTTCTTACAACTAACGAGACGCAATATCACTACTATTATAATACTACTTAAAGATGACTCCAAATTAAATTGTATAAGTTGTTGGTATATTATCAACTAATTAATTTAATTTTTTTTTTTAAGTATTGTAAACGTTAGTTTCTTAAGTAGGAAAAAAAAATGTAAAACCTAAATTTTTTGTAACTACCTGAATATATATAAATTCTAAAATATTTTTAAATTTAAATTATATTTAAACTAATTAAATGATATTATCTATCTAAACACATATCAAAAATTTATAAAACATATTTATAACAAATCATAACTAAAATTTATTCAAATTATATTTCAAATATTCTAACATAATTTAAATTAAATTATATATAAACTAACTAAATGATATTATCTAACTAAACACATATCAAAAAATTTAAAAACATATTTAAATAACAAATCATAACTAAAATTTATTCAACATAATTTTATATTTTATATTTCAATAATATCGTACATTTTTTTTAATATTTTAATAATATTTAAAATATTATAACATAATTTAAATTTCTATATTTTATTAATATCGTAAAATTTTATATTTAAATTTATTTTACGTGCTTGCACATACATTTACTAGTATATATAACAAGCAAACAACTAATTAACAACAACAATTCATTGTTTCTAGCCACAACAGTCAGGATCTAGCAAATCATAAAGCCCATCGTCTAAAAAAAATAGAAAAAAAAAAAAAAAACTTACTAGAGGAAGGACAACGATAAACAGAAGAAGAGAATACTCACTAGCCAGAAAAGGAGGAAATTGGGAAATTAAGGATCGTATTTATTATTTACTAATCTGGGAGATTTAGTGAACCTTTTATTGAGGCACATTGTTATCTTTGAAAAACACCTGAACCATTCAAACCATCTGGTTCATCTGGTTCGAACGCTTTGAGCGGTTCGACGGTTTAATTATGGGTTAAGACAGAAACGATTTTATGATTTGAAAGAACCGGTATGGCAGCCGGTTCGTGCTTATTTCGGTCCGACCCGCTGGTCCGTCAAGTTCTCAGAACATTGCTAAATATAGACCATTAAAACTGCAATTTAAAAGAAAAGAAAACTAAACTTATGTATAATTTCATCTAAAGTACATCATTAGAGACTCCAACAAATTCTTTTCTTATACATTTTTGTATTATTCGTAGACAATGACTTTAGTTCTTTTGTTGTATTATTTTATTTTATTTTATCGATTTGTTTTCAGACAACTATGAATTATTATAGTAGATTTTGATGAATTTTTCTTTAGTTAATTAAACAAGATAGGTAGGTATATCTTTTTCTTGTTATTGTGATGCATATTTTGTGGATGTTTATTTTTTGGGGTTTAATATGATTTTTGGTGGATATCATTGTTGCTATTATGAGGTACAGATAGCATACTATCGTCGACACCGTGACGTGGTCTTGACGTATCCACGTCTCTGCACTTGCGTATTCGGGAGCGGGACGTGACCGATTTGAAGGTAAAATCCGGCCCAACTCGGTTGAAAATCAAGTTGAGTTGTGAAAATAGAAATTTAGCTCGACCCAATGAGAGACGAAATCAAGCCAATTTCGAACTTACAATGGACCTGTCCGCTTCGATCCATCCTAGATTTAAGCGGACCGGATCGATCCAACCTAGGTTTAAAATATGCTGACCTCAAACCGATTTTTCAAGCTAACAAAATGTGTGAAACCGTAGAGCCCAGTATATTCATGTTAAAATACTAAAAATTAAAATAGTTCTGAAAAATGATTATTTACAATTTATGAAGTGTATCCTACCTAAATCACATTTTATCTTAATTTAGCTCATATTTTTTTTGATAAAAAGAGAGCAAATATTTTAGCAAATGTTCATATTTAAAAATATAAAAACTAGTATATATTTCAATTATCTTAAAAAAACTATCAAATGTTCTCTTTGTTTGTATGGAACATTAAAAAAAAAAGTGAGACTATTTGTTATTTTGTACATTTTTGGATGAGAATATATACTAAAATAAAAAGGAAAAGAAAAAGAAAACATGGTGCTGTTGGTAAAATATGGATAGCCATAAAGGAGATGGCCCCATGTCGGACTCCAAAAATAGTTTCATTCCAACAAACTCTCTTTTCCCTACCACATGAAATTTCGCAAATTGGCCCCTCCCTCCGTAACTAACTAAATAAATAGCAGTCCCTTGCACTATTTTTCCAATCTCCTCTTTCTCTCTCCCTCTTATTCGCACAAGAGGAAGAGCAGGAAAGAAAAATTAGGGTTAGGGTTTTGAGAAGAGGAAGAAGATGAGGGAGATCATCAGCGTTCACATCGGCCAGGCCGGCATCCAGGTCGGGAACTCCTGCTGGGAGCTCTACTGCTCGAGCACGGCATCCAGCCCGACGGGATGATGCCTAGGTTCCACTCTACTTGATTTCTTAAATTTTATTTTTTTGGTTTTGGGATTATAAATGAAGCATCGTTCGATTTTCTTGATTATTACATGTTTTTGTTTTGTATGTTCTTCTTTAA